>JAUJYZ010000255.1:0-220000 GCA_033675265.1 Actinostola sp. cb2023 | reverse complement strand
ATCAACTGATTGGTCTATATTTTACCCAAGGAATATGTCAATGGCTCTAGTCCAACAGCAACATCCATCTTGGAGCAAATGGCAAATCCAAAACGAAGCAAGAATCCAATTCGAATCGGCAGCAAAGAATTACATGCAGAGCTCGATTCAACTGGGACACAAGTTACGACCTAAAGCTCTATGGGGCTATTATGGATTTCCTCGTTGCTATAACTACCACACCTGTGAATGCAGTAATCATACAATAGAACAAAACAATCAGATATCATGGCTGTTCGACTCAAGCTCTGTTATCCTGCCTTCGATCTACCTTTCCTCAAAGCACAAGTACGACGACACATCTGCCTTTGCCAAAGGAAACATTTTAGAGGCGATACGCGTGAGTAACATGACAACTGCAGGTCGACGCCTTCCAGTTTTTCCTTACGTGAGGATTGTCTACTCCTCGTCAGCATTGTTCTTAAATAAGGTGAGCGTGCAATTCTGCTTTTATAGAGCCTGGTTTTCACTTGCGACGCAAGCACATAAACTTGTATTTTCTGAAACCAGGCCGACGCAATTAGGATATATAAGCGCAAGCTTAAGAAAATTGCGCTTATGCTTGCGTCAGGCCTGTTTTTGCAGTGAAATAACGCCACTTGGTTTTGCGCAAATGCTTGCGTCAGCACCGTTTTCGCAGTGAAATAACGCCTCTTGTGCTTGAGAAAATGCTTGCGTCAGCACCGTTTTAATAACGCCTCTTGTGCTTGCGGAAATGCTTGCGTCAGCACCGTTTTCGCAGTGAAATAACGCCTCTTGGTCACAAGTTACGACCTAAAGCTCTATGGGGCTATTATGGATTTCCTCGTTGCTATAACCACCACACCTGTGAATGCAGTAATCATACAACAGAACAAAACAACCAGATATCATGGCTGTTCGACTCAAGCTCTGTAATCCTGCCATCGATCTACCTTTCCTCCAACCACAAGTACGACGACACAGCTGCCTTTGCCAAAGGAAACATTTTAGAGGCGATACGCGTGAGTAACATGACCACCTTCCAGTTTTTCCTTACGTGAGGATTGTCTATGTCTCGTCAGCGTTGTTCTTAAATAAGGTGAGCGTGTGATTCTGTATTGATAGCCTGGTTCTGATTTGCGACGCAATCACAAGCGCAACCATAAACTTGTGTCGTCTGAAAACAGGCCGACGCAATTAGGATATATAAGCGCAAGCATACAGGCCTGTTTTCACAGTGAAATAACGGCTGTTGTGCTTATGCTTGTGTCAGGCCCGTTTTTACAGTGAAATAACATCTCTTGTACTTGTGCTTATGCTTGCGTCAGGCCTGTTTTCACAGTGAAATAACGTCTCTTGTACTTGTGCTTATGCTGGCGTCAGGCCTGTTTTCACAGTGAAATAACGGCTGTTATGCTTATGCTTGTGTCAGGCCCGTTTTTACAGTGAAATAACATCTCTTGTACTTGCGCTTATGCTTGCGTCAGGCCTGTTTTCGCAGTGAAATAACGCCTCTTGTACTTGCACTTATGCTTTCGTCAGGCCTGTTTTCGCAGTGATATAACATCTCTTGCATGTACTTGCGCTTATGCTTGCGTCAGGCCCGTTTTCGCAGTGAAATAACGTCTCTTGTACTTGCGCAAATGCTTGCGTCAGGCCTGTTTTCACAGTGAAATAACGTCTCTTGTACTTGCGCAAATGCTTGCGTCAGGCCTGTTTTCACAGTGAAATAACGTCTCTTGTACTTGCGCAAATGCTTGCGTTAGGGCTGTTTTCACAGTGAAATAACGTCTCTTGTACTTGCGCAAATGCTTGCGTCAGGCCCGTTTTCGCAGACCAATAAGTGCTTTCGTTGCTAGTGAAAACCGGCTTGACAATCATGCCAGAGCCTCCCATGAGATCGATGCCCGTGTTGTCACGACCGGGTGCACTAACCGACCAAATCTTGCTTCAAACGATATGGCATGTAAAAAAATCTAAATATAGCGCGAGAATTAGCTGTTATTTTACACATCAGTACTATCTATGCGTTGACAAACGTGTATTTTTCAAAATCCTACATAGGAAGATATGTACTCCACTGTTACCCAATCAGCAGAGCTAGCGACATCCGGGGTAGTGATCTGGGACACTGTCCTTCACGAAAACGAGGAATTCTGTCTTCAACTTAAAGATTACATGGATGAGTTTTTTGGTCCCTTGGTTCAAACACTGTCAGACGTGGCACAAGACTGTAGTAATCAGTACTGTAACTCACGTGGCCGATGTCGGTTCAAGCTGGAACGTGTGGCAAGCTACGTGAAAAAAGCGTTCCTTAGTTTGAGGAAGAAGTGGATCTTTGACGAGTGTGTTTGTTACATGGGATGGGAGGGTAGGGAATGTAATGTGCCCAGTTTTACTGAGGATCTCTACCCTGAAACTAGGATAATAATAATAATAATAATAATAACTTTATTTATATAGCGCTTTTACATGGACAACTTACAAAGCACTTTACAACTGATACAACTAAAATAAACGTAATCATAATCCAAAAATATATATACTTAAATCTTAAACCTAATCCTAAGTGTTATAAATAGAGTTAAAAATATCAAAAATATATATATGTATAAAATATACTGAAATATAATATAATAAAATATAACAATATAAGAAATGCTGGACATAATTAATGAATAATTTACGTTGTGAATAACATTAATAATATGCTTCTTTAAATAAAAATGTCTTTACTTTTTTCTTAAAAATGTCCAAGCTAGTACAGTCTCTGAATCAAGGATGAATCAAGTGAAAGTGTATCGTTAATTATAACCCATCGATAAATTTTCGCGCGCGCCCATTGGTTAAAACGGGTCACGTGGTACAATTTCACTGGACGGAGGTCAGGTAATATCCCCCAGTTTTGAGATGATATCCCCCACTTTGGAGAAAAATGAAATTATCTGAACTTTTTTAAGATTGTAATGTATTTTTAGTAGGTAAATTAGCTTGTATAACATACATGTATAGTGTACTTTTTCCCTTTTGGGGGATTTTAACGTCGATACGACAGGTATTTGATGTATTTTTATAATTTTTCGATCGTTGAACTACGAACAAACGTCAAAATCGGCGCCCAAAAAGTCACTCAAATAAAACCCAAAATATCATGAAAACCACTCAAAAAGCTTCAAAAACTATCAGTCTTTTATTTTCGAATACTTTTTTAGAAGTTTACACATGAAAATATCTCAAACGGAACGGATATTTGAACTCGATGAAACTTGTTTTCTTCATCCGTCATTTTGTTTCGGTTTCTTCAACATTGAAGTCGACATAGAAAATTTATCGAAGGGTAATAAAATAAATAAACCTCTTTCTGGCTTACAGGTATATCGGCTGATAATGTCCTTGGCTTAGAGATGGACCTCAAAATATCACAGTTGCCCTCGAAGCTTCGCTTCTCGGCCAACTGTTCATTTTTCGGACCATCTCTCAGCCGCGGACATTATCAGCCGATATACCAGCCGCCAGAAGAGCACCGCTGGATTCTCGAGCATGGTGTTATACACGTGTTATCCATCTCAACACTAAATTCAACACTAAACAGTAACGGTGTGTTGGAGAAGACTGAATTACATAACGCGCACTACAAATATGAATTATTGTAAAACAAATTCAACTAAAGCAACTGTCGACCATTAGTCTCTGCCAAACATATTGACATTTAAGCGCGCACTGGCCTATGGTTAATGGGCAAACATATTGACATTTAAGCGCGCACTGGCCTATGGTTAACTATGGTTAACTATGGTTAATGGGCAAACATTACTAAACACAGCTATTCAAGTTTAGAGTCGTTTCCGTATGAGTAGGCAACTTACTACGTCACGGTACGAAGACATCTATTCAACCAATCACATACAGCTCGCAAAATCACTGCTCAACCAATCAGAATGCTTGGATACGCCACGGTAACCGTAACTACTTCCCACTCATACGAAGAAGACTCCAAGACTACCGTTAGCTTTTCGTGGGGGCGGTTGAGCAAATATAGCATTAAGTAATCATGATCTTTACTTTTCAGATTTTTATTATATTGCACTCGATCAGGTAAGTCTTATTTACAATATATAACGATGAGAATAACTCTTCTTTTCTCTTGTAAACAAAATACCAAATAGTGCAGCACTGACATTGTGAAAAAATGTAAACGCACAAAATGAGAACGAAAAAAAAGCAATATTAAATACTTGAAATGGATGAACCGTTTTGAACGTCAGGACTTTAGAAACTTGGACGATAATATTTACAAAAGTTATCTACTATCAACTTGAATTTAAAATCTCTTCACTATCTGATATATCTATCTATCTACTCTATGAACTAGATAAAGGAGGTATTGAAATATGTACAATATTATTTCTCGTAAAGACGTGGGGGGAGGGGAGGGTTGTCTCTTTCACAGACATTTTAAAGGCGCGGCTACACCAGCGATTATAGTACTAAAACATTGTCATTTCACAAGCGCGCGGTGAAGATTGCACATGTACGCAGCCGCAACGCGTCAACAGAACACGCGAAAAGGCCCAGACACACGATGCGACTTTTCTTGCAACGTTGCGCGCAACAAGAGTTTTTTTGGGTGTCACACGATGCAACGTTGCGCGCAACAGTTGCAGAAGTAGAACTCGATCCTACTTCTGCAACTGTTGCGCGCAACGTTACAAGAAAAGTTGCATCGTGTGTCCGAGGTCATGGACTGATTGAATTTTCGCGACAAGATATGAGAAACATTTAGCCATTTTAAGCTTAGATCTGCGGTTATATGTGCAAGCAAAGAATCGCTCATGTAGCTGTAGCTTTACAGTAACGCTGCAAAGGAGACAAGCTGGGTTTCGTATGTTACTACCCATAAAGTTCCAAAACATTAGAATATAAAATAAATTATCTTTTGAACCCCAATTAAATAATCGATTGTTTTAGATGATATTAGAATGGATTTGTCTTTAACTATTAAAATCACTTTATCACAAAGTTTATCAGTTTGATAGAATTACACTGCAATTTAAATCGAATTTTCCTTCATTTCTCTCTTTTCTTTTCCCATCCACTTTCCCATTAACAAAATCGTCGCATTTTCAGTTTTCATTTGTATTGCATTTCTTCAAAGTTAACGTTACTCAACAAATTGCAGTGTAACCTCTTTATCCCCAAGATGTTGATAGAAAAACCCTCTACGATCCCATGATCCTTTGCCATAGTCTATGGATTGGGTCACTACCAAAGACTCGAAGAATCATAAAGTGCACTGTATGATCCCACCTTTGCAAACTTCTTTGGCGTTGTCTTTGTGACACGATTTGGTTACAGCAAAGATTCACGGGATCGCATGGCTATTATTTAGCTTAAAATAGAAATGTATAGAAGGATATAAATATTTAGTCATCTGATAGATCTATAGTTACGGGTTGCTTGCTAGGTGATACGTATGTCCCTGAACCAGTCTCCAAACTTTTCTTTACAACGTTGTCTAATTGTGACGGGCTTTGGAGGTTCCTTTGGTTCTTTCTGAACATTCCCGACATGTACGGGTCACTACCACTAGCCTCGTCGAGTCTCTGTTTTAACTGCATATCCTGGTGATGTCGTAAATGTCTCATATAACTCTCCTCTTGTTGCATAAGTTGCTGTTGTAATGAATGCTGGTGATATTTAGAATGCTGACTTAGTAATAATTGCTGCTGCAGCTGACGGTCGAGGGGAGTGGAACCGAGTCCATGTATAGCTGCACCGTGCGCATGCTCTTCGACGGGAGACACCATACCATTAGCATGTAGTTGCATAAGTTCAGGATGTTGCCATAGCAACTGTTGGTTCCTCCAGGCTGCGATACCCGGATGTGCTTGTGCAGCGTGCGCCTGCGCCTGTAGGTACGCAGCGCGTTCCATGTTGGCAGCGGCTGCTGCTGCAGCAGCTTGCACTTGCATCTGTTGTTGCTCGTGTGGGTGGATGTGGAAGTGCGTATGCATGTGGGAGTGAGAGTGGTGATTTCCTAAAGGCACAGGGAGCCCGGTTACAGGATCTAACACAAGACTTCTACCAGAAGCAGCAGCGTTCTTCATCATTGCTTCGTGAGCTTGAGCCTGCGATGCTCTTGATGCAAGTACATTTTGTTCCATACCTCGAGCGAGGAGTTGATACGGCACGTAATGACCTCCTTGTATTTGAGTCATGCTACGATACGGCGCGTACCACTGCTCGAATCCCTCGGCGAATTTCGCAACATTATCGCGGCTTTCAGGCATTACTCCTGTCGGATACATATATTGTAGCATTCTATAGTCAATAGCGCCCTCCGGTACCGGATACCCGGCTATACCCGGCGCCAGGATAGCAGGTGTGTTGGCTGGATACATCGCATAACCCTCACCGTTGCCGACCATCATGTTTCGTATTGCTGATTCATAATGTGACGTTACGGTTGCCGGTGTGCTCTTGGGAGATTGCCGTGAAATTGGGTGGAATTCTCGACTGGCTGACGACGAGCTTTCGGACGCCTGGAAGAGGAAATAAGAGTTTGGTAAGATCACGAGTACTATGTGTCTCAGCACAACGGAAAGCTTGTCAGTAGAGTTATTGACGATACAAATTTATTGCAATGAAACAATGACATTTGCTCTTCACAAGAAGTGTCTGGACGCAGACAACAACGACAACAATAAAGGCAACAACAACAATAGCAGCAACAACAACAGCAACAGTAGTAGCAACAACAACAGCAACAGTAGCAGCAACAACAACAGCAGTAGCAACAACAACGACAACAATAAAGGCAACAACAGTAGCAGCAACAACAACAACAGTAACAACAACAACAGTAGCAGCAACAACAACGACAACAATAAAGGCAACAACAGTAGCAGCAGCAACAACAGCAGCAGCAGCAACAGTAGCAACAACAGTAGTAGCAACAACAACAGCAACAGTAGTAGCAACAATAAAGGCAACAACAGCAACAGTAGTAGCAACAACAACAGCAGCAGTAGTAGCAACAACAACAGCAACAGTAGTAGCAACAACAACAGCAACAGTAGTAGCAACAACAACAGCAACAGTAGTAGCAACAACAACAGCAACAGTAGTAGCAACAACAACAGCAACAATAAAGGCAACAGCAACATGAAGAACACCAATTGGTTTGCGTACCTCTGGTTTTGAGACTGAGTTACTAATAGTAGAGGTTGATTCAGAGGGCTTTGGTGTTTCCTTGACTTTAGGTTTCTCTGGATGCACGAAAACAACATCCGTTCTTGCGCAGCTACGATTCTCATCACCAGGTCCAACACGTTTGAATTTGGCCGTGAAAGTATCAATAATCGGGAGAACTAGAGGCGAATTAGATCGAGTACTCATGTTGTCATCATTATTCGTAGTATTACTGCATTCACTACGTGCGTCGAAGTCTGGCGCCACGCTGTCTAGTCCTCCAGTTGCACTACTAGTGTCGCTGATGTCCTCTTGTGGTTCCTCGTCGGATTCCTGTGCCTTCTTTCTCTTACTGGATATGGAACCACACTCTGAGAACTGGTCGTGCGAGCGCTTTAGTTTGTTCTTCTTGGATTTGTTCTACAATTGCGAAATGTAGGGTTTAGTTTGGTGATCAGATGATGATTATATGTGCCAGTGGTGGAGGCGGTCGTGATGTCGAATAGTGACGACGATGATCAGTGTTGATGTTGATAATGATAGTGATGATGACGGTAGTGATGATGATGATAATAATAATAATACTTTATTTCTTAAAAACGCATTTCAAAAAAAAATCTTAAGTGGTGATGATGATGGTGGTGATGGTGGTGATGATGATGAAGAAATCCCATGGTTCAACTGCGTGTTAAGACACCAAACCTTTGCAGGCCGTTTACGAACAATGCCCAGGAATCTACTACAGCCTTTCTTATTGACAGGTGTCAATCATAATAAACGTTCTACTGGTAACGCTCAACAATAGTTCTCAAAATACCTTTCTATTCTTGTCCTTGTTCATAATACTTCCAGCGCTACTAGAGCTTCCGTCTGAAGGCGACGCTGGTTTTCCAATCCTTGGAGCGCGACGACCATTGACTGGAGATTGTCGCGGTGTATTCACTGAAAACGTACAAACATGTTAGAGAACATTTGGAAATGCAGATTTATCAGTACGAACACAACAACACTTCCTGGAAAACCGAGAGGGGGTTCCAGGTGGAACTTTCATGGGGAATATTACTTTAGCGGAACCCCGCTTTTACGACCACCCCGTTAATACGGACACCTTGTTTATACGACCACCTCGAAAATATGACCACCCCGTTTATACGGACACCTCGTTATTACGACCATCCTATCAATACGGCTAATTTCTTAAGCCCTTCGGTGGTCGGATCAATTCGACAGGGTTCCACTATAGTAATACTTTATGTAGAAATTCCTCCAACCGTCGTTCAAGTTGAGACGGGTTACTGAGAAACGATGATTGAAAGGACAATTGGCCTTCAACTTCTCCGTAATGACGCGCGAGTAGTACACCAACGACTTACCAGATTCTAAAGGGCTTGACATTTTATTTCGTCCCGATCTCAAAGTACTCTGGACCACAGGCATGTTGCGACGACTGCGCAAAAGTTTACCGTTATTCCAACAAGCTTCATCATCTATCATCTCTTTGAATTCTGTCTTGAACATGTACGGTGGAGGTTTACGATCATCTTCTATGGGAGGAAGTTTGCTGTACTTTTTGAAGAATACTCTACAGTCAGTGCAGAGGATGACCTTGTTGTTCCCGCCATGGTGCCAGCTTCGTGAGTCACTGGAGTAACAGTGCCGGCAGCAGTACAGCCTGCAATGACAACCAAACACTCAGTGGAAGTAATAAACATTTGTTCATGATGATGATGATAGAGTAATGGTTATGATCAGACGGTAATGATGATGAAGATGATAGAGTAATGATGATGATCAGATGGTAATGTTGTTGTTGTTGATGATGATGATGATAGAATAATGGTTATGATCAGACGGTAATGACGGGTGATTTAGATGGAGGTGATGACGATGGATTGATGCTACTGCTGCTGATAACGAAGCTATTGGTGATGACAATAGTGATAGTAGCAGTGATGTCCATGCATAATGATATTTCAGGGTTATTTCTCAGCATACACTGCAAGTATACGATGTCTTACCGAAGGTCACGCTCGGTACTTTCGTCGCTCTCGTCGTCGTCTTCGCTACACGACGTTAAATCGACTAAAATATAAATAACACATTAGTTGTACGTCTTTGAGGAGTATCCATCCATCCCACAAACGACAATGATAATTGTTTACTTACCAAACTCGTTAGAAATACTTCTACTACTTCTTGTGTACGCCTTTCTACGGAGAACGTATGTCTACGTCTTCTATGCGGTCTTGAGCTGAGGGCCGAGTGAGATTTCTTCCACACGTAATAATATTCAACTAGTTCATTCTGTAAGCAAATAACAAACGGTTAGAGAATGAACTTTCGATCACAGGAAGGAAGGAAGGAAGGAAGGAGGAAGGGAGGAAGAAAGGAAGGAAGGAAGAAAGGAAGGAAGGAAGAAAGGAAGGAAGGAAGAAAGGAAGGAAGGAAGGAAGGAAGGAAGGAAGGAAGGAAGAAAGGAAGGAAGGAAGGAAGGAAGGAAGGAAGGAAGAAAGGAAGGAAGGAAGGAAGAAAGGAAGGAAGGAAGAACGGAAGGAAGGAAGAACGGAAGGAAGGATGGAGGGAGGGAGGGAAGAAAGGAAGGAAGAAAGGAAGAAAGGAAGAAAGGAAGAACTCACCGTTTTCTTATGACTTAAAAGTTCTTTGTGAATCTTGTAAAAGTTTTTTCCAAACTGTCGAAGACCTTTAACAAACTTTTTCTGCAGAAACAAAATTGCATTTGCTAAGTTTCACTTTGTCCCAAGATGATAAAGAATTGAATAACGATAAGTCTCGCTTACATTATCATCGTCAGGCCATTTCTTCCTCAGTTCCTTGGGATAAGGCCTCTTCACAAGAGCTTGCAGAGCCTTTGCACAGTCATAGCTGCTCTCGTGTAACTAGAAATAAAGCACAATAAACTTTTAACAACATTTATTCAAAATTCAATACAAAGCGCATTGAATTATGGGAGAATAAATGAACAGGAGTACTAGGTTAGGTAGCCGATTGTTCAAAATAAACAAAATATGTGCGTCTTTTGGTGGGCTCCCTGTAGTACATTAAAAATTATATAATCTAATTAGGAATATCATAAAATATCATAAAATATTGTAAAGCGCTAATGGACTCTACGGAATTAGCGCTATCTAAATGTCGCTTATTATTATTATTTAACAATTAGTCACCAACGGCGAGGTGAATATCGGTGAATAATAACCGAGACGAAGTCGAGGTTATTATCACTGCTATTCACTGAGCCTGAGGTGACTAATTGTTTTAGTAGAATTACACAGGTGATTATTTGAAAAAATAAAAATAAATAAGCATTTTAAAGAAAATAAATTTTTATTTCATATTTCAAAAGCTGGCAGCCATTTTGTCAAAATGCTGTAGGTAACTATCGAGAAATAATCCGAAGTTCTCGACCAATCAGCGCGCTTGATTTTCTATAATCACCTGTGTAATTCTACTAATTATTATTACTAAGCGTTCTGCAGGGATACTCGCGCTCTACCACAGGAAGCCCGTTACTAATAACAATGGCCTCAGAAGAAACAGATGTCCGCGGGCCTGTAGGTACAATGTATGGTGGTGATGATGGTGGTGATGATGGTGGTGGTGATGATGGTGATGGTGGTGGTGGTGATGATGGTGGTGGTGGTGATGATGGTGGTGGTGGTGATGGTGGTGATGGTGATGGTGGTGGTGGTGATGGGTGATGGTGGTGGTGGTGATGATGATGGTGATGATGGTGGTGGTGATGGTGGTGATGGTGATGATGGTGGTGATGGCCACAAGTTTATCAGTTTACTCAAATACTGTCACGTGTCACCCTGTGTAAATAAAATCTCCTTACCTTATCTTATGATGGTGGTGATGATGCTGATGATATGATGATGGTGGTGTTGGGTGGTGATGATGGTGGTGATGATGGTGGTGTTGGGTGGTGAGGGCCACAAGTTTATCAGTTTACTCAAATACTGTCACGTGTCACCCTCTGTAAATAAAGTCTCCTTACCTTACCTTATGATGGTGGTGATGATGCTGATGATATGATGATGGTGGTGATGATGGTGGTGTTGGGTGGTGAGGGCCACAAGTTTATCAGTTTACTCAAATACTGTCACGTGTCACCCTCTGTAAATAAAGTCTCCTTACCTTACCTTATGATGGTGGTGATGATGCTGATGATATGATGATGGTGGTGTTGGGTGGTGAGGGCCACAAGTTTATCAGTTTATTCAAATACTGTCACGTGTCACCCTCTGTAAATAAAGTCTCCTTACCTTACCTTATGATGGTGGTGATGATGCTGATGATATGATGATGGTGGTGATGATGGTGGTGATGATGGTGGTGATGGCCACAAGTTTATCAGTTTACTCAAATACTGTCACGTGTCACCCTCTGTAAATAAAGTCTCCTTACCTTACCTTATGATGGTGGTGATGATGCTGATGATATGATGATGGTGGTGATGATGGTGGTGATGGCCACAAGTTTATCAGTTTACTCAAATACTGTCACGTGTCACCCTCTGTAAATAAAGTCTCCTTACCTTATCTTATGATGGTGGTGATGATGCTGATGATATGATGATGGTGGTGATGATGGTGGTGATGGCCACAAGTTTATCAGTTTACTCAAATACTGTCACGTGTCACCCTCTGTAAATAAAGTCTCCTTACCTTACCTTATGATGGTGGTGATGATGCTGATGATGATGGTGGTGATGATGTGGTGATGGCCACAAGTTTATCAGTTTACTCAAATACTGTCACGTGTGACCCTCTGTAAATAAAGTCTCCTTACCTTATCTTATGATGGTGGTGATGATGCTGATGATATGATGATGGTGGTGATGATGGTGGTGATGGCCACAAGTTTATCAGTTTACTCAAATACTGTCACGTGTCACCCTCTGTAAATAAAGTCTCCTTACCTTATCTTATGATGGTGGTGATGATGCTGATGATGTCATGATGATGATGGTGGTGATGATGGTGGTGATGGCCACAAGTTTATCAGTTTACTCAAATACTGTCACGTGTCACCCTCTGTAAATAAAGTCTCCTTACCTTATCTTATGATGGTGGTGATGATGCTGATGATATGATGATGGTGGTGATGATGGTGGTGATGGCCACAAGTTTATCAGTTTACTCAAATACTGTCACGTGTCACCCTCTGTAAATAAAGTCTCCTTACCTTACCTTATGATGGTGGTGATGATGCTGATGATATGATGATGGTGGTGTTGGGTGGTGATGGTGGTGATGATGATGATGGTGGTGATGATGGTGGTGGTGATGATGATGGTAGTGATGAGTGATGGTGATGCTGATGATATGATGATGGTGGTGTTGGGTGGTGATGGTGATGCTGATGATGATACATACATACATACATACATACATACATAGTTTATTTGTTTCTGCAGGTTTGTTTACATAACGCAAGACTTAAGTCCTGATGTGGACCTGCCTAACTACCTATCTAAAGTGTAAAATTGATAATTTATGTAATAATGATGATATGATGATGGTGGTGTTGGTGGTGATGATGATGATGGTGGTGATGATGATGATGGTAGTGATGGTGGTGTTGGGTGGTGATGATGATGATGATGGTGGTGATGATGATGGTAGTGATGAGTGATGGTGATGCTGATGATTAATGCCAATAATATACCGTATATTAGTGTCTTACCAAGTTAAGTGCATTGCTAGTAGTTGCGTCCTGTGACATGGCTCTAAAGCCATCTTCTGGCGTCCCTCCATTGCACATGCCAGCATACTGGGCCATACTCCTGAGTATTGCATTATAGACATTGCATTAATAATGGCATTGATTTCCAGTGATATACTGATACAAACTACTTAAATAAATACTACAATGTTTTACCTTGATGCTCGTAGATACATTATTAAATCATAGTCGTCTAGTATGGGACTCCAAACCTAAACAGACAAATAAGTATCCAACAATTAAGAACTATGAGAAGAGAACGAAAAAGAGAAAACAAGAAAAATGGAAAATGGAAAATGAGAGAAGGGAAGGATGAATAATAAGGAAGCATAAAACATGAAGTGAGAAAGAGATGGAAAGATAGAAATTGAAAGGAAAAAAAGTATTCCAAGACCGAAATGCATTTTGGGACTCTTGTAATATTGTCTAAAGTAATATAAATAATAATATTTGATTTGATTTTTTGTGTATTCCATCAGAAACAATATACTAGCTCCATATGGCTAACAAATCGCTGTATATTTACTTTTTATTTCAAAATAACGAGGCCCACAATGCCCTTTGGTCTTGGAATGCACTATTCAGTATGAAGTATTCAGTTTTCAACGTTTTTTTAAATAGCTGTATTTATGACTACATGTATCCACAGTATGTAAATATCTTCACTTAGCAGACAGTAGAATGCCACCAGTGCAATCAAACAAATCAGTGGTCAGTTTTCATTTCATTTCTCAAGTCAGTGAGTACACAATGAACACATCAGTTCTGGTGGATGACTGGTGCCAGCTGTGTTACCAGACACTGTTAATTTATCAATCTTAGCACATGCATAGCTGAATAGCTCTATAACTCCTAAGAATCTACAGTTTTTAGATGGTAATTTGGTAGTTTCAAGTACAATAGTCTGAGGACCACACTGTTTGGTTGATACTTTATCAGGGCTTTCATGCTTTTAAACATCATTAGAATGATAAAAAGTACTTATGTGTAAGAACTGACCAGCTTTTCTCGTGACGTTTCATAAGCAGAATCATTTTCATCTGGAATGTATTCTTTGTACTCTGGAAGTATTGCCTAGAGTGGAGAAAAAACGGTTGATTTAAATAACAATTATTTACTAAATTCAATATTATATTTGCTAAGGGATGCAATATTATTGTAACTGATTTACAAACATTTTGAAAACACTTTTGAAATAAATGTTTCACTTTTAACACATCTTATCAAGCTGGAACATAAAATCTATATGGCATAAAAAACTATTTCACACTTTGTTCAATATTCTGTCCAAACAGCAGATTTCTGGTTGTACATTGTAAATATATGGATTGTTTTGTTACTAGAGTAGACATGTTTTGACAACATTTACCTGATGGCTTGGACCTACTCGGATTTCACCTTTAGTGTTCGCCAACCTCCTAAACACGTCAAAACATTCACCGTTAAAAAGAGCTAAATACAATTAGAGGAACTAAGATACGTAACGATAAATAAAACTATATGTTTTTGTGCAAGAGAAGCTCTTCTTTTTACTACTAATGGATTCTTTATAAGATAACTTTATTCGTTGTTAAAAAATTAAAAAACTTGAAACATATAGAACAATTGTGTACAATCCAAATTACTTAGCTTAAAATTATTTATTGCATTGCTAGTACTGATTAAACTGACAAACTTAAGACAAAAATACAACTCAAAACATGTTAAAAAATCATGGCTGCAGCATGTGATTGTTAAAAGGGGTTCAGTCCACTTCTTCATGTGGTCAATTCAACTAGACAGTTAGGTTATTGTGTTACTTTACTGATTAAACTGACAAACTTAAGACAAAAATACAACTCAAAACATGTTTAAAAAAATCATGGCTGCAGCATGTGATTGTTAAAAGGGGTTCAGTCCACTTCTTCATGTGGTCAATTCAACTAGACAGTTAGGTTATTGTGTTACTTTACTGATTAAATTGACAAACTTAAAGACAAGAATACAACTCAAAACATGTTAAAAAATCATGGCTGCAGCATGTGATTGTTAAAGTCCACTTCTTCATGTAGTCAATTCAACTAGACAGTTAGGTTATTGTGTTACTTTACTGATTAAACTGACAAACTTAAAGACAAGAATACAACTCAAAACATGTTAAAAAATCATGGCTGCAGCATGTGATTGTTAAAGTCCACTTCTTCATGTACAGTCAATTCAACTAGACAGTTAGGTTATTGTGTTACTTTACTGATTAAATTGACAAACTTAAAGACAAGAATACAACTCAAAACATGTTAAAAAATCATGGCTGCAGCATGTGACAGTGTTAAAGGGGCTTTTCACCTCTTCATGGTGGCCAATTCAACTATGACAGTTAGGTTTATAAGAATAAATATGACACCAGTTGCAGGTCAATATTAACTGGTAACTGAACATTGTGAATTCATGTTTACATTTGTGTAGATAGACTAAGATTATTGACTTAGCTTTTGTATGTATAAATCACCTGTCAGGCTTTGCTCAGACAATGTCAATGAACAATAGAAATTCAATGAATAAAACACCTTGATCAACCATGTGCTTGGTAGCTATAGTCAAGTACTGCTATATTTTCAAAATTCACCTACATAAACCGTGTCCTTGTTCAACAAAGTCTAGAACCCCGAAGATAAACGGTTCTACTAAATCTATTTAAATCCAATATTTAAGTCAATAATGTCATCCAATTATTTTCAATTTGTCTCAGATTTGTTTTACAGCTAGAATAAAAAATATAAGTTTCTTTTGAAAACATTTTAGCTGGTAAAAGAACATGAAAAATAATCAAATTTACAACTGTACTTCATTATTAAATTTGAAAGTGTTCTGAAAAAACCAGGAATGAAAATAAGGTACAAACGTAGATGGTATGAATTAGAGCACAACAATGCTATTTGCAAGGGGACTCAGGCAATGGCAAGTTCACAATCAATAGTTTTCTGTAAGGTCTAGCGAAGTTCTAAACCAAGTTGATAATAAAACCAATGACATATTACTCTAATTTGCTTGATCTTCACAGTACTGAAATACTACATCATGTAGACAGTACCACTACATGTATCTCACCCCTGTCATCTTAACCTCTTCACTATATTAAACACAAGTTTACATCCCTTGGATTTGCATGGACAATGGATGTCGCGCTATGTACCCCTGTTATCTGGAACTACATGTATTTTTCCACGGTATTTTACAATGCACTTATTGTAAAAATAATAATCGAGTATTCTAAATAAACACTGATTGAAAAAAAACTGAAACTGTTTGAGACTCTACTGTATAAGTATATTATTCATCCTTTAATGTCCTGCTCATGTCATATTGCTCAGTCTACACTACTTTCACATCACCTCACATTTTGCATAAATATTGTTTTCAATTTCTCTTGGGATTTAAGACTGCATGTTCTCAAGAGACATTGAAAACTATAGTTTGTGCAAAACTTGGGGGGCAAACGAAGTGTGTTATGGGTAATGTGAAAGTAGTGAATAAGAGTATAGACTGGTCGCACACTCAGTTAGTAAGTAAGTTTGTTTGTATCCATACCTTGTATCAGGGTTATATCCAAGTAAATAGAAGAAGGAATCTTCCTTAGAAATGAACTCCTTGACATTCTCTGATAGTTCAACAAATGGACGGACCTTACACTTGCCCCTGCGAATGCATGAAGAAGCAGTCAGATATACATGTAAATTAACTGTAATAATAATAATAATAATTTTTACTAATCTACCAGTACATTTTTCTAGCACCATATCTATAAGACTCTATGGCACTTTACAATAATTATTGGAAATAAAAATAGTGAATATATAAGTATGCATGATATTTATATCTTACATGTAATTACTTATACAGTCAATGTCATTAAGGTTGTCCACCTCGGAAAAGCACATTTACACATTTGCACTTTTACAAGTGCTGAAATACAACTCTGCACCTGAAATCTTCTGTATAAGGCCGCGGCATTCTTATGGCAGTATATTTCTACTGAATATATTGACTCTGGGTTTCACGTGCGCAAAACAAATATACACGTGATGTTGCGAATGTGCGAATGTGCAAATGTGTAAATGTGCTTTTCCGAGGTGGACAACCTTAATGACATTGACTGTATAGTGTCTATAGAACACACAAATGAGCAGTCGTTATGCCTTTTTATCAATCAAATTAAGCTGGCAGCTGGCTTGTGTCAATGTGTATTCCAAACACTCTGCCAACTCTTATGAAGGTTATTTATCAGCAAACCAAAAGCCTTACACCCCAAAACCTAGTGACAACCAGAGGTTGATTTAGGAAAACCGAGGGGGTTGCAATCCCCCTCGTCTGGGAATATTTTCATAACAATATCTTTCAATGGTTAGGATTTCAATTCTTCAAATGTTTTAACAAAAACTCCTAAAATCTGTCATTTGGAGCCTTAACGTTTTGGTCTCTAGTATACAAGAAAAAACATCTCACAGAACTAAGATTTTTAAATAACATACATGAGCACATCTACTTTCTCTTACTGTTGTTTGGCTAGTGACAGTTATAACAATAATAATAACAGTCGCAAAATATGCCTTTATGCAAGGCCGTAGCCGCCAGTACAGTTGGTCCAGTTTCAATCGGACCACTTTTCGAATCAAACAGTTTCAATTTATAAACATTTTTAATTATTCGTATATTTGTTATGAAAAATAAAGTTTGAAAACCGGACCACTCAAAAACTGGCCGGACCACTCAAAAACTTACCGGCCCACTCAAAAAGGGTCAAAAACTGGCAGCTATGACTCTGTTATGTGCCAGCCTAAAATTCAGTTTTTATGTCAACTATACCTGAGAGCAGTAGCAGGGTAAACATCAGTTGCATCAGAGATAAACAGCTCTCTCTCCTTCACCAGGTCGTCCTCTAAAATATGATCACTTGACCCTGACAAAATAGAGTTCACATATAAAGATTTGAAGACAATATGTAGAATGATTTATTGATTTCCATAGCGCAAGTGTCAAGTGTAATTATAATAATCTTATTGTGGCAATACAGTCCATTCACTACGCCAGACACCCACAGGGACAATGCTCTATCCACTGAAGCCAGATGGTCACAACTGTTTATAAACATACAGTATTATGTGAAGTCTTCAAGCAATTAAGCAATAAATAACTTACCATTTTCTGTATTCCTGTCTTGAACTAGTAGTTGATAAACTGATTCAGGGACTTCGGATGGCCGATAATACCATCTGACTGTAACAACCAGATTATCTCGCTTGCTCTGTAGAATAATAATAGTAATTATAATATAAATAAAACTTTATTAACATGTCTTTAACATCTAGTTTACAATATATTTTAAAGGAAATGGTGAAATATGTGCTTCATGTAGTGACTATACTAAGTCAACTTTCACTGATATACGTATGAAAGAAAGAAAAGAAAGAATAAATAAATGAAAGGGAAAAAAATAATATGAAAAAAATTAACATTAGAAAATACTGTTTTGTTTCTACATAATGGAACCTGCCATCGTGAATAACAATAATAATAATAATATTAATAATAAGACCTGTTCTAATGCATTAATACATAACAATCTCAATACCCTTATAAAACTAATGTCTAGAGATAAAAGAGATAAAAAACAATTTGAACACTGGGGATGGGTAAAGAGATGTAGGGGGTTCAAATACTTCAGTTTAAATTAAGGTGTCTAAAACTAAGTGATATACATTTTGTTGTTGATCTAACAAAGAGCTATTAAAGATAACAAAACTGTGATAGTGAGGTTAGTGTTCTATACTTTCTTAAAAGTAAACACACTTTTTTTCTCATATTTCAATATTAATATTATTTTTGCACTTTCGAATATTTTGATGGTTTAAGTGTGATAAAATAATTGTAATATTATTATTATTAATTGTTTTGAAGTTCAAATCTGTCTAATAGTTTGCTTTAATACATCAATAAATCCACAGAGTCAATAAAGTGTTTCAAATGGTGAAATTTTACTAAAGCAGATGTTTAAACTTCGGATAATGTGATCTACATGTAATGTAATCTAACATCTGTTTTAGCAAATAATAAACACTTGTTCCTCTACAATAATTATAGACAGTATAGGGTTCCGCATCACCCAGGCAACCAGAGTAAATCAAGAATATTTACTTCCTATCTCAGTGGAAAGATTAACATGTAGTCAGTTCATTTTAGAAAGAGATGCCTTGTCCATATTGATATTAAACTAACTTATATTTTTAGGAACAAATTGAATCAGTATATGAAATCATGTTAATGGGTGTATGTAATGAGTTATAGATTCAGGCGCAGCTGCTATGTGACATGTATTTTGAGATATCTATGGTAATCACTCAATACTTCAGCTGTAAATATCACATCTATTTCATTGCTATTGTACTCAATTAATTGTATGGATATTTTGCATGTGAACAATATTGGAGATTACAACTCACACACGAAAGACAATAACAAAGGCTTAAAAAACCAAATTTACATAGGATTAACATAAAACATTGAATAAGAGGTAGCCGATGTCGTTGGGTGCTTCACAGGAGTTTGTAAAGTCTTCAAGTAAATACACACAATCCAAGTGTTTTCTAAGTTCTGTTCCAATGAATACTATACATGTACAAATTAATTGAATATTTCACGTGGGGTGATATACAAGTCTTTAATGCGAGGATATTTGATAGCGTTTAAAATTCACTTTTGAATGTCCATAACAATATGGTTTTTGAAAGTCCTTGAGACATATTACCATATAGTTGCCAACCTGTCATTATTATGTGGTTAAATATAATCTTTGTGGTGATGTGACTAGTTCAAAAATACAATAACATCCTGCCTGAAGCGCAACCATACATAACAAGAAGTGTCTACATTTCAATTTTGTGGTGAACATCAGACTGTTGCTTTTATTACACGGATGTGCTCTCAAACCAGAGGGACTCAAAAACAGATCATCTCTGAAATAATTTAAACTGTTAAAGCTGCATTATTAAACTATCGACATTGAACGAAATTTAGAAATCATCTGAAAAAAACTTGTCTGTACATAAAACCTGGATGACAAATGTAATTCAAGATCTATAGATAACTGATACATTGTAGCCAAACGTAATCTAGCACTAAAAGCTGTCAAATAGACTGCACCTTAGCATGAACAATAAAAATACAGATTGGAGTCGAAAAGGAAGGGTATTTCACATGTATATTAGCCTGAAGGAAATAATTATACCTACTAAAGAGGGTATACTTGTCAACTTAATTTCTAAGCAAGTGGTTTTGCCATGGAACTTTACTGACTATACAATATAAGTATGGCTACATCTCATGAGTAATGTATAGTATTTAGCGAAGAAACCAATGGAAACGAAGAAAAATCAAACACTTTAGATAACACTTGATTGTGTGAAGTTGGTATAAAGATATTATTTGACATCCACTAATACAAAACAGCTTATCAATGAAACATATAGCAAACATTTGCTTTGGTTAAATTGTTGGCGAGGTTGAACACAATATAAAATAAAAATAGATTGTTTAAAAAAAACAAAGACCAATTGCTTATAAATCATTTGAAAGTAAACGAAAATTAATTCAGAAATGAAAAAAAAAATTCAATTTGAAAGTATGAAATAAAAAAGAAATAGTTCACTTAGTGAGTGTTTTGGCAGTAAGTTATAAATTTGTTTTGTTTGGCCATTGTCATGGTTCAATTTTCATGTTGAAATACTGTAATTGAATGCCAATAAATTATTAACATACGAACACAGTTTGAATTTAAAACACCAAAACCACAGCCACTCAATGATCTTTAGTATATATAATACTAAGCCGTGTATGTAATGTATGCTTGTAAGAAGATTGAAAGAAGAATAATTATTATACTAAGTTAATTGAAATTCAAAAGAAGCATCATAGAGTGCTTATACATACCAACCACTGTTATTTTTTATAAACATCTATGTCTATATAGCAATCTAGAAAACTTATAGTCAGGAAGGACTCAGAGAATATCTTTTTCGCATGAAAATTCGAGTGGCATTAACTGAAGTGATAAGGCTTATCTATGCGATTTATAATGACACGATGCGCGATGTTGAGAGTAATAGATAACAAAGCATTTATATCTACAAGTCATAACATGAAATTCTTGAGTTTGCTGACAGCGAATTACTCTTGCGTGTAAGCTTAGTTTTCGTGAAATCAACAAGAAATTGACAAGCATTGAACACGACAGGTAGAAGAGGATAAATAACAGTTACATGTTATACAGTGTTCAAGTAGGTAGATATCTACTAACCATACGAAATTCCTTGATTGAGCAAATAAAATATGGAACATCGGGTCGTTGGCTGTCCACATATACACAATCTGAAAGAGAAAGAACGACAAATTACTGATGGTTTTTTGTTGTTTTGGAATCACATTAAACTAATAAAATAAAGACCTGCTAAAAGTTCTGTTTATTTTCGTATTTCGGCACCAAATGTTTAAACAACCCCTTTTCTATTGTTCAAACTCGAGAGATATGAAAAGACAAAAAGTTAGAAAATAATGAAAATATTGTGGGAAAATTAGATATCAGAGGAAATATATTAGGCGGCAAAATCAATATATTGTTTGGAATGTAAATTCGATAATTCGGGATCTGCTGAAGTCAGAATGTATGGCAAATGTAGTTTCGTATGTTATTGATACATCATTGCCTAAGCACATTAGCGCAATCGAAAGTGAAAATAATAATAAAAGAAACACATGTGGAAAATATTCCTCTTCAAAAGATTTTGAAGGGAGAAAAAGCGATTGCCTAAAACCACGCCGTAATCCGTAATGAAAGTTCGACCTGCCTTTGTGCGGGTAGCAATTTGCAGTCAATTATGTAAACAGTTTATAATAACACACACTAATTTTTTATTTTCCTTGCTGATTTCAGACATGGGAAATGAATTGCATTAAAATTATGGAAACTTACCTCCGGGTTCATAGTACGTATCATCATCAGAAGTAAAAGTGAGTGAACTTTCGGTGTTTTCAGCTCCTGTTTTCATGTCGGCAATGTCGTTCTTTGAAGATTTAGAAGAGCGACATGATTTGGACGACTCATGTCCCTCGTCGTTTTGAAAATTTGAATTCATGTTCATGTCAACTGAACGTTTTAGTCCAAGGACACCATTCGAACTGGAGGACTTCATCCTGCCCTCTTTTCAAAATTCAAATGCTTTGTCACGCTGTACTATAGTCTTTTGTTACATACACGATCTCCAATTTTCACAATTTCGCTCACTAAAGAGGCTCAGATCTCGTCTAAACCCAACCAAAACCCTAAATCGAGGGATCAAAGGAAAGTTTATGGTTAAATTGATGGTGAAATGGAGTGGCTTGCAGTATCGACACCTATCACCCAAGTAATCCTTAATTTATTCACGCAATTAATAACCTCAGCTCACAGTCAGTAATTCGCGAGTTAGCAAAGGCAATTTTTTTACCTCAAAAATAGCGAGAACTATTTCTTCTCCATAAACATACACTCCAAGCAGTCAGAACCTGTTGGAAGAAGAATGGGAATTCAGTTAGAGAGAGAAATGAAGTGCGTGTAATTCCCGTGGTCGAGCTGATCGAATATTGCAATGTTTTTCAAAAGACACGATGAACATTGTTGCTTGAACAGTTTGAATTCACTTACGAAAAACACTTCAGAATTAAGCATACAGTTGAATTTAACGCTTAATCTATTAATGTTCTGCTCTGTTTATTTTCTACATCTCATTTCTCGATCTCGGCGAATTCTGAAGGACTTTACTGGCAGTCCAAACAAGACTATAGCATACAAATCCTATTGTTTGGAAAGATTTACAAGACATTATTGACCTGGTGTGTTCATGGCCACTTTACGACTGAAATAACTTCAAAACGGAATTGAAATTAAACTCTGTCAAAGATAGACTCTTGGATGTTCACACGTCGATGGTTTGACGGTTTTTGGATGAATATGTTGAGGTTAAATATGAACTTGTACTTAGAAATGTCCAGTTTACCGTCCGTTAATTCGACAATATGGCTCAATGGACAAAAATCAGTTGCCCGAATACCGTGTTCAAAATAAGAAAAGAGTGAAGGATTCAGATCATAAATTGAACCCTGTCGTGTATTGTAGTTTATCGTTAATACTCTCTAAATATCCTACATTCTAAATAACATTTGACTGTTGTAAATAATAATGTCAAATTAGCATAAGTGAATAATGGTGTCTCGCTGGTACATGTACGACAAACGTTGCCTTATATTTCGCTCAAAAACTGTCCCAAATTCTACTTGTTTTACTTCTAGGTAACCTCAAATACTCCTTTACTCGTGTAAATGTACAAAGTGTCTGTCATGAGGTATTTTCATGTAGTAATTTCACGGTCATCTGAGGTCGATTTGAGGCAAATGTCACTATTGAGAGTGGATTTACACGCTATGAACCAATGAACCAACCACTATTTGTAGATTTCAATGTAACGCCACGAAAACAGCTGAACAATTCTTACCTCTGACTTTCTTCAATTTCTACTCTCTCTAGATCGACTAAAACCGCAGGGATTGACTATTTAGAAGGGATAAAAGAGAGCGTGGACTAAAACCACCGTCCAGTAGCAGATGTAGTGTGTTGTGTGAGCGATTGGTTTAAAACAAGAGAGTGTAACCGGATAGTAAATCCAGGCCTGTGATTGGTCCAACACAATGAAATGTGTAAACGAGCTGTCACACCTGTATATTATTTTGATTGGCGATTTAAGGGACGTGTAGAGGGGTTTTACATCAACTATGGACTAACTGAAATCATATAATCACTATCAAAACGCTTCTTGAAGGCGCCAGGAGAGGATCAGACGTGACATTGCCGTGGTTGGTTTACTCGTGTTGTGGGCTGTATATCAGGACTACCACCTTTATTGTTCCGTCATTGCTATACTTCATAATAGCCCCGTTGACAAATGGTCACAGTTCACACTGGGTCCGTGTCAATCAAAACTTAACACCATAAATCGACGCCTTGCATGAAAACTTCGCCGTCAAATCTACAACAGAACCTGACCAAGTTATCTTTTCGCGGTTTAAAAACACGTTTTTAGTACAAATATGGAGTCACATGTGAGTTCCAACGCAACTGACGGCCATTGCGCATTCAAGCATGATATGCGCGTGGCTTTTGTCTCCATTGTATCTAGAAATTGCCTAGATGAACTTCTGTCTTTACATTACAAAGGCAAAAACTTGACAACATAAGCACAAAAGCGCATTTCAAATGCAAATGTTTTTCGATATCTACCCGTTAAGCTAACTTTAACTAACGCTAGAAAATAAAAATAAATTAAGCACATCAGACACATCGGGTTTTAAAATGTCTATCTGGATTTGCCTTTACAAATCCTGGATTTATTATAACAATATTGTAATTATATCTTTCAATCTGCGTTTAAATCGGTCTTTTCTTCAACCTCAGAAAACCCGACAAATGTTTCCCCAAAAAAATTATAATTTCGCCAAAATAAAAATCTGTGTTTATATATTCCTGCAGTGAAGCATGTTCGGTTATCAGATATAAAGCTTTATTATTTTTCAATCTGTTTTCTATGTAGGAATTGAATTCGTCGTCTTTCAAAGCCTGAAGTAATTAAATGACGATTGTGGCATTAGCTTTCTATGTTTATCTCTAATGTAGTGAATTGCGACCACAAACACAGTAAAACCATGATGTAGACTTCAAAGTAACACTATTTGTTTTGAATAGTGAAATGATAAAGAAAATGCTGTAGATTTGTTTAAAGAAACGAATTATAAATAACGAATAACAAACAGCATAGCAGTAACGTTTTGAAATTTGTTTATAGAGGAATATTTGATGGGGGGAAAATGACAGATCAGTACTTGTCTGATAACCATCAGGAATCACAAAATCCAAAAAAAATTCGTGTAATATGGGGGTCGAATTAGCAACACATAACAAGCCCCTTGAATAGAATTCGCTTTCTTTCCTAGTCGCGAAAGATGGGAAAATTATGGGAAGTTTTTCGAGGCAAATCAGCGGCAGCTCGCGAAAGTGTCGGCGAAAGGTGACACTTTTAAGTGAAATCGGCGTGAGAGACTGTTACGTTTGTGGTTTAAAATGTCGAATCTAGGGAAACTTCTTGCAAAATAAATTTCGTGTGAATCGACCTTCTGGTTGTAAAATTGTTTTAAAATCATTTCAAGTACGAGTTTTCACGCTCCCCTGAGTACACATAAAGGAAGCAATTGACCCCTTAGCCTGTGATGTTAATCCGAGCACACACAAACTATCTACATCTATCTATTGAAAATCTACAACTAAACTAAACCAAGAGTTCGCGTTTACAGTGAAATACATCTTCACAGAAACTGCCGCAAAACAACAGAAATTGAATTCTGAAAGGATTAAAATGCCAAATGGCTTGAACTTAATTATCACTAATTACGGCCAACTGCATCGAGGACACATATAAACTTACTGCACTCGCCAAAAACATCATCGCTAAACCAGAGTACAACAACGAAAACTGGACTTTCCTTTAGGAATGTTTCGCTTTTAAAGCGTTTGCGTGAATTTCGAAGCGTTTAGCTTTCAAACATTGAAATGTGTAAAATATAATATCGCTATATATTGGCCGATTATAGAGCGATGAATGAGATCTAAATACGCCTCAGAAAGTGTTGTTTTCTACGTGATATTCAGCGAATAGAGTTGTTGTACCATTGTGCAGTAGTTTGCTTTTGTCGTGTGACAAACTAGTGATCGCAGATCATCGTGTTTTACACAATGTTGGTATATCGATCTAGTCGGTGACGGATATCATTCCTTCCCCCAACATTATATATATCATCTCATTTTAACGTTCTCTAAGCTCACAAAACAGACCTAAGAAACTAAATCAGGTAGATATGTAAGGATAGTTTGATTTACCTTAGGAATACGCCAAATAGCTCTAGTAAGGGAAGAGACAACGTTACCCTCCAGTCGTCGTGCTGCAGTACATCAATAAGCCCCTAGGGATGCTTTTGGATTGTCTACAGACCGGAAGTGACATCTTGCTAACAAATATCATATATGAAACACCAGCGATTCGATCAATTTTTGACCAATCAACCTTACATTTCCAAAGCACTACGAATTAGTAGATCAATAAGATATTTTTCCAGAATTTAAGAAGAAATTTCGCGTTGTGTACGTTGTGTAAGCGAAATCGAACAATGACATGAATGACATCAAATTGACATCTTTTGAAAGCGAGTCAATTTATGGATCTTGAACTTCTTTCCTTTCGTAGACAAGAAGCTCTATATAAACAATTTATTCTATTTCCTTAGGTGTAAATATTATTCTAAAGAATTGATTTTCTGGAGAGAGAAAAATCGATCAAAAAGATCAATGACGATTGTGTTCATATAACGTAATTTGCCATGATTTCGAAACACTAGTATTTGCAAGTCTCATAAACAGCTGCAGGTAATATTGCGTACAAATATAACACAATCTGCAGCATTACGTCAAATCTCTCGAAAAAATCCTTCCTCTCATGCATAGTCTCTACAAGACTTAACATTATATTAATATTTTTTCGTTTTAATATATAGACAAATGAATAGCTCTAATCTTACAATGCATTATTACCTTCACGATAATGATCTGCAAATGGTCGAATCATGAACGAAACAGATTCCCAAATCTTGTTTTAAACTAAGTTTCCCGTTTAAGAATTACAAGATTTTTATCGTGTTTTGCATTTTTCGTTATCTAAGTTTTTTGAATATTTTTTACGACTGGTTTTGTGAATGAGTTCGCTAGTCCAATATCATGGCAGTTTCTAAATAGAACTTTACGTTGTTAGGCTGCCTATAAGCTTGTTATTCAACCACGCTGCAAATGAATACGTAGTCTTTGATAAAGAGATATCATGTTATTGGTGTATAGTTTGGATTGGATCAGCAATCTTGTATCATGCCATGACCAATTATCGAACTGGATGAACGGATGAGCATTTTTGAATGATCGAACAAAATGCATTGACAAATGGCATTTATCCGCTTGAGCTTATAACTGGTTATTATTGTTGAAAACCGAGCCTATATTTGCACTGAATGAAGAAGAATAGATGGAAACTCAATGAAGTCAAGTGGGTATGCATGTAGCTTGACATGCAAGTTACTCATGATCAAGTGCGCGCGGTAAATGTTCCACGCATAGCCTGGGCATATTCCCACCATCATATTAAAGCTTATTTATAAATAAAGAACTTCGTTTCGATTGGTACAAAAATCACCCCCAAGTCACAGTTTTTCGCTCTTTTTTAGACAACCGGGGAATTTTATTTAGACTTCAGTCCAAAGTATTGGCTGAAATAGAGATGACATGATAGTGAAATTAGCAAGTTTCTTCAGCTTGCTCTTTCGGTTGACCGCAACACAAAAGCGATAAAATCCGATTTTTATTAAGTTTCAAATAACAAGAATGTTAAGCTAAGGTCACCGCATGTATATTTATAATAATTTAGGCACCCTACTGTTGTATTACCGCAAAACAACCACACATACATGTGTGTTCGTATGAAAGCAAATACCAGAACAAACGTATTTTTTGTTAGAGAACGCTTTATTTCAGCTGGTTAAACTAGCCTTCTTCAGAATGGCGAGATTTGCAAATGGGACAAATAGGAAATACAAATATCTAGTGAGTGATTAATTCTCGCTACTGTTCATGATCAGATAACTACTTGACTGAAATATGTTGATATTACGTGAGACATCGCGAAATGACACTATAACGGACTTCATGTATAAATATATGAGAGTCAAACTACAGTAATATTGCCAGGATATTTAGATCTGTTTCGTTTCGATCCACGACGCGTTTGTCATTATGCAGTCATTTATTGTGTTGACATACGTAAGGGTGTTTAGTGTTGAGTTAATATGTCACGCAACGTTGCGTGACTTTGGAATTCATCAACGGAAGGAAATAACTGATAAGAACTTGTCGATGAAGTGTTTATAGATGGGTGTGTCTGTGTAATGTGAACAGCGGCGTAGAGTATTTGGACGAATACAATGCTCTATGAAGTGCAAGTACGAAAGAAAGAAGTCTAAATCTTGTCAATTTTTTCCTGTCTAACTAACTCCGGACTGACTGCATGAACGAAGAATGAGTCACCGGCGACTGACTGACTGTCTCTGACTGACTGACTGACTGACTGACTGACTGACTGACTGACTGACTGACTGACTGACTGACTGACTGACTGACTGACTGACTGACTGACTGACTGACTGACTGGCTGACTGGCTGGCTGGCTGGCTGTCTCTGACTGACTGACAGACTGACTGACCTACTGACTGACCTACTGTCTTATTGACTGACCTACTGTCTGATTGACTGACTGATTGACTGACTGCACGACTAACTGACTGAGCTCCTGTCTGACTGACTGATTGACTGACTGACTGAGTAACTGCCTGTGTGACTGACTGCTGACTGGCTCACCGACTGATCGCGCGACTCAGTGGACGTCTATACACTTGACTACAACAGTTTCGATTCTATTTGGCTAAAGCGGTTGGATGGATAAATTAAACTTCATCTAATTACAATATCACCACACAGCCCTAGTGCACTAATACTGAGGAGAGTATCAGGATCGGCCAGTGCACTGGCGGGTGTCTGTAGTTAATCAATCTACAGGTAGTGTTACATTGGTACTCAATGAATGATATAAAGGTTATGACGGCTTATAACTTCAACGCAGGCGGCCTTCAGAATGCCGACCGAGGGTGTGCCTGTGGCCTATATATCCCTCGTGAGGGTATTCCCGTGAAGTGCCATCCAAGTGTATTTCGTGTTTTTATTCCAAAGAATCCATATAATAATAATAATAAATATTTTAGCAACTATGAATTTGCCATGTAGTTATGGCTTGCTATTGTCAGATAATGAGATTGGCGGGCTACCTGTGGGGAGAGGAGGTGGCCGGAGTATTTCATGTCTGTACAGATAATGATCGTAGTTTATCCAATCTCGATCTGTCATCATCTCATCAGGCCAACCCTTGCTACAGAGCGCGCGCGACTAATAGGGATATCGGAAAGGGTCATGAACGTCTATAAATCGACTGAACACATTCTCATATCGTAAAAATCCAATCACGCGTGGTTGTCGTGGAGATGAATTGAAGAAGATCAATCACGCGTGGTTGTCGTGGAGATGGATTGAAGAAGATCAATCACGCGCGGTTGTCGTGGAGATGGATTGGAGAAGATCAATCACGAGTGGTTGTCGTGGAGACGGATTGAAGAAGATCAATCACGCGTGGTTGTCGTGGAGACGGATTGGAGAAGATCAATCACGCGTGGTTGTCGTGGAGACGGATTGGAGAAGATCAATCACGCGTGGTTGTCGTGAAGATGGATTGAAGAAGATCAATCACGCGTGGTTGTCGTGGAGACGGATTGTAGAAGATCAATCACGCGTGGTTGTCGTGGAGACGGATTGGAGAAGATCAATCACGCGTGGTTGTCATGGAGATGGATTGGAGAGATCAATCACGCGTGGTTGTCGTGAAGATGGATTGAAGAAGATCAATCACGCGTGGTTGTCGTGGAGACGGATTGGAGAAGATCAATCACGCGTGGTTGTCGTGGAGACGGATTGGAGAAGATCAATCACGCGCGGTTGTCATGGAGACGGATTGAAGAAAATCAATCACGCGTGGTTGTCGTGGACGTTTGTGGTCGCATATATGAAGTATCGAATAGAGGCGGTTTCGTATGAGTGGGAAAGTTACGGTACCGCGCCGTATCATGGAAAGAATTTGATTGGATGAGTTGCATCTGCACGCTT
The DNA here is from genome assembly GCA_033675265.1 of Actinostola sp. cb2023. Taxonomy (NCBI): domain Eukaryota; kingdom Metazoa; phylum Cnidaria; class Anthozoa; order Actiniaria; family Actinostolidae; genus Actinostola; species Actinostola sp. cb2023. Next base: position 190,143 of record JAUJYZ010000255.1, on the reverse strand, counting down.
TTTGATTGGTTCAGAAAGGAAGCCATTTGAGTGTCACGGTACCGTAGGTTTATCTGCACGCTTTTTGATTGGTTCAGAAAGGAAGCCATTTGAGTGTCGGTACCGTAGGTTTATCTGCACGCTTTTTGATTGGTTCAGAAAGGAAGCCATTTGAGTGTCACGGTACCGTAGGTTTATCTGCACGCTTTTTGATTGGTTCAGAAAGGAAGCCATTTGAGTGTCACGGTACCGTAGGTTTATCTGCACGCTTTTTGATTGGTTCAGAACTGAGGAAGACATTTGAGTGTCACAGTACCGTAGGTTTATCTGCACGCTTTTTGATTGGTTCAGAACTGAGGAAGACATTTGAGTGTCACGGTACCGTACGAGCTGGCAGTCATCTGATTATGAACGCTGTTGTACACAAAAAAATTGCACAAAATATGATACAACTGTTCCAGCTAGTCGCAGATTCATTGGTCGGTCTGTCAGCTGGTCGTATCCACGGAATGGTCGTTAATAAGAGGTTTTGCAAACAAACAAACTAGATATTCATTACAGGGCTTTACGTGACTCTAGAGAGATTAACCTGACAGATATAATATCCGTAGTCATCATAAGGAGCTTCTCTTGTTCGCGCAGTTAATTATCGGCTATTTGTTTACCTTCGCGGATACTGTACTTTCTTTAGTACACCTTCCAGAGCTAAGCATTCCAGTTTACAGCACTGAACACATCGTCAGCCACCATGACCTTTCGCCTACCCCTCCCCTCCAACATCTAGACGCCCCTTGAGGCGCTTTGGTCATTATATCTCAGTGTATGATATCGACTGTCTCCCATGGCCAAACAGTTAGCTAAAGTTAGAGTGTATTTATATTTATCACCCAGCGAGCTTGATCTAATTCTTGGGAAGTAAAGTATGTAGATTACGAGCCTCAGGAGCTCCGACAACACTATCCTATGACGTCATTTGAAGTGTGTTATTGTTATTGGATAATCTATTAGTATTTATCGATGTTATGGTGAATGTAAACCTCGTAAAGTTGCTGCAATTTAATAGGACTTTTGTTTGGGAAGATGAGCAGATGAGTTGTAAAATCATCAAAGACGTTGAATTTGTGTCAATAGTTTTGTCGAGATAACCAGATATGATAATCCAAGTTTACAGATAACACCAACAGTGCAGATGAAATGCCGCTTTTAAAATGTCTCATTTGACATGGAACCTAATAAAATAAATAACTCCTTACACACAACTCGAAGAGGAACACAGTTCCCCTATTAACACACGAAACGAGTGATATAGATCATGACTTGTAGAGGTGTGATCCATGTGTTCGGGTTACTGAAGAGGGCATACCATAAACCAAGCTGTTTGAGAAACATTCCGCTTCTCAACAGTATCATGATTGCATGTCTCTGTGGATCTCTAGAGTCTCTCTACGAGGCACTTGATGTGACTATACGAACGTATTAATCCCATCAGCTCTCGACTCAGTTCCTTTCACTATCATAAAGTTTAATTCGCTCACCTTAAGTATGAAGAAGTCACGTTCAGTCAGCGATCCTGTGAGGACAATTCGTTGGTGTTCAGGGATGATTTACTTTGATGGCTTGAGGTTAAACCTATTGTAGGTCAAATAACAATGACAGGCTGAATACTGACAATACCTCCCCACGCCCCCCAGGCGATTTATGGATTTGCCACGACAAATAAACACAAACACCACAATACAGAAATTACCGAATAAAATAGAATCCATAAAAAGACAAATGTTATCCAGAGGTTTTGAAATTAAAGTGTCTTCTTTATAGGCCAAGACAACATTATTGTACACGTAAATACTGTCACGTCTGTCACGCACCGTTACTGCTGTCACGAACAGGAAATGTTTATAAAAACATCATGTCGTGCTGATGAATGGTGCGACCTTTGTGGAAATGCTACATGAAACTATTACGGATGGGAAGTCAAAGAGAACGAAAGATCTTGACTCCATTAAGGAAGGTCGGCTAAAAATACTAGCTCTTGAGACTGAGATTGTTCGACAAATACGGTAGTGAAGCTATGACGTCAACACATCGTGTTTATTCCTATTAATGACTGGTGTGCAGTATGATGGATGTTATTGTTTATTTCTTTGTCTTAATACAGTTTTCTAGAGTGGTATTATATGAAAACAAAAGAACACAATGGAATTAGGGTGTACTATATAAGGTGTGTTATGGAGTCCAGTATATCATGCATGGATTTGGCCTGAAACCGGACTCTGCATATCTGCCGGTTTCGTAATCTCACTTTTAAAAAAAAAGAAGCTTTAATCATTCATTTATTATTCCATTGTTAACCATTCATTATTCCATTGTTAACCATTCATTATTCCATTCTTAACCATTCATTATTCCATTGTTAACCATTCATTATTCCATTCTTAACCATTCATTATTCCATTCTTAACCATTCATTATTCCATTCTTAACCATTCATTATTCCATTCTTAAACATTCATTATTCCATTCTTAAACATTCATTATTCCATTCTTAAACATTCATTATTCCATTCTTAAACATTCATTATTCCATTGTTAACCATTCATTATTCCATTCTTAAACATTCATTATTCCATTCTTAACCATTCATTATTCCATTCTTAAACATTCATTATTCCATTCTTAACCATTCATTATTCCATTCTTAACCATTCATTATTCCATTCTTAACCATTCATTATTCCCGTTCTCATTTATTAGTTAATATATTTATATAGTTCATATTTTTATTTAATATTATACTAGTCATTGTATATATTATATTCGATTATTTGTTTATTTTATTTGTTTAATTCGTTGGAGGTTTCTTGGTGTTGCAGAACACCAGATGACGTTAGACAATGAACACAAAGAACGAGAAGAATGAACTTGAACCAAAACAATACCCTGCATACAAAGAAACCTAACCAAGAATACAATGCAGACTGTAGCACCAAGAAACACCCAATTCGTTGGTTTTCTGTACGCATCCATTACAAGAGGGGGGAGGGGGTTTCTCATTACATAGACCCCCTGCTGGTACACACCAATTACATGGTTAACGAATTACGACAACAAGCAGACGGAAAAGGAACAGAGATTCAGGGCAGGTGAAAGATAGGAATAGCTGAAATGCTGACCTTTAGTGTACATCGTGTACACCGCGACGACGTCGTGTACACCGCGACGACAATCGTGTACACCGCGCGACGACATCGTGTACACCGCGCGACGACATCGTGTACACCGCGACGACATCGTGTACACCGCGACGACAATCTTGTACACCGCGACGACATCGTGTACACCGCGACGACATCGTGTACACCGCGACGACGTGTACACCGACGACATCGTGTACACCGCGACGACATCGTGTACACCGCGACGACATCGTGTACACCGCGACGACATCGTGTACACCGCGACGACATCGTGTACACCGCGACGACATCGTGTACACCGCGACGACATCGTGTACACCGCGACATCGTGTACACCGCGACGACATCGTGTACACCGCGACGACGTGTACACCGCGACACATCGTGTACACCGCGACGACATCGTGTACACCGCGACGACATCGTGTACACCGCGACGACATCGTGTACACCGCGACATCGTATACACCGCGACGACATCGTGTACACCGCGACGACATCGTGTACACCGCGCGACGACAATCGTGTTCACCTCGACGACATCGTGTACACCGCGCGACGACAATCGTGTTCACCACGACGACATCGTGTACACCGTTTGGAAACGCGCGCGTGTATCAGTGTGCAGCTGTTCTATAGGTGCATGGTTGCGCGCGCAAACTGAAACAAAACCAGAAAGAAACAAACAGACAAACAAAGGAGAGTATTTTTGAGTAGCCTGCGTAGCGGCTCAAATGGGGTTCGAAAGGGTTCGGAAAGGGGTCTCCGCCCCTCCCCTTCCCACCCTTTTTGCTCCCGGCTACGCAGGCTACATAAACAGCAATAAACATGACATGGAGTGTGAAAGAAGGTTAAAATCATTCCTCACTTTCTAACCAATAGAAGTAAAGCACTTTGCAATGCATTTATTGTTTATTTGATATTTTAGGAAGGATTTCTGTGACAGTTCTCAGGGGAAGAGAAAGGCTCAGCCATGTTCTCTAGTACCCACCCCTAGCTAGTTTCCACCACCCATTGCTTTCTAGAGTAGGCAAGCAAGTAACTACAACAGCGAGGTGAATAAACATGTGGCCTCAAACTCTAATATATTAGGATCAGTTAGTTCCCAGTCAATGACCTAACAGCAAGCCCATTCAGTCTCATTCGCCGTCGATTCTAAACTGTTTCACGACATGTCCTTACAACAAGAATTCCTGACATCGTTCTTATCACCAAGGGTAATAACCACCATTGACTGTTGACAGTTCTTTCCTTCCTGTAGTTTGTTGTTGTTCTTCAGGCGTTTTGCATACTAAGATAATCCTTAAATCCTCCGTCAATATTTCCATTTCAAGCTCTCAAGAACGTGCTTATGTCAGACTACAGGGCCTAGGATTAGTGTGATTAGCCTTTGAGCGAAAGTAATAATGCACGGCCACCAACACTTTATTTCAGCACTACTGAATGAAATAGACTTTATTTATCGAGGGTAGCACGTGACAAAATATATAGATATACTAGAAACATGGTTAATCAAGCCTTAGGGATGTTTTCATCACAATTAGTAATAAATTAATCAGGGTGGTACCCCAGATAGATGGCATCCAGATAGAGGGCATCCATATAGAGGGCATCCATATAGAGGGCATCCATATAGATGGCATCCAGATAGAGGGCCACAGGTCATTGGCGTAAGCGTGTCACCCTCTCTAAATAAAGTCATTTATAATAATAATAATAATGATGATGATGATGATGATGATGATAATAATAATAATAATACCGTGCCACGGTGTAACGACAGGACAGTGAGTCTGAGTACGCCCCTAGTATGGGCTGTTTCCATGGTAACTTTAAACCGAGGTAAGGTTTAAATTTTGATATCTGGGTGGCCACGCTCTACCTATCTATCTTGGGTACCCCTCCCTCTGTCTTCCTATTGCTCCCTTCGTACAGAGCGTTGCGTTGATAGATGCGAATGGAACTTCCTTGCTCTGGGCCCGGTTGTTCGAAAGCGAACGCTAACCCGGGGATGGCATCCAGATAGAGGGCCACAGGTCATTGGCGTAAGCTGTCACGCGTCACCCTCTTTAAATCGCTAACCTAGTGTTTTAACACTATTAAAATTCTTAATATTTTACCCTAGGTTAGCTATTTTAACCATGGGTTAGCATTAACCCGGGCCCTGTGCTTTACAATGTACTAATTATTCTGACGTAATATTAATGTATCACGCAATACAGCAGTAGATCGTGACGGTATATTTCAACTATGCGCCCATGACCAACCAACTTTAACAATGTCCAAAATCACCGCAACAAACAAGATAAAAATTCCAATCTTAATCCACTTATGGGTAGAATCAGAGCTTGCGTTACTGATCGTGGTCACGCTTTCCATTTTCATACCGCTGACCGCGCCCTTGGGTAGCGGCTCAACTAGTCCAGGCGAGAGTACGTCTGCTTGTGTTTGTACTGTACCAATCAGGAAGTGCTTCCCTGATGACGTGATTTGTGCTTGGATTATTTTACCCATAAAGTCACCTTCGTCCATCCTTACCAGGACCTGTGAAGACGACAAGTTTGGTTATTACATACACAGGGAGCCCAATTATATTCTCACATCTGTCTGTCTGTCTGTGCCTGTCTGTCTGCCTGTGACTGTCAGCCTGTGCCTGTCTGTCAGTGTCTGTCTGTCTGTGTCTGTCTGTCAGTGCCTGTCTATCTGTGTTTGTCTGTCTGTCTGTGTTTGTCTGTCTGTCTGTGTTTGTCTGTCTGTCTTTGTCTGTCTGTCTGTGTTTGTCTGTCTGTCTTTGTCTGTCTGTGTTTGTCTGTCTGTCTGTGTTTGTCTGTCTGTCTGTGTTTGTCTGTCTGTCTGTCTTTGTCTGTCTGTGTTTGTCTGTCTGTCTGTGTTTGTCTGTCTGTCTGTGTCTGTCTGTCAATCTGTGTCTGTAATTTTTACTCTTTTAAACTCAGCTTTCCTGAAAAGCAATTACTTTGTAATTGATGGAATTCTGAGTCAAATAAAGTTCATTCATTGTCATTGTGTTTGTCTGTCTGTCTCTGTCTGCTTGAATGTCTGTCTGTCCGTATGTTCGTCTACCAAGAGATTGCTGACCTGATCGTAGGATTTGTTGTGTCCAACATAGTGAATACCATCGTGCGATTTCTCGGTGATCAGTATATCTTGACACCAGCCCACCTAGTCATATTAACACGTTGGCGTTAGAAAATAGGAGAAGAAAGAAAGAAAGTGAGAAAGAGAGAAAGAAAAAGAAAGAATGAGAAAAGAAAGAGAAAGAAAGTGAGAGAGAAAGAGAGAGAAAGAAAGAGAAAGAAAGAAAGAGAAAGAGAGAAAGAAAAAAAGAAAGAAAGAAAAGAATGAAGAATGAATGAAAGAAAGAGAAAAGAAAGAATGAAAAAGAAAGAAGAGAAAGAAAGAAAGAAAGAAAAAGAAAGGGAGAAAGAATGAATGAATGAAAGAAAGGGAGAAAGAAAGAAAGAATGAAAAAGAAAGAAAGAAAGAATGAATGAATGAAAGAAAGAAGAAAGAAAGAAAGAAAGAAAGAAAGAAAGAAAGAAAGAAAGAAAGGGAGAAAGAATGAATGAAAGAAAGGGAGAAAGAATGAATGAATGAAAGAAAGGGAGAAAGAAAGAAAGAAATGAAAGAAAGAAGAAAGAAAGAAAGAAAGGGAGAAAGAATGAAAATGAAAGAAAGAGAAAGAAAGAAAGAAAGAAAAAAATGAAAGAAGAAAGAAAGAAAGAAAGAAGAAAGAAAGAAAGAAAGAAAGAAAGAAAGAAGAAAGAAAGAAAGGAAAAGAAAATGAATGAAAGAAAGAAAGAAAGAAGAAAGAATGAATGAAAAAGAGAAGAGAAAAGAAGAAAGAAAGAAAAGAAAATGAAAGAAAGAGAAAATGAATGAAAGAAAGAAAGAAAAGAAAATGAAAAGAAAGAAAAAGAAAAAAAAGAAAGAAAGAAGAAAAGAAAGAAAGAAAGAAAGAAAAGAAAGAAAATGAATGAAAGAAAAAGAAGAAAGAAAAAGAGAAAAGAAAAAAAGAAAGAAAGAAAGAAAGGGAGAAAGAAAGAATGAATGAATGAAAAAGAGAAAGAAAGAAAATGAAAGAAAGAGAAAGAAAGAAAAAATGAAAAGAAAGGGAGAAAGAATGAATGAATGAAAGAAAGGGAGAAAGAAAGAAAGAAAGAATGAAAGAAAGAAAGGGAGAAAGAAAGAAAGAATGAATGAAAGAAAGAAAGAGAGAAAGAAAGAAAGAAAAGAAAAAAGAAAAAGAAAGGGAGAAAGAAAAGAAAGAAAGAAAGAAAGAAGAAAGAAAGAAAGAAAAAGAAAGAAAAAAGAAAGAATGAATGAAAAGAAAGGGAGAAAAGAAGAAAAAGAAAGAATGAAAGAAAGAAGAAGAGAAAGAAAGAAAGAAGAAAGAAGAAAGAAAGAGAGAAAGAAAGAAAGAAAGAATAATAATGATGAATGAAAGAAAGAAATACAGAATGAGTGAATAAATGAAATGAAAAGAGGATGAATAAATGAAAGGAAAGAAATACTGTGAAATGAATGGTTAACTGTGTAATTTAGCCTTGTGGTTATTACAGTTAACCTGTGCCCACTAGACGTTCAATTTTTAGAATGTAAATATGGCACATACAAAATCATTGTCATTGTCAGGGACAATCGAATGGATGAACAAATGGACATTAAGGCCGATTACCTTGAGATCATACGTGGTATACGAGTGAAAAAGCTTGGAAACTTCACGCGACCTCTTCTTCACCTACAACACAAACAACACATAGAATGAAGCCACGCAGAGGGTCAAACCACAGAAATCTAGGGTCAAACCACAGAAATCTAGGCCACGTCTACACTAATGCGATCTCCGGTTTGTAAACACACACATTTCGACGCCTTGCATCCATACTAAAACGATCGAAAACACTGATGGTTTTCATCGTACTAAGCATACATTCGAAAACGTTCTCCAGAGATGAGACCTTTGAAAATGGAGGAACAAAATCAGTTTTCTGTGCACAATGAAGCATGTAAAATCACGCCCCCACCCGCTGCCTCCCAGATTTCTCAGTCCTAAGTAGCAAACATGAAGGTAGAGTCAAAGCGTGCGACAGACGGTCACAACAACTCAGCAGGAAAAGAATGTATGAAATGTGTCTAGAAATGTGTCTAGAAATGAATCATTCATTCATCGCTAGTGTTGCAATCCATCCGTTTTCTTGTTGACGCGTTACGTTACGTCTTAGTACTACGAAACGATACGTAACATATTTACGTAAACGTGTTGTAATACGTCTTAGTACTACGAAACAATACGTAACGTCTTTGCGTAAACGCATTGCGCTACGTCTTAGTGCTAACGTCTTTGCGTAAACGTGTTGCATTACGTCTTAGTACTAGGAAACGCTACGTAACGTCTTTGTGTAAACGCATTGCGCTACGTTGCGTCTCGAAAAACACTGATGGTGTCATAGTACTAAAGCAGAGATGAGACATTTGAAAATGGAGGAACAAAATATAATCTTAGTGCTACGTAACGTCTTTGCGCAAACGTGTTGCATTACGTCTTAGAACTATGAAACGCTACGTAAGGTTATTGTGTGACGCGTTGCATTACGTCTATGCACTATGAAACGCTACGCAAAGTTATTGTGTGATGCGTTGCGTTACTTCTTGATGTCACGCGTTACCTCTTCCGTTGGAAGTCGCTTCATACGTGCAGCAGGCGTCCCTGGTCTGGGGTAAAATTGATTAATAAATAGACTTGGAAATCGATACTTGTCTACTAACTCCATCGTCTTCTGGAAATCCTCTGCAGTCTCGGTAGGAAATCCACATATAAGATCTGTTGCTATGGTAACATAAGGGACCCTAAAATTACAAGACAACACAGGATAAATAATGTTATGGATGGGCTTCCTGTGGTAGAGCTTAGCTTGAAAAAGAACACACGTGATAGTGTTCTACTGATATATTGATTATTATTATTATTATTATTATATTATTATTATTAGTAGGATAGATGTACACTGGATGCACACGTAGCACAATGGACGTACATACGTAGTACACATACATGTAATAGTAACTCAAACATAAATCGAGGACGAATATGCTGGCAACTGTCAGTAGTACTGATACATAATGTGTACCCAGAAAGCAGACACACAGGTGAGGTTGTGGGGACAAATATGCTGACAACTGTCAGTAGTACTGATACATAATGTGTACCCAGAAAGCAGACACACAGGTGAGGTTGTGGGGACAAATATGCTGGCAACTGTCAGTAGTACTGATACATAATGTGTACCCAGAAAGCAGACACACAGGTGAGGTTGTGGGGACAAATATGCTGACAACTGTCAGTAGTACTGATACATAATGTGTACCCAGAAAGCAGACACACAGGTGAGGTTGTGGGGACAAATATGCTGGCAACTGTCAGTAGTACTGATACATAATGTGTACCCAGAAAGCAGACACACAGGTGAGGTTGTGGGGACAAATGTTCATTTACTCTTATTGTCCCTTGACCTGGACTTGTATGAATTCTGAAGGCTTACAGGAAGACTACATGATGTAGCACTACTCTACGTACCTCTCTCGTAAGAAGTCTACTACACGATGGAAGTCTTCCACAAAATATTCTCTTTTCATGTCAGCAAGAACATTGTCAGATCCACTTTGGACAGGAACGTGAAGAAATGAGTAGACTTTTGGATGGTTTAGAATTTTAGCCATTTCCTGATGACATCAATAGAAAGACGATAATTATCTATAAATTATTATTTACTCACAAGAGTATCGTTATTAGTGAACCACTACCATCATCATCACCAGCACCATAATCACCAGCATCAGCATCACCAACATCAGCAGCACCATCATCATCACCATAATCATCAGCATCATCATCAACAGCATCTTCATGTACCAACATCACCATCATTATCATCACCATCATCACCACTTTTTGAATTCTGTGTATAATAAAGTTTATTATCATCACCATCATCATCATCACCATTATTATCACCATCACCATAATCACCAACATCATCACCATCACCATTATCATCACCATCATCGTCAGCACCATCGTCAGCACCATCATCATCATCACCAGCATCATCATCAACAGCATCTTCATGTACCATTATCACCATCATTATCATCATCATAATTGTCATCATAATTGTCATCATCATCATTTTCAGTCCTGCCATCATTATTCATCACCATTATCACTATGCACACGTATCACCATCATCATCATCATCTCATCCATATAATATCATTTCCCACCACCCCAAAAGGTTGAAACCATTTTATGTGCAGAGGGCACAGAGCAATATAGACTATCTAACCTCCAAGTGCTCCAGAATGTATGGTGGATTAGTCATACCAATACGAAGACGTCCGCCATCAGGAATTACTTCAACAAGTTGCCATAGCAATGAGGGTAGGGATTCCCCAATATCACGTCCATATGCACCAGTATCTTCAGATGTAAGCCAAATCTCTACGACACCCTCTGAACATAGTGTATCAATCAGTAATAATCATGACTAATGTGCTACAATGTATAAAGTATATGTTCTAAGGGTTGTTTACATGGTTTATGGTGATATGATAACTAAGTTAAGTAAGATTAGATTCAAGTATTTACATAAATGGGAGAGATGGAGGGAGGATGGATGGGTGGGATGTAGGATACATACAAGGATGGGATGGGTGGGATGTAGGATACAAGGATGGATGGGTGGGATGTAGGATACAAGGATGGATGGTGGGATGTAGGATACAAGGATGGATGGGTGGGATGTAGGATACAAGGATGGATGGGTGGGATGTAGGATACAAGGATGGATGGGTGGGATGGGATACAAGGATGGGGGGGATGTAGGATACAAGGATGGATGGGTGGGATGTAGGATACAAGGATGGATGGGTGGGATGTGTAGGATACAAGGATGGATGGGTGGGATGTAGGATACAAGGATGGATGGGATGTGGATGGGTGGGATGTAGGATACAAGGATGGATGGGTGGGATGTAGGATACAAGGATGAATGGGTGGGATGTAGGATACAAGGATGGATAGGTGGGATGTAGGATACAAGGATGGATGGGTGGGATGTAGGATACAAGGATGGATGGGTGGGATGTAGGATACAAGGATGGATGGGTGGGATGTAGGATACAAGGATGGATGGGATGTAGGATACAAGGATGGATGGGTGGGATGTAGGATACAAGGATGGATAGGTGGGATGTAGGAAACAAGGATGGATGGGTGGGATGGAGGATACAAGGATGGATAGGTGGGATGTAGGATACAAGGATGGATGGGTGGATGAATGAATGATGGGAGTGAGAGAGTGTAGAAGGATGGGTGGGTCGATCGATGGGAGGGAATGAGGAAGGACGGAAGAACGAGAGGGGAAAAGTGATTGAACGATCACATTCAAGGATTGATAGTATATGATTCATGAAAGTAATACAATGTTAATCAACAACATGTTAATCCTCCATTTAAATAATCATACCGTCAAAAGCTTGTTTCGCTCTGGCCACTATTTCCTCAGGTGGATAACTGCCTAATTCACCTCTGGCGTGTTTAGTCTTGCAATATGTACACTGATTTAGACACCTATATGTATAAGGGGAAAAGAATAAGCGATGGCTTGGCCTTTTGGAAAGAATGAAAAGTTGGATTCGATAAAAGATGAATTTAAGGATAACATTATTTGTTGTTCTTACCCAGTATTCACAGCGATAATTTCCACTAAAGGGTTTTTCCTTATTTTAGGTAAATCAAGAGCAGCACCTCCTGATTTCTTGCCATTTTTCTTTTTCTGGCCAAACAGTCGAACAGTGTGTCCTAAAACAATCAATACGTATTGCACAATGCATTTATGGTCACTCTGGCTACAACTCTCTCCTGTAGTTTCGTATGAGTGTGAAACCTATGGCACAGAGTAATGGTCATGGTACGAAATCGAAGACAAATCTATTCAACCAATCACAGTGCACAAAATCATTGCTCAACCAATCAGAATGCTTGGAAATGGCACGGTCACCACACAGCACAAACTGACACAGTACCATAACTACTACTAATAGGAAAATGAATCTACACATGTATGTACATGTACTGGTACATATTAACCTAACAAGGACATAAGTGACCTATGATCAGAACATAAACTCTCATTTCTGTATGTATTAAGCAAATATTGGATGTGGCTGAGTATGATATCATGATGTCAATTATGTAGACCGAGGGGGCTGTTATATGATTTTTCTTTATTGAATTATAACTTAAGATGGTGTAACTTACAACTTAGTCGTTAAGTGCCAAAAGAATTAGTCAGAGTACAGCCAAAAATAATAATAATTGTAGGATGATGATGTCTGGTCATGGAGAATTGACCCTGGAGGCATCCTCAGCCAATCAGAAATGAGTATATATTTTGAATGAACAATAATAGCATTTATCATCTACCTTTTAACGTTTCTTCAACAACCTCTACAACTCTGTCAATTTGCTGGACCTAAAAAAGTTTAACGATCATACATATTTATAAATACATTAACTGTTTGCAGGGTTCTTGTATACATGTATAGCTAATTGCATAATCGTTGTCGGGTTGAAAATCATAAATCATAGAAGCTGAGACCGCAAGCATGGATGGGAAATCATTTCATGACCTGCATTACAGGCAGATACATTCAATGTTCTCGTAGTTTTGAAGGTATATGAGCTATTTAACTAAGATCCTACAAGTCTGGATAAAAAAGTCGATCATTTGACGGTGTTATTTGAGAGTTTTAATTTCCCAGTATTCCTTTTGGTCATAGCTTTCATGATTTTCAACCCGACAACGATTATGCAACAAGACGCTCAATGAGCGTTCACTCGGGCATTGTGAAAAGGAAAATGTCAGTTGTTCGAGGAAGTACTTGAAAATGAATGCCAGTTGGTTGAAGAACAAGGACAATGTCAGCTGCGCGAGGAGAGACCTGACAATGACTGACAGTTGCGTGACGAGGGAGACTATGTATATACATGTATGTGTCGAGTTCATTTGATTTGCCTTTGACTTTGAGTTCATTTGATTACCTTTTGACTTTGAGTTCAATTGATTTGATTTTGATGAGTTTGTGTAAAGGCCCCCTCTCTAGCTTCAGATCCCGAAACGTCAAGTTTGGAATCGAGTTCGGGTTCGAGTTACGGTTCGAACGTCGAATTAAAACAAGGACATCTTCTTCAATACAATATAATTTCTCTGACGTCATGACAATCAGTGACAGTTGAGTGACGAGGGAGACTATTAGTCCGGTGAGTACGAACATGATACGTCTTGAGGTTGCATAGGTCAGATGGTTCCGATAACGGTCTCGCGTTTGTTTAAAAATATATATATTTTAAGCGAGCTTCTAGTCCTTTTACCACTTCTAGTCATTGAACGATGAACTAGAATCCTGACCTTTTAATAGCTTGAAGATCTACAGCTGCTTTCAAAACTAAGATTCATAATCTACTTGAGTCCTGTGTCTCCTTTATCTTTTCAAATCTGCGGAGTAATCTTGAAACTCCGGATACGATTAAATACGTCGCATACTCGTCATTTTGAAGCCGAACAAAACTACTACTACTACTACTACTACTACTACCGAAATCCGCATTTTCTAACTCGGGCGGCCTGCGGCCTGGGCCCGAGTAATTAGCTATATACATGTATGTCCACACAGTACATGGATTACTTGAGTAAACCTCACCCCTACAACACTGACTCCCTGGATTGTGTCATGACGTGGTTGTCCTTGAGAAACACAACCAGCTACAACTAGGTATTTGTTGTCATGTTTTGCTTTCTTTATGGCATTCCTAAAACCATCCTCTGCTGGGTTTTTAACAGTACAACTGTTGAGAAGCCATAAATCAGCAGCATCTTGATCATCTTGAAAATAAAGAACATTTCTTTGGTGATGATGACAACATTTGATGATGATAATGATATTGATGATGATGGTGATGATAATATTGATGATATTGATGATGATGGTGGAGATACTAATAATGATGATAGTGATTTTTTTAACAGATTTATTGGGCAACATTTCAAAAGTTACAATGATGGTGCTGGCGATAATGATGGTGATGATGATAATGATGATGGAGATAATGTTGGTGATGATGATGATGGTGGTGGAGATACTAATGTTGATGATGATGGTCAGAGTCATTTACGTATAACTGGGAAGTTATGGTACAGTTTGAGCCGTACATTGATGTGCCATGCAGTAACCGTGCCGTGTCCAAGCATTCTGATTGGTTGAGCAATGATTTTGCACAATGTTATTGGTTGAATAACGTCTTCGATTCCGTACTGTAACCATAACTCTGTGCCATAGGTTTCCCACTCATATGAAAATGACTATGATGGTGATAGTAATGGTGATGATATTGATGATGATGGTCATATGATGATCGTGATGGCGATGATATACATGTACCCTGGTTCCAGAGGCTTTGTCAAACTCTATAATATGATGTTTGTACACCGCGAAGCAGCATCCTGTGAGCTGCGAGACGAGAAACAACAAAGCCTCTGGTCGTAGCCGTTACGAATCTCACTTTCATGCAGACACCTAATGAATGACAGCCTTCAAACATGTCAGATACAATCGACCAATCAGCGAATTTGGTCGATTGCATTTGACATGTTTGAAGGCTGTCATTCATTAGGTGTCTACATGAAGTGAGATTCGTAACGGCTACGACCAGAGGCTTTGTTGTTTCTCGTCTCGCTGTGGCATACAAACATCGTATTATAGAGTTTGACAAAGCCTCTGGAACCAGGGTATCGAAGATAGTGGTGGTGATAGTAATGGTGATGATAGTGATAATAATGAGTGGTGATTTATGGTCAGTGGCTTTGGACCCCATCATTTCAAAGCCCTGGTTCTAGTGTAATTTCAGTTCAAGTTGAATTACCTGTTATTTTATATCCATACGCCGCTAACTGTCCAGCCATGTACTCACTATCACTATTATTATGTGAACAGCCCCAAGTACGTACATATATAGTCTGCGTACCAGGTATTACACTATCACCAACTGGTTTCTCTATCGTACCATGACCATTTCTTATCTTCTTGTTGACTTTAGGAAAGACACTCTTTCGCGGTGTTATTCTATCGCTTGGAGTTAGATCTCCTGGTTTAACGAAGTCTTCAATATCCTCGACGCTGTGATCACAAGCTGGCATATTTGTCTCTGAACGAGTGATGAAATATTTGGTTTTTGGTGCTAAATGTTCCTTTTCTCTTCAAAGATTACGAAATTCTCAAGTCAAATCAATAAAAAACTAATATAACAGCAAAACTTTGAGTTCTTAATCGTAAAACATGCTAAAAATCGCCTAAAATAACTAAAATACTAGTAACACGTTCTCGTCCGCCATTTTGATTTTCACCATGTTGCGCAATGCTTGCTGGGAATTGTACAAAGACGCCAATACAGTCGAACCTCCCGTTAGCGACCACCCTAAAATGTCAAGCTTTGTGGTCGCATTCGAGAGGTGGTCGCTTACGAGAGTGGTCGCAACCGGAGGTCCAAGTGTATATTGTTGTTGTTGTTGTATACAACTACTGAATCAGCTTAACACATCTCTCTGAATGGACAGCCTTCGAAGGCGAAACATTTTGTCTAGTCCGTGGCGCACTCTGCTGTCACTGGCGGCTGAAAACCACAGTCCTTAGCAAACCTTTACGCGTTCAGGTAACTACAATCAGGGAATAG
This sequence comes from Actinostola sp. cb2023, assembly GCA_033675265.1. Lineage (NCBI taxonomy): Eukaryota > Metazoa > Cnidaria > Anthozoa > Actiniaria > Actinostolidae > Actinostola > Actinostola sp. cb2023. The sequence goes on along the minus strand of JAUJYZ010000255.1, from coordinate 174,158 downwards.
TTCATTGGGACACCGAAGCCCATTCTTGGTTTCTTTCCGTTTGCGGTAGAAATACTCCTCTCTCCGCCTCCCCCACTCCCCTTGCAGCCCTCCCCCACCCCCCTTGCAGCCCTCCCCCACCCCCCACCGATCAATGTTGACCCACAGGAAAAACCTGATCTGAGCTTTGAACTAATTTTCGGTATCAACATTGATCGGTGGGGGAGGGGAGGGGAGTGGAGGGGAGGGTGAGGGGACGGCGCGCGCGCTGAAGTCACGTGACAGTACTGCGCGCGAAGTTTGAAGTCACGTGACTTACAGGTGTCCCAATGTAATTATTCCAGGGTCCAGTTGTTCGAAAGGCGATTAGTGGATTAGTGTCAATAGTTGTCTAAAGGTTTAATCCTGCATGGATTAGCGCTAATCGCCTTTCGAACAACCGGGCCCAGGATTGTAGCTTCACGCTTGCACATTATAACGTTTTCAGAAATGTTCGTTCTAAAGTGTCTACGAGGTTGATGTGCGTAAAGGATGTATGTAAATGATATCCACCATCTGTTTCTATATTAAACGACTCAGTTCCATCTTGCAAAGTCGAGCACTAAGTGTTGGTGAGAGTCCAGGATAGAGTTGACAGAGTTTTACAAGACTCGTACCCAGTCCCTTCTCTTACTCGCGATGTGGGCGCGCGGTGTGCAGTGGCACCTTTGCGCGATCCTTCCCAAGCGCCTTTGCGCGCTGTACGGTCACGACGAGTCTGGAGTTTTTCCCCTTTTCTGCCGAACAACTGATGGCGGTCGAATCTCCTGCATGATCTGTTTGTTAGTTGATTCCACTTCTCCCGACGCATACACTATCACTTCACCCTCGATATTGTATGTTATTATCAAACATTTTCTTGTGAACAAATTAAACAAAAACGCACAAGTCGTTTGTGTAAAACAAACATTTATTCATGAACCGGTCGTCCACATTCAGTACAACGTTCACAACATCATGAAGCGTGAAACACACTGCAAAACAGCCCATACTTCTGTCTCATTCTCTCGCGGGCGGTCAACGACTCGATGGAACTTCAACTCTTCTCGACGGTGTTTCGCGAAAAAGTAGGAGCTGTTTTGCCGTCTAAACACACTCTGAATACTAAAGCAAAGGCTAAGGCTTGGCTAGTGAACATCGAAAGGCGTCCATGCAGAAAGTGTATGCATGCACACAAAAAAAGCTATATGCATGCTATATGCAGCGAAGTTCGCAGATTTTACATTTGAGCGCCATGATTCCCATGATGCACTTCGATCATCGATTGACAAACGTTTTAAAATCGCTGTATACTTTTGAACAAACTCAGCATAGATCTTGCAATGACTGGCCAAGCCCCTATTCATGGTAATTTATATATCAAAAAGGAGAAACCAGTCTCCGTACATTTGAGTATTTGAGGCATGATACCCCATTATACAACCACTAGTTCGATTGTAAATTCTAAAAAAAATTAGACTAATGAAACGCAGAAATGTAAAGAAAGCTAATGTACTTCCCGTCGAGCTTTGTAGAGGAAATCCCGACAAAAATTGTATAAAAATCGCGCGTGTGAGCCTGCGTTACTACAGACCTAGTAAAGCGGTTTATAGATTCAAATCATGACCGCAAAGCATCTCGGGATAAATTGCTGCACCAACGTTCAACAATCCATTGCTGGTTTGCACGTGACGTCATGGCGGCCATGTTGGTGCCCGAAACAAAGCATTCCTCATTAGCTTCTCTTGTTTGTTTCTTATTGCTTGTACCACTGCTGCGTATGGCTGCATATATGTACTTTAAATCTCCCGGGATTGATTGCAAACCAGCAATAGATGCTTTGCAGTCGCAATTCGTACCCAGGCTTCTCTTTGTATCACGGTAAAGGCAAATACATGAGTATTCATGAATATATGTCCATCGGTAATCACATCCAAATATGAATCAATCAATACCTATTTATATAGCCTAGGCCTTTGGGGGAGGTTGTGGGGAATATAGCCCATCTCTTCGTCCTCCCCCTCCGTTTAGAACCAGCTATGATTTATGTAAGAGAATGTGATACAGCTATTTCAAAAAAGGTTGATGAAGGTTTTGTTACATCTTGCATGTTGCATACCAAGCCCGAAATGCACTATGGGCGATGTGAATGGAGTCAGCGAAAGGTCACAACAATATGGACTCTGGGAATTTTCCCAAACTTTATCTTCGCAATATGGAGCCGGCATAGTTTCTTCTGTATTTGCATGCAGACATTGTTTACATATGATCCACAATACATTTCGGGCTTGGTATGCACCATGCAAGATGCAAGATGCAACAAAACTGGCACCAACCTTTTTTGAAATAGATACTACAGCCTATCAAAATAAGCATGCAGTTCAGTCGTCCCTAGGCTCTACTCTTAAGAAATGCTCGGGAATGAACTGGGAACGGGTTTGACACAGCCTACTCTATAGCACACCGTGGTCAAATGTCTGAAAACACCGAAAGTTAAACAAATTACTTCAAAGTTAAGCTCTAAAATTCTACGGGTTAACGATTATCTTATTTTCTATAAACTACGAGTTTACCTTTTTACTTTTTCATTTATCAAAAAAAGCTCGCGCATGCGCAGACGTTTGACCGCGTTGTGACTCTATATAGAGGGTACTTGCAGCGGTCATATTGTGCGCAAGAACAATAATCAATTCTATAAGTAGAAATATTCTATTGACCCCTAAGATGGCCGTTGAATGTCCTCTATTGTACATACATGTACTGTCTTACAATATGAATACACTAGTAGTAGTAGAATTCTAATCAAGAACGTCTTTCGATATATGCAAATAGTTCAATACAGAGTACACACGACTATATGTGTCATGACCACAGTATATTCAACCAATCTTTACCAGATCTTACACTTCGTTTTCGGATTCATTCTGGAACCAACAGGACAGTTGTACGCTTTGGCAAACTCATTGGAGTTCGAGAGTGACCCTATTACCCTGGAAACATGATGAATATATTAATATACAGTCAATACAATCAATCATTGGAGTTAGAGAGTGACCCTATTACCCTGTAAACACGATGAATATATTAATATACAGTCAATACAATCAATCATTGGAGTTAGAGAGTGACCCTATTACCCTGTAAAACGATGAATATATTAATATACAGTCAATACAATCAATCATTGGAGTTAGAGAGTGACCCTATTACCCTGTAAAACGATGAATATATTAATATACAGTCAATACAATCAATCATTGGAGTTAGAGAGTGACCCTATTACCCTGTAAAACGATGAATATATTAATATACAGTCAATACAATCAATCATTGGAGTTAGAGAGTGACCCTATTACCCTGTAAAACGATGAATATATTATTGGAGTCCGAGAGTGACCCTATTACCCTGGAAACATGATGAATATATTAATATAGTCAATACAATCAATCATTTTAGGGCGACGCTAGAGTACAAATTAATTGTGGAGTCTCCTGTGGTAGAGCCGCGCGCAGGATAGTACGGTATATTATATTGGGCTCCCTGTGCATTACGTATATTATATTGGGCTCCCTGTGCATTACGTACGCGGGATAGTACGGTATATTATATTGGGCTCCCTGTGCATTACGTACGCGGGATAGTACGGTATATTATATTGGGCTCCCTGTGTATTACGTATATTATATTGGGCTCCCTGTGCATTACGTATATTATATTGGGCTCCCTGTGTATTACGTACCTCCATTTCCCGGGACTATGAACACCGTTCTGTATTGCACTGATTGCTGCAGTTTCACGGAACGCACTGCACCAGATCTGTTGAAAGACAAAAATAAGCTAAACGTAGAAAACAAAAAGTATACACACATATTGAAGAAGAGTCTAAACTTTTGAGTTGTCTTTCTTAGTGAGGTGTCTGTCTTAGTAAGGTGTCTGTCTTAGTGAGGTGTCTGTCTTAGTGAGGTGTCTGTCTTAGTGAGGTGTCTGTCTTAGTAAGGTGTCTTTCTTAGTGAGGTGTCTGTCTCAGTGAGGTGTCTGTCTCTTAGTGAGGTGTCTGTCTTAGTGAGGTGTCTGTCTTAGTGAGGTGTCTGTCTTAGTGAGGTGTCTGTCTTAGTGAGGTGTCTGTCTTAGTGAGGTGTCTGTCTTAGTGAGGTGTCTGTCTTAGTGATGTCTGTCTTAGTGAGGTGTCTGTCTTAGTGAGGTGTCTGTCTTAGTGAGGTGTCTGTCTTAGTGAGGTGTCTGTCTTAGTAAGGTGTCTGTCTTAGTGAGGTGTCTGTCTTAGTGAGGTGTCTGTCTTAGTGAGGTGTCTGTCTTAGTGAGGTGTCTGTCTTAGTGAGGTGTCTGTCTTAGTAAGGTGTCTGTCTTAGTGAGGTGTCTGTCTTAGTGAGGTGTCTGTCTTAGTGAGGTGTCTGTCTTAGTGAGGTGTCTGTCTTAGTGAGGTGTCTGTCTTAGTGAGGTGTCTGTCTTAGTGAGGTGTCTGTCTTAGTGAGGTGTCTGTCTTAGTGAGGTGTCTGTCTTAGTGAGGTGTCTGTCTTAGTGAGGTGTCTGTCTTAGTGAGGTGTCTGTCTTAGTGAGGTGTCTGTCTTAGTGAGGTGTCTGTCTTAGTGAGGTGTCTGTCTTAGTGAGGTGTCTGTCTTAGTGAGGTGTCTGTCTTAGTGAGGTGTCTGTCTTAGTGAGGTGTCTGTCTTTAGTGAGGTGTCTGTCTTAGTGAGGTGTCTGTCTTAGTGAGGTGTCTGTCTTAGTGAGGTGTCTGTCTTAGTGAGGTGTCTGTCTTAGTGAGGTGTCTGTCTTAGTGAGGTGTCTGTCTTAGTGAGGACACAATCTATTATCTTAGTGCGCAAAACTAATAAAGAATAGTTGTCTGGCTCTTTAGTCCTGGTGTCTGTCTTAGTGAGGTGTCTGTCTTAGTGAGGTGTCTGTCTTAGTGAGGTGTCTGTCTTAGTAACAGAGGTGAATGTTCAAAATATAGTTAGTAAGGTGTCTGTCTTAGTGCATGGTGTCTGTCTTAGTGAGGTGTCTAACTTAGTGAGGTGTCTGGCTTAGTGAGGTGTCTGTCTTAGTGAGGTGTCTGTCTTAGTGAGGTGTCTGTCTTAGTAAGGTGTCTGGCTAGAGGTGTCTGTCTTAGTGAGGTGTCTGTCTTAGTGTCTGGCTCAGAGGTGTCTGTCTTAGTGAGGTGTCTGTCTTAGTGAGGTGTCTGTCTTAGTGAGGGTGTCTGTCTTAGTGAGGTGTCTGGTCTTAGGTGTCTGTCTTAGTGAGGTGTCTGTCTTAGTGAGGTGTCTTAGTGAGGGTGTCTGTCTCAGAGGTGTCTGGCTCAGAGGTGTCTGTCTTAGTGAGGTGTCTGTCTTAGTGAGGTGTCTGTCTTAGTGAGGTGTCTGTCTTAGTGAGGTGTCTGTCTTAGTGAGATGTCTTTCTTAGTGAGGTGTCTGTCTTAGTGAGGTGTCTGTCTTAGTGAGGTGTCTGTCTTAGTGAGGTGTCTGTCTTAGTGAGGTCTTCTTAGTAAGGTGTCTGTCTTAGTAAGGTGTCTGTCTTAGAGAGGTGTCTGTCTTAGTGAGGTGTCTGTCTTAGTGAGGTGTCTGTCTTAGTGAGGTGTCTGTCTTAGTGAGGTGTCTGTCTTAGTGAGGTGTCTGTCTTAGTGAGGTGTCTGTCTTAGTGAGGTGTCTGTCTTAGTGAGGTGTCTGTCTTAGTGGGTGTCTGTCTTAGTGAGGGTGTCTGTCTTAGTGAGGTGTCTGTCTTAGTGAGGTTCTGTCTTAGAGGTGTCTGTCTTAGTGAGGTGTCTGTCTTAGTGAGGGTGTCTGTCTTAGTGAGGTGTCTGTCTTAGTGAGGTGTCTGTCTTAGTGAGGTGTCTGTCTTAGTGAGGTGTCTGTCTTAGTGAGGTGTCTGTCTTAGTGGGGTGTCTGTCTTAGTAAGGTGTCTGTCTTAGAGGGTGTCTGTCTTAGTGGGGTGTCTGTCTTAGAGGGGTGTCTATCTTAGTGGGTGTCTGGCTCAGAGGGGTCTGTCTTAGTGAGGTGTCTGTCTTAGAGGGGTGTCTGTCTTAGTAAGGTGTCTGTCTTAGTGAGGTGTCTGTCTTAGTGGGGTGTCTGTCTTAGAGGGGTGTCTGTCTATGCGGACACAGATCTATTAGAGGGGTGTCTGAAACATACCTGCGCAAAACTAATAAAGAATAGTTGATCGTGGCTCAGCTTTAGTCCTGGCAGCTTCTTTCTTAGAGCCGTTCTTCTTCTTCCAGAGTTGATAAGCCTGAACAACGACAACGTTGTATTGTCATGAATAACAGAGGGACACAGTAATGAATGTTCAAAATATAGTTGAAGCAACCGGCGCCTTGCTGTATATATTAGTGCATGGCCGCTTTATACTTACAGATGTCTTAGGTGTCTGTCTTAGAGGGGCGTCTGGCTCAGAGGGGTGTCTGGCTCAGAGGTATCTGGCTTAGAGGTGTCTGGCTTAGAGGTGTCTGGCTTAGAGGTGTCTGGCTCAGAGGTGTGTATGTCATAGAGGGTATCTGTCTTAGAGGGGTGTCTGGCTTAGAGGGGTCTGGCTTAGAGGTGTCTGGCTCAGAGGTGTCTGTCTTAGAGGGGTGTCTGTCTTAGTGGGGTGTCTGGCTTAGAGGGGTGTCTGTCTCAGAGGGGTGTCTGTCTTGGTGGGGTGTCTGTCTTAGAGGGGTGTCTGTCTTAGAGGGGTCTGTCTCAGAGGGGTGTCTGTCTTAGAGGGGTGTCTGTCTTAGAGGGGTGTCTGTCTTAGAGGGGTGTCTGTCTTAGAGGGGTGTCTGTCTTAGAGGGGTGTCTGTCTTAGAGGGGTGTCTGTCTTAGAGGGGTGTCTGTCTTAGAGGGGTGTCTGTCTTGGTGGGGGTGTCTGTCTTAGAGGGGTGTCTGTCTTAGAGGGGTGTCTGTCTTAGAGGGGTGTCTGTCTTAGAGGGGGTGTCTGGTGGGGTGTCTGTCTTAGAGGGGTGTCTATCTTAGAGGGGGTCTGGGGGTGTCTGGCTTAGAGGGGTCTTGCTTAGAGGTGTCTGGCTTAGAGGGGTGTCTGTCTTAGAGGGGTGTCTGTCTTAGAGGGGTGTCTGTCTTAGAGGGGTGTCTGTCTTAGAGGGGTGTCTGTCTTAGAGGGGTGTCTGTCTTAGAGGGGTGTCTATCTTGGTGGGGTGTCTGGCTCAGAGGGGTCTTGCTTAGAGGTGTCTGGCTTAGAGGGGTCTGAGGGGTGTCTTAGAGGGGTGTCTGTCTTAGAGGGGTATCTGTCTTAGAGGGGTGTCTGTCTTAGAGGGGTCTGTCTTAGAGGGGTGTCTGTCTTAGAGGGGTGTCTATCTTAGAGGGGTGTCTGGCTCAGAGGGGTCTTGCTTAGAGGTGTCTGGCTTAGAGGGGTGTCTGGCTTAGAGGGGTGTCTGTCTTAGAGGGGTGTCTGTCTTAGAGGGGTGTCTGGCTGTCTGTCTTAGAGGGGTGTCTGTCTTAGAGGGGTATCTATCTTAGAGGGGTGTCTGTCTTAGAGGGGTATCTGTCTTAGAGGGGTGTCTGTCTTAGAGGGGTGTCTATCTTGGTGGGGTGTCTGGCTCAGAGGGGTCTTGCTTAGAGGTGTCTGGCTTAGAGGGGTGTCTGGCTTAGAGGGGTGTCTGTCTTAGAGGGGTGTCTGTCTTAGAGGGGTGTCTATCTTGGTGGGGTGTCTGGCTCAGAGGGGGCTTAGAGGGGTGTGCTTAGAGGTGTCTGGCTTAGAGGGGTGTGTCTGGCTTAGAGGGGTGTCTGTCTTAGAGGGGTGTCTGTCTTAGATGGGTATCTGTCTTAGAGGGGTATCTGTCTTAGAGGGGTCTTGCTTAGAGGTGTCTGGCTTAGAGGGGTGTATGTCTTAGAGGGGTATCTGTCTTAGAGGGGTATCTATCCTGGTGGGGCGTCTGTCTTAGATGGGTATCTGTCTTAGAGGGGTGTATGTCTTAGAGGGGTGTCTGTCTTAGAAGGGTGTCTGGCACACTGTGTATTTAGTGTATATTTCGTTACCTGAAATGACTGTTTGATGCCACCATTATCTGCAATATTCTCTCCTAACGTCTGTAGGCCATTCAACTAAAGTACAATAAACTGACTCAGTATCGACGCGAGCATAAGCACAAGTCCAAGCACAACGATCCACATTTCTTCCTCTCTTGTGCTTATGCTTGCGTCAGGTACGTTTATTCACAGTGAAATTATAATGTCTCACGCTGTTTCGCCGTCCGTAACTGGGAGCTATAATATAACTACATGTACGTCATTTATATAAATTGTACATCTCCTTTATAATGGCATCATAAAGTATATACACACAGTAGGACCTCGCTATCTCGACCTGGATTACCTAAGATTTGAACCTCGCTATTTAGTAGAACTCTGGCAATTTTCTTGTCCTTTTCTAAGTGTTCGAGATGGAGGGGTTCTACTGTGTGTCATTGTTATAATTACATTTTGGCCGTGGAATTTGTAATTAGAGTATTGCTTGATTAAACATTTGGTTTTGTCTTCAAAGTGAGCGATCGAGTTGTTTGTCCACCATTTTAGGAGATTGCCATCTTTGTTGAACTTTCGACCTGAAAGTGAAGTAATTTAGTTTGTATTGTAGCATTCGCTGCTTCCTTTCTTCCGCCTTTCGTTCATTTCTTCATTCATTCATTCATTCTTTCGTTTGCTCATTCATTCATTCATTCGTACATTTATTCATTCGTTCATTTCTTCGTTCGTTCGTTCATTCATTCGTTCACCTATTCGTTCATTCGTTCGTTCATTCATTCGTTCGTTCATTCATTCGTTCGTTCGTTCATTCGTTCGTTCATTCATTCATTCATTCGTTCGTTCGTTCATTCATTCATTCGTTCGTTCATTTATTCATTCATTCATCCATTCATTCATTCATTCGTTCATTATTTCTTCCCCTCTTTCTTTCTGTCTCGTTTCTAAGTGTTAACCATACCATTATCATCAAATCCATGACTGATCTCGTGTCCTACAACCATTCCAATACCACCGTAGTTGAGAGATCTGCAAAACATAACTAAGTATTACTAGAGTGCAATTTAGAAAAGCTTGAAAACTAAATAACTAATTAGTACTAAATAGCACTAATGAAACAATAGAAAACAATAGAAATAGCACTATTTAGTACTATTTAAAATTAGTACTATTTCACGGTTTTCTAAATTGCAATCTAATTAAGCATCACAATGATGTCTTATCTAGTATGAATTTCAACTGCACGTGAATAGCTAGCTAAAGTACGTTCTTGAACGCTAGAGAAGTGCACTGTGCGGTGCTAGCCATGAAGCTCTGACACGCTCAGAGGGCGCCCGACAGTGCGTATACACGTACCCAAATTAAACGTATTCTTATATATTTCATCTAACTTACTTGGGATGTGCTTGGTCGTAGAATGGATCTTGCAGAATACCAGCGGGGAACGCTGAAAGAGTGAATACAAAACTATAATTAAATTAAATTAAATGCCGGTTCTAGCTTGTCTCAATGTGCTTTACAACCGATGGAGGTAGATGAACTCAGTTAAGGCGCTGCCGCCAAGCAGCTTACAATCACGAGGAATTAGTACGTTTAGTGTGTTATGTCTCCTACTTGAAGTCGGCTGTTGAACCGGGTAACAATCCCCTACAACGAGTACTTTATTGTTGCCAACTTTGTTGCTTTTCTCTGTATTGTTTGTTCGACTTACCAATCTTATTGTCTGTTGAGGAGTAGTAAGCATTGACGGTGGGCGGAGTCATGGACCAACTGATGGAAATAAATCAATGAAATGGGAAATTAAAACGAAGGAAGAAAGAAGGGAAGAAAAGAAGGGAAGAAGGAAGGGAGGAAGAAGGGAAGAAAGGAAGAAAGAAAGAAAGGAAGAAAGGAAGAAAGAAAGAAAGAAAGGAAGAAAGGAAGAAAAGAAGGTAGGAAAGTAGGAGGAAGGAAGGAAGGAAGGAAGGAAGGGAAGAAGAAGGGAATAAAGGAGGGAGGGAGGAAGGAAGGAGGAAAGACAGGAAGGATGGAATGAAAGAAGAACGGGAAAGGGAGGAAGGATTGGGTTGTAGATACAGGGAGTCAACATACACAAACAGACAGATGGCATTTTAGTCTCCTATGCAGAAATAAGTTAGAAATCTTACATTGTTTTGTCAACTGGTTTTCCAATTTCTTTATAATTTTTCATGTTCTCAAACTTTCTTCTGTTGAAGTTGTTTTGAAAGTAGGTTGTTTTGTTGACATCAAACTATCGACAAAAAGAATAAATTCACAAAGTAATCCAAAGTAAACTCAGAACGATTCGACAATAAATGAAGACGCAGTGCTGCGTGTCAGCGGTTGACTTACACCATCATATTTGGCGGTAATGGCTGTGACGTTGGTGATGTAATTAGGGTAGCCGATGTTCTCTCGAATAGCTTCAGCCTGAAACACAATAAATTCCATATTTGGTAATCGAATTCCATATTTGGTAATCGAAATTCCATATTTGGTAAATGAATAAAAAATTTAAAAAAATCCATATTTGGTAATTGAATTCCATATTTGGCAATCGAAATTCCATATTTGGTAATGAATTCCATATTTGGTAATCGAAATTCCATATTTGGTAATTGAATTCCATATTTGGTAATCGAATTCCATATTTGGTAATCAAATTCCATAATGGAATTGAATTCCATATTTCGTAATTGAATTCCATATTTGGTAATCGAATTCCATATTTGGTAATCGATCAAAATCCAAATTCCATATTTGGCAATTACATTCCATATTAGGTATGCAGCTATTTTAGGTGGTTACGGTACCTTATATTTAGCTGCGATCGAATTCTTTTGGTAATTTCCATTCGGTAATTGAATTCCATATTTGGTAATCGAATCCATATTAAGTATCAAATTCCATAATGGATAATTCCACGTATGGTATGGATCCATCTTTTCGTAATTGAATTCCTAAATCGAATATATTTGGTAATCGCCAAATTAATCTAGGAAATTAATTTGGTAATTGAATTCCATATTTGGTATCGGAATATTTGGTAATATGATGATGATAGTGATGATGGTTGTTGTTGTTCATGATGATGAAGATGGTGAGAATGATGATAGTAATAATGATAATGTATCTATTTGGTAATCGAATGATGGTGTGATAATGATGTTTGATGATGATATTTGATGATATATGATAATCGAATTCCATATTTGATGAAATTCCATAATAATAATATATAATAATAATAATAATATATTAATAAATATATTTGGTAAATGAATAAAAAATTAAAAAAATATAGTTTGGTTTTGATTTCATATATGGTAATTGAATTCCATCTGTGAATAGGAAACTATAACTTAAAGACCAAAAATGATGATGATTGTGATCATGATAATCGAAATCTGCATGATGATAAAAAATGACGATGGCGATAATGATGATAACGATGAAGCTGAAGCTCGCCCATTTTCCATTGAACAAAGCTCTAATCACAGAATTCTTCACAAGATAAAGGAATGCAATAATAAACTGATGACCTTATCGAAGTTTTGCTCTCTCCATCCAATCTGTTTATTAACAAATCAATAAATACTCCAACAGGATCATGCCAAAAATATACACCCTGTACACAGAAGGTCCCCATGCAATTCTGCCAACGAGGGTGTTGTTGTTCCGCTGATGAAGATGGTGAGTATGTTCCCGATACTTATCGAACAAATTGGTGTGATAATGATGTGAATTCTTTGATACAGGATGAAGGCGAGTAGAGCATGAATAATAATAATGCCACATTTTTTCACAGTATTTCTACATGGTAGAATACATCTAGATATGAAACTAAACTTAAAGACCAAAAATGATGATGATTGTGATCATGATGATCTGCATGATGATAATGACGATGGCGATAATGATGATAACGATGAAGCACAAGCTCGCCCAATTCCAAACAAAGCTCTTGATCACAGAATTCTTCACAAGGGAATAATAAGATGATGATTAGGTTTTGCTACCCACTAAACTGTTTATCAACAAAAGCAGCCCAACAGGTTGCCAAAAGCACCCTGTACACCCCCATAGCCAAAGGGTCTTTCCCGCTGGTCCCTGTTATTCGTTCCCGATACTTATCGAACAATTCGTTGAATTCTATCACAGGAAGGGCGAGTAGAGCATGACAAGAATCATGTAGTTAGCAAGCATTCTAGATATGAATACAGCATGTTAATATTACATGGTTGTAGGTTCTACCACAGGGAACCCAAGAAAATTAGGTTCTACCACAGGGAACCCAAGAAAATTAGGTTCTACCACAGGGAACCCAAGAAAATTAGGTTCTACCACAGGGAACCCAAGCTCTTATATGGTGATTGTTAGAAAATATTGTATAATAGCTTAGAAGGGTGGGGATTTGATTGGAATAAACTTCCCGTTGCTTCAAAAGTCGTATAGTTTGTCAATTCCCACCCATTTAAGCAATTTAAAAATATTTTTCTAAAAACCTCCATATAAGTGCTTGGGTTGCCTGTGGTAGAACCTGATTTTCAACTAGTGGCCTGGGGCGAAGTCTAAAAATGATATATATATATTACCGTCTGTCTGTCTTTCCAAAGACTATGGAGACATTCTTCATGTATTCCAAAGCGTACACAACAACATTGTCGTTTTCAGAAATATTATATCCTGTCTCTACGAACATGCGTTCAAGGAAATCAGTGAGATTTAACTGAAATGAAAAATAATGGAACTCAGTAACAAAACTGGATTAAGAGCTTAGACGTCGTGCTAATCATCAGCCGTTCTCATTTCAAACAATTAGCCATTACCTAAACGAGCAGGGGACTGGGACGAGTTTATTAGAATTAATGCAATTACGAAATTAAGTTCATGACATGAAACAGCATGTTGAAATTAGCATATGTGCAAAGTTTGATGTGATTTGAGCGAATTCTGTCGGAATTATAAACTTTTGAAATTGTGTTGTTCAGCCAAAATTTTACAGAGTTTGTATGGGAAAATAGGCATCTTTGTTGCCCTCTAGCATCGTCAATATTAAGCCAAAGTTCGCCAAACTTTCCAGACAAGCTAAGTTTGATCCGCTCTATCAGAAAATGATGCCCATTTTTGCTAGTTTCTTATATATTGAATTAGTTTTACGGACTTGGTCCCAGTCCCCTGCTCGTTTTGATAATGGCTAATGAGGCGGCTTCTTTTGAAGTAATTAAGAACGGCGTTTGAACTAGACCTAATTCATAATTCGAAGCTGGACTTTGTACTGTAGGTAAGTTTGATCAATATATTATATTAACGTGTAGTACCTGTATGTTGTTTTAGATGGTTTATCATTGAAAGCACCCTGTAGTTTCCAGTTCGCAGGTCGATTGTCACGCAATTATTGTCATGTTAAGGTGTCACGCATTCCGCGTTACATTATCGCAAGGGTAACGTCATCAAGTCGCGTCATCGTAGGTTTTACGCGTCATTTCATGTCGTATTTTGTGACGTCATAATGAAGTGTACGTCATTGTAGAGTATGTCACGTCATCGTTTGAATGTTAGAAATAAATTACACAAGACAACCAGTTAGCAAGTGACGTCATAATGGTACTACAATTAGCAATGATGTCATGTTAGGCACGAGCTTGCGCAGTATTCAGTTTAATAGCCTGCGTTTACTAGCGACGCAATCATAAGCGCAAACGCGGTAGGAACAAGGATCAAACTCTATGTATTTATTACGTTGTGCTTATGATTGTGTCGCCACAGGCAGCCCAACCCATTCCTCTGAGGCTATTGTAAATATAAATAATACAAAAAGATATACATTATACGCGCGTCTTATTTGTTGGGTTTCCTTATAAGAACACAGGGAGCCCGCACAATATTTAACTGGCACGCTCTACCACAGGAAACCCATTATAAAAAGGCGCGCGCACACAAATATATTTTTGTTTATTACAATCAGCCGCAAAAGAAATGGTTGGGCTGCCTGTGGTGTAGCTAGTGAAAACAAGGTCATAGAGTATCAACTATTACGTCATAGTAGACTTACATTGGGTCCAATGTACTGGTTAAGTTTACCGAGCGTCATTTTGTTGTACAACTTGTTGCTGTCTCGACGCTGTTCTTTGGGTATGGTAATCTACATAAAAACATGTTGAACTTTCACTCTATGTGTGGAATTGGCGGAAAAATATTCATGTAGTTTTCATGGGACACACAAAAGACTGAGACATTCACGTGATCACGGCACTGTCACGGCACTGTCACGGCACTGTCACGGCACTGTCACGGCACTGTCACGGCACTGTCACGGCACTGTCACGGCACTGTCACGGCACTGTCACGGCACTGTCACGGCACTGTCACGGCACTGTCACGGCACTGTCACGGCACTGTCACGGCACGGCACTGTCACGGCACTGTCACGGCACTGTCACGGCACTGTCACGGCACTGTCACGGCACTGTCACGGCACTGTCACGGCACTGTCACGGCACGGCACTGTCACGGCACTGTCACGGTCACGGCACTGTCACGGCACTGTCACGGCACTGTCACGGCACTGTCACGGCACTGTCACGGCACGGTCACTGTCACGGCACTGTCACTGTCACGGCACTGTCACGGCACTGTCACGGCACTGTCACGGCACTGTCACGGCACTGTCACGGCACTGTCACGGCACTGTCACGGCACTGTCACGGCACTGTCACGGCACTGTCACGGCACTGTCACGGCACTGTCACGGCACTGTCACGGCACTGTCACGGCACTGTCACGGCACTGTCACGGCACTGTCACGGCACGGCACTGTCACGGCACTGTCACGGCACTGTCACGGCACTGTCACGGCACTGTCACGGCACTGTCACGGCACTGTCACGGCACTGTCACGGCACGGCATTGTCACGGCACTGTCACGGCACGGCACTGTCACGGCACTGTCACGGCACGGCACTGTCACGATACTGTTCATACGGCTCTTATATGAACCACAAAGTTGTGCCGGACCCCCTCAGCTAAAATGTTTTCTCTTTTTCCTCTCTTTGTTAAGTTGGACTAACGCTCAAAAAGCTTTTTATGGGTATTTTTATAGCACTTTAACTTTCCCTCAATTTCTATCTTATCTAGTTATCTGAGCTACTTTACATTCTGCTGTAATGTGGAATGAGTAACGGGTATAAAAGAGATTGTTTGCTATTATATACTCACCGTGGCCAACTCTTTCTCGAACGCATAAACTTCTTCCATACGCTGTTTAGCTGCGTCACCAGCGCCAAGCAGTTTCATCAAGTCAGTCATGAGAATCTTGTAAGACGTACGAATCTAACGACAAATCGATCAACAACATCAGTTATATTAGAAATACACAGGGTTTCATATGAAGGCTTGGTTACCATTCAAGATGGCGGCTACGTCAGTTATCTTAGAAATGCACAGAGTTTCGGTTACTTGCGCGCATAGTAACCTCGCTTTTATATGAAGGCTTGGTTACCATTCAAAATGGCGGCTACGTCAGTTATATTAAAAATACACATGGTTTCGGTTACTTGCGCGCATAGTAACCTCGCTTTTATATGAAGGCTTCGTTACCATTCAAGATGGCGGCTACGTCAGTTATTCTAGAAATACACAGGGTTTCGGTTACTTGCACGCATAATAATAATAGTAACCTCGCTTTCATATGAAGGCTTGGTTACCATTCAACATGCCTTTTGCTTACTTTTTCATGGTAGCTCGTGTTGAAGAAAAACGTATCTCGAGACAAAAGTGTGCCGCTCTGGTCGAACTGTGGAAATAAATAAAACTATACTTAGACTCTACTCGACATTTCTTGTCCGTCATCTTCAGCAAGAAGATTGGATTCTATAGTCCCATTGTATGTAAACTACTGGTACTAAAATAAAGTCGACTATGTCTATTATATAAGGTCTCATCCTTATAGCACTTAGTAATATTCTATTGAAGAGAACTCTTAGTGCGTCGTCTATGGATAAATTATATATTTTTTATTATCATTATATACTATTATTATTTTTCCGTCTATGGAGTAATAACCTTACCACAATGACATTCTTTGTTGAGTCTTTCAAATCCGTCGCTACGAACATGTTGAACAGCGGTGCAATTGAAAGGTACTTCTGGATTTTCACAAAGGTTCCCATGAAATCCCACTTCGAAGCGTCGAAGTCTTTGTCTGTTACATTCCACGATCCGTAGTCCTTGATAAGATTCTGAAGCGGTGTTGCGCTCAACTTTTCTAACTCTGCCTCATTTACACAAGCATCGTAGTAATCAAAAGCTTTCAATAATGCTTCATTCTAAAAAACAACAATTCATCAAACTTTAAAATAACATCCATCTTCACATGAAAAAGGTCAATTTAAGCCGTTTTCACAGCAAAAATGAAAACGCTTCTTGAACTCGTGCTGCTGTGCTTGTGGCTGTGCTGTTGTGCTTTCGATGTTGTGCCTGTATTGTTGCGCTTGTGATGTTGTACTTGTGCTGTTTGTACTTAAGCTTGTGCTGTTGTGGCTGTGCTGTTGTGGCTTGTGTTTGTGCTTTTTATAAGCAATAGATTACCCCATATAAACTAACCTCGCTATATTTTTTGCGTATTTCAGGATCTAGAATCAGTTGTTTCATCAAAGCTTCGTTGCGTTTGTACAATATCTTAAACTGACTCCATGCTGTTCGCGAATCAGGGATTGGGTTTTTCTTCATCCAACCACCACAAGCGTACGAGTAGAAATCAGCGCAAGGATTCACAGATTGATTCATGGATGCAAGAATACCTGTCGAAGAATAACGAGGTGAATAACATTGAACTTTTGGACCGAGAGATGGCAGTTTGCGCCTAGGGAGCTCAACATAATACGTATAACGCGCGCGCGCTCTACCACAGGAAGCCCATAAAAAGACGCGCGCATGCAAATATATCTTTATATATTACAATCATGGATTGTGAAAAGACCAGTCTTTTAATGTTACAATTAAGTAGCCTGAGAAGCAATGGTTGGGCTGCCTGTGGTTTGCGCACCAATAACACTACACCTCGAAGAAACTTTAGAACAGAGAGATTTAAAGGCTAATTGTGAAGCTGTTAGCTGCTTTATTGATTCACCACTCCCACCAGCTGCGACATTTAACGTTATATTGAGCTACACAGCTTTGAGGGATGTACAAACAATAGTGTGAGGTGATGAGGGATCGGACTTGGAACCCCTCGCCTCGTTTGCAGGCTAGCAAACTGAGTTAATTATTTTTCTTGGTTCTGCAGCAGACACGTCACTTTAACCGTAGTTACTGTGGGATGGAGAACCAGTTGGTTTGGAGAATGGAAATTTGTTGTTAAACTGGCGTTGTTTGTAATACTGGATTGCGCGTTATTACTCGGGCGGCACTGGTTAGCTGGGTGATTTGTGCCGCATTTCAAGCATTTAATAAGGAGAGATTAAAGAAATGAATGTTGGAATGTGTTACATCTGAAACTCTCTCGCAGATGGTCTAATGAGAACGTCGATCGGATGAATCGCAACTGAAGCTAATAAAACGGAAGCCGCAAAAACGAATACAAGAGAAACTTGTCTCCACTTCCCTTTCCTCCGAATTCCCATTTCTTCTGCCCTCCATTTCGTATATCACACATTGTACTGTTCACTTCGTTGTAACAAGAGGAAGCAATTTCAATGTGCAGTGAGTTGTAATATATAATAATAATAATAATAATAATAATAACAATAACAATAATAATAATAATAATAATAATAATATTTTTTTATTTTTTTATATTTTAAAATAATAATAATACTTTTTTAATAAAATCAATCATACATTACAATAATAATAATAATAATAATAATAATAATAATAATAATAATAATAATCAGTCGGTTCTTATATAGCGCATTTCACATTGTCTCAATGTGCTTTAAAACCTATGGAGGACTTTTTCGGGCTGCATATGATAGGCGCCCATGGCAGCCGAGCAGCTAACAATCATTGATTGAGTACGTTAGTGCGCTATAATAAACACGTTCAGTCATAAATAGCAGGGAATATATTGTATTGTGAACTAGAGGAGTCAACACCATATACATAGCTGCCGTCTCGCACTGGACACAAATAATTAGTATATTTAATATATTAGCAAAGCGCTGAACTCGATCTCCTTGGTTGGATATTGAAGCGCGTTCAGTGTGACCACAGAACTATGACAATACATGTCCATTATATTTCATAACCGCAGATTTTAATATTAAACAAAATATTTTCATTTTCTTTATGCTTTAAAAACATGTACATGAATATGCGACTAACAAAGATTGATTAAACAAATGTACTGTTGTACCCTGGGCTGTATTGTTGTACCCCTGGGCTGTATTGCCTTACCCCTGGACAGCGTTCTTTTATACCGTAACTTAGCGGGTAAGAACGATTATTGACAGGTGGATTGGTGGAGTTTGTGGTTATGTCATGGCTGCCATGCTAGCATTCCTCATTAGTGTCTCTTGTTTCTGTTCTCTGCGTCTGGTTTGATTGCAACCCAGCATTAGGAACTATCGAGAACTTAAACATTGCAAGACACAGAACACTACAGTGCCCTACTGATAATCATTCTGTATGACGTAGGCCTTCTGAAGAAAAATTTGAAGAAAAAAGAAAAAAAACACTTGAGCTTTGGGGTACGAGGTCATACCTTCTCTTTCAATTTATTTCTTTCTTCCTATTTATCTTTCTTTCTATTTTTTCTTTCTTTCGTTTTATCGTTTCTATGTTATATTTCTCTGGCTTATAGTATATATCGCTGGCGATATAGTATTATATCGTTGGTTTCCTTGAAGGATTTCGAGATTACAAAGTGATATTCGTACGTTGAAAATATGGAAATATTGTCACTCGGCCGCAGTTGTTTGCTAGTTATTAAATAGTAATGTCTCTCAACGAAAAGAATTAAAGCTCAAAAGTTAATGAAGACAGATGAAAGAGGACCCGCCAAAATCCAACATGAATCAATACTCAAAATGAATTTTATACACGATGTACACAATATAATAATATAACAAATGCAATTAGATTGATTGAAATTATCTCATAAACGTGTTAATTAATGGCAAATTTGCCTCTCGATAAGTGAATAAGTGAAATCCGACTTCCAAGCGAAGGTACATAGGGGAGTATAGTTAGCATAGGAACCCGAGTTGTGTGCAGAAACTCATAGTGTATACAAATATACTGAATTAATTTTGAAGAAGCCTTCACTCAATCGTAACGTGGAATCAGTGTCCGTTTAAAAGCATGTTCCTACGACACAAACAATAAGACGAGGCTTATAGAGAATTAGCATTTTTATGTAGAGAGAATTCATCATTGTCTAGAAAGACATTTTGTTATCATTTTCAGACAAGTTCACCATTGGAGTCTTTGCAAGTTTTATCGGTCCGTTGGTCAACGAGTTACGGCAAAGCAGTGACCGTTGTGATCAATCGCTTGGTGAATGACTGAATTACTCATCGATTTGGTACGGGTATTATTATTATTATTGTCGTAAAACTCACTCCAAATACAACTATACACTTGCATTGTTTAGAAAACAAAGTTAACTAAAAAGTTACATAAAGTGTTGTTTACACCGTGTTGAGAAATGTGACTGAGATATTTAGAGACGAGAGTGATGTTGTTATTGTGGTAGAAGATTGATGATCAAGATTGATATCATACCTGCAGAAGCATAGACGCACGCTGATGTTTCACAAACTTCTTCTGGCTTTGAAAGAATAAACCATAGAAACAATACAAAGAAGATAAGAAGAAGGATAGCTAGAATCGCTATCACTACATACAGAAGCCTACGAGATCTAACAAACGCTGATTTTCTTTTTCCATCTTCAATTTGAACATCTCCATGGTATTTATCATCGGGTGATAATGGTGTATTGAGTGGTAAATCTGAGTCATTGTAGTTTGAGTTGAACTCGTTCATGTTACTCTGAAGCAGTTGTCAGTGCAGCTTTGTATACTCAGTGGATTCTCAATTGACTTGCTAATTATCCAGCGTTCAGTTAAGCTTCTTGATACTTAAACAAGCAAACAACCTTCACAGCAATCAGACAGAACCTATAGTTTACATAGGTCTTCCAACTGTTATGCAAAAGACAGAATACTGACCAAATTACAGTTAGAATTCCACAACCAAAGCATACCAAGACATATGACTGTCATTTGCTTCTTTCTATAGAGTACAAAGGAACTGATCTCCACGATTGAGTGAACCAGGGGGGTTATGTGTATTGTGATTGGCAAGGGATGGGAGGGGTAACCTTTTATACATCAAAGCTTCGTCATGCAATGTCCATATAAATAATCAACATGTAGATGGTATTAACTCCTGATCAGTTGTTGATGGTATTTTGAACAAGACGAAGTCGAGGTAAATATTCAACAGTATCCACTAAGCCTGAAGCGAATAATTGTTTGGGAACATCAAAATAATATTTCAATATCAATAAGGAGGAGGACGAGGAGAGGAGAGGAGAGGAGAGGAGAGGAGAGGAGAGGAGAGGAGAGGAGAGGAGAGGAGAGGAGAGGAGAGGAGAGGAGAGGAGAGGAGAGGAGAGGAGAGGAGAGGAGAGGAGAGGAAAGGAGAGGAGAGGAGAGGAGAGGAGAGGAGAGGAGAGGAAAGGAGAGGAGAGGAGATCGTGTATGATAACAAAGGATTACTAATCTTCTCTTCTCACACTAGTTAAGATGATTATAGTTACCCGAATAAAGAGATTTAGCTAGGTAAAAGATGGCATTATTTTGTCTACAGGCCACAAGTGATCAATTAATCTGACCTAGGCCCACCGCAAAGGGATATACGCTATTATATTGTATATCCATTGATAAGCTAATTATTGCTCAACCCAAGTGTTACAAACTCCTTTATCTATGAGTTACCCACGCTACAGGATGTCAATCGGCCTACTAGGTAATCCATGATCCCATAGATCATGAGAAGAGAGTACGTTCGCATCACGATTAAAAATCACAAGCTTGCACCGCAAATGTTTGAAACTGAAGCGGTTTTGATAAAAGAACCGACCGTTTTGTGCATCGGTATCGGTAGAATCAGCGGTTTTACGTTTTACAGCTTGTTAGTTTTATCTCCTCGTAAATTCCCTCTCCATCTGAAGGTGATTATTTTAAGCAAACCGATATATCGAACCCACATTTATTCATTTAATAGAAAAAGGAATTTCAGCCGAATTGTTTTGACAGTGAATGTTGATATTCTGTGTTATACGGCGGTTAATTACAAAATTAAATAGCATATTTATCCAATTTAATAGACAATCCGCGTTTTTCTACCGTCACAAAACCGGTGTTTATCAGAATTAGGAGCATCATGGGTACCATCTGACGTCATATGCACCCATATGCATCATGGGTAATCGAATATCTAACATATATTAGTGCATCATGGGTAAGATTTGACATCACAGCCCAAATATGGAATATTGCTACCAAATATGGAATAATGCTACCAAATATGGAATATTGCTACCAAATATGGAATATTCGCTCACTCCATATAAACTTCGTCATTAGTCTCTCTTCTCCTCGCAAAGGAGGGAAGAGTCTGGACACTGGATTGACCGTGAAGCACATTTTGTTCCATAACTAGAATGACTTGGCACCGCCCTGACATATGTCATGATGCTGAGTGATTGTCAAGAGAGCCTTGAGAGAGATATCCTTCCCGCTATCTATTGACAACTGAGATTGTCCTTACGTGTACGCATTCCAACCAGATCGAACTTTTAGCGACATAATTCACAAAAGAACAAATCGGCGAGAGGAAGCGAGGTGAAACTCGAGACATGCATTATTTCATATGTTTTGTCAGTAATAATTGAGCAGAGCAGGACATTGACTTGAAAGAAAGAAACATGACTATACTACAGATTTATTATTATTACTCGGGCACTTCCGGAGGAAGCCCGAGTTATAATAAAATAGGCTTTCTTGTTTTTTTAATTTTTGGTAGGACACAGAATGCGAAGTATTGGATCGTATCGGTACACCAAATGCGAAGTTTCAAGGTTACTCAGCAGATAAGGGAGCGAGCTATACTCCGGTCCCAAAACTCGCTGAAAACCGCTCTAATCGCTAATCAAACGACACACAGGACGTCATAAATGAAACCAAATGTCGGGGTTCAGATTACTGTTGGGGTTCGGATATCTAAAGATCAGCAGAAACAAATACAGACAATAACAGAGCTTCGGAGAGCTTATAAGCGATACGGAAAATACAAATATTACCAAAAATACTGACTCTACGTGACCTGTTGCCCGTGATCTATGCTCGCCGACACATAGCCTCCCTCGTCACGCAACTGTCATTGTCAACTCATAATGCCCGAGTGTACGCTCATTGAGCGTCTTGTTACTGCTCGCTCTTGAATGTTCTACAGGTATAATCAGGTAATCTTCAAGTGCTAAATAGCTCGGCCGGCGATCAGATTTGTATTTCTTGACAATCAATCATGGGATCACTTAGATTGTATTCTTGATGGGTTTTCGAAGAGTCTAGGGACTCGGGTTGTATTTCAATGCAGGATAGTTACATGCAATGGCAAAAAGGCCAAAAGAGTTTGTAATAATCAGTTAGGTGAACGTAGAAACGCCCGTCTATTAAACTCACATCGAGACATTCATGTTTGGTGGCGATAATTTGAGGTATACACCCTATGCATAAATGGTTGAATCGTAAAATCTCATTCGCTTTGTTATTTATAGCAATATCTGACCATTTCTATGAAGAGAGTGTTTTCAAAAATGAACACACCAAATCAGCTTAGGGCTGTACTACGAAATCTTGAAAAGTTATAGCGATTCGAAATTACAAAGATTTGTGCCAGAAACCGAACTTTGCCCCAAATGCCTCGTTTCCATGTGCACCTTTCAAACGCTTACTACTTTATGATAGTTTCATTTTTATTAATGTACTTTTGGGGTAATTACTAAACTGTGGATGATCTTTCAATCTATTATTTTACCTTTCAGTTAACTCGTTATTCTTTCAGTTTTTGCAAATTTATGCAAATTACAGAAATAGATTTATGCATGGAATGTATATAAAGGTCGAGGCCATAATCAGAACTACCTTATCAAGTTAAAGGTTCGATGATGATATCATACCAAGATTAAACGACACAAAAACCTGCCACCCTGCCACAAGCTATAGTGGGCAGAAACTTCCACCGTAAAATAGTTACAAACTGAAGAATTCCTCTCTCGGCTCAAACAACGAAAATCAAAATCTCGGCCTATTATTGTCGATTCATTATTTGTCCGTTGTGCTGTCAATCGCTATCGATCGGGGTATTATCTTTTGGTCGATAGATTGTCGGTTGGTTTTCGTGGCGTTGTCGGGATGCTAAATTCTTGTCGGTAAGTTTTCGGGATAATTTCGTGAAGTTGTCGGTGTTTTAGTAAGTCAAAGTAAATATTTGTAAACATATAAATATGAGTTCTGAACATGACTTAACCCATTAAAGCTATATGATAATAACGCGCCTGTCTAAGCTACATGAAAACAACTAAACCAAATAAAAAAAATTGCTTCGACCATCATGAAAAAGTGACGATTTTCCCTTGAGGGGAGGAGCTAGTGAGTTGTGTAGAATGCTTCATTTCCATGGTAAACATGATGTAGATTTTGTGGAAAATGTTTACTTTAATTTTCGATGCTACGAAAGAATGTTTACCGAGGGAGTCTGTGGAGGGTTTTAAATGTTGACTTTCAAATTTGATCAAGAAGTTCACTTTCGAGACTACAAATCGAGACCTTAGCAACTGAATGACTCAGCAATAAGTTAAACCGTATCGATTCCATTTTCCCGTGTGTCTGTAGTCTTATAGATGCACAGATGACGTCAAAATGTGCTGAAAACAAAAAGAGACTACAGATCGATGAGTCAAGTGAATGAATCAGTCTGATAAGCAATATCATATTTCGCGAACTTCACTGAAAGAAATGTAAATAGCTTCCTCGGTGCAGCACTAGGAAATCACGAGACTTTTTGACCAAACAAGAGCGCGCAGAATATATATAAAACACGTTTCATTTGCACAATCAATCAAATAAAATTCCCACTAAAAAGATCTTCATTTGCCGAAAAACTCAGCCAATTTAATCTCTATTATTAACTGTTGATATTGTCTATTAGAGGCTTTAAATGATTTGCAAGTGAATTGCAAACATCTGGAAAGTATGTATGTATGCACAAACACTTGATATCTCTAGATCGTGATGTGAGGTCAAAATGCATGTAATTATCAATGTTACGCAATGTTCTTTTGGCGCGTTAATCATCGTTCCTATATCAGTAGGCAGAGAAATGCATAATATTTCCTGCACACAAGGCGAGTATTACAACGGTTATCGATAAATGAAGAGGCTGAAGAAAGGAATAACGTGATTATTAAAACACAGCGGGGCGAACACTATTGCATATCAACCGCCCGAGCGTAGAGATTTAGAAACCACACGACAATTGATTTCGCGGCGCCCGAGTGCAGTTAATTTTTATATAAAGCAGATAATTTCCGTTTAAACATTAACTCAACTTTAAACTCACTTGCTGAAACTTTGATGCACCCTTCAGTCATGCAATATGCAGTAGTCGGAGTCTCTGCAGGAGTGGTAGACTGAGCAGTAGTAGACTGAGCAGTAATAGCAGTAGATGATGATTTCTGCTTCTCAGAGACATAAAGTCCTACGAACACAACCGCCAATATAAACAGCACTAGAGCCACCACGATGAGAATCGTCTCAAGTTTAGATCGTTTAGAACCGTCGTATGAAATATCGGTCAGGGCTACCTGGGAGGACGATGAGGGTTGCCCCATCTCCAGAGTACCCGTGTTGTCGTTATATTTCTGAACCATTACGAGCAAAAACAATAGATACTGCACGGATAGTAGATCTGCACGTCAGCCCGTACAAACGCAAAACAGGATTTGATCAATCGAATCAATTTCTGAAACGTCAGAAGACAATGAGCGATTTGATCGACACAGACCAGACCTAGTCCCCTCCCCTCCCCCTACAGGAAATACAGTTCGTTTAATCTAGCTTATTATTTTAGAAAGGTCAAATGCCCATTGACCTTTTATCGGCCTGCTTGAGGTCTGTACATTGTTTATTCGATTGCGCAATAGGAGTATAGTGATATTTTAAAATTGGCAAAAAATGCATGGCGGGGACGCACCTATCACGTGATCTTGTAGGACAAAACTATGGTATCACGTGATCGACTAGGCAAATCTTAGTCGACCTCTTTCTATTTTAGTGAATGCGCCTTTTGTCAAGGAGTACAGCGGCATCTACCAACATTGGCACATTGTTAGTCCGCTTCATACTGTTAGCCCCCCCCCCCCCCCCCCCCCGGACTGTTACGCAACAGCGATTGTGCACTTGTTAATCATAGATGCGTTCTTATTTTGCAAGTTATGCAGATTGTTTTAGTCATGAGATCAACAAGTAGTTTCCTGTGCGACATACTGCATATCCTCATGACATTTAGACCACCACAGGTTTAGCTTTATCTAGTTACGTGATATAAATAGAATATCAATTAGGTTTCGCAATGATAGAAGGACTGTCGATAATACACCAAATTGAAGAATCGTTGTCGGGTTCAAAATCATAGAACATAGAAGCTGAGACCGAAATAGCTTATGGGAAATATGCTAATTAGATGCATGTTGACTATGTGTACCCTGTTTTGCAATCAGAATGCAAAAAATGCATATTTTGTATGTAATTAGCATATTTCCCATAAGCTATTTCGGTCTCAGCTGATATGTTCTGTGATTTTGAACCCGACAACGATTCTACAATTTGGTGTATATATCTTATCTAGATATCTTGTACTTAGTTGCGAACTAAGACTGAGGTTGTAGTTTAGGCTTTTAGGTCTTGAAAATTGGACCGACCGAGTAAGGAGTTCCCTGAGCCACGCCCAATTTTCCGACGATCATCCCAGCCCCTTTCACATAGAAGTCCCACAAAAGATGAAAAGTAAATACATCACATACGGTATGTTCATCAACTATTGGACTTGCGTGCGACACAAAATACCATTATCAATGATTTTCAAAGCGTTAGTTTTTCAAAGTAAATTGGCGCCGATTGTAGCTTCGAAAAAAAAAGTTTTCATTTACATATTTACATATTGGTATTACAATCTGCGTGACGCGTGATGATGGTACGAAACTAGGAACTCGTAAAGCTGTCCACTATTGTATTATACTAGCCATTGATTTTGTTTCGTAACATTATAACAGTAAGGACTGCATAATGAAAAATAAACAGAGATAAAGTCAAAGACTGCAACAGTAAAGACTACTTGTCTTGTGGTCAGCGGCATTACATTCCAAAACACTATAAAAATCTGCCACTTGATATTGTTAACAGAACCTTTAACAAATCTAATATATTGTCTTAGGTAATAATTGGTGTAATAGTGGTGAGTTTACTTGCATATAGATTTATCAGGCGAAAATCGGTGAAGTTTGAATAAATGGCGAAAATTAACAAATTTGAGAAATTACTGTTTTGAATCCAACTGGTCAAATTTCACTTTTATATGTTTATCTTTAACCGAAAATGTATGTTTAGGCAAACGCTTTATTAGAATTACCTTGTAAAATATAATTTGCAAGCGACTTCCACTAAACTAACGTTTGTATGTCAAAAGGCATTTATGCAAATTAGCAGTAATCGAGACGGCCATAACTTCTCCAGTGTTAGAGATCCAGTAAATATTTTTTCATGACTTAACAGAACTATCTTAGTGCTTTTCAGAAAAATCCTACAAATTCTCAGATCAAGTCAGAATTTTTCTGAGAAATTATCAATTTTCGCTACGTGCTTTTCCGTTCTAGACTACCTATCACAGTACGCCTCTTTCAACTGTTACCATCAAATTATTTTTCATAAACTGATCTCGTTTTACCATTTATATAAAGACCTTTGAACAGTTTATTGCTGGTGTAAACTTGAATTTCCTCAGATCAATATTCGTTATATGACAGACTCCTAAAAATGGCCTAATTTTGATTTTTTCAAAGACCGATTTTCAGGGGTTTGGGTACAGAGGACTTCCAACCCTATATCTCGACAAATTGTAAGAGCAGAGACAAATAATACATATTTTCTTATATAAAGTTGTATATCAACCTTGTTTTGTGTGGAAAATGTAAAGGAAATCCGAGCTTTGGCTCAAATTGAGTGGTCGATCCTTAGGCGGACAGCCTCTTAAAGTGTATATGACACGTATTTTTTTAATTTGAAAATCGATTACATATGAAGTGAATAGTGGGATGGTTCAGTATTTTGTGATTTGAGCTTCGCATTTGCGAGTTATAAAGGTTTGAAATCGTGATATTGTAATTTGGTGACGTCAGATTGTTTTTAATTTATTATACAAAAGCGCCCTTGTGCAAATTATTGACATTTTTATATTGGCAAAAAGTTTTCTTCAACTTATATAAATGATATTAAACTTTTTTTTCTATTTTAGAAAAGAATGCTGCTTGAAACTGAATAGAAATAAGTTATGGAAAAAAACAATCTGACGTCACCGAATTAGCATAACTCGCAAATGCGAAGCTCAAATCACAAAATACTGAAACATCCCACTATTCACTTCATGTATAATCGATTTTCAAAATAAAAAAAATCGTGTCATATACACTTTAAGTTCTGCGTTGTACTCTCGCTTGATGGTTATAAAAACACAAATAGACATTCAGATGTTGCTCGACGTGATATAAAAATGTACGATCTACCAATGCTCCCTTTCGGTCTAATCGCGTACGCTTGAGTTAAGTTCACAGACAACGTTTTTTGAAATTGGTGTATGGGATCCCCCCGGGGGGTCAATCAAACGTACCATAAATCTTACTTTACGAGGTCGATGAATCAAATAATCAAATTATTATATATATTTTTTTGTAAAAGTTGTAAAATATGTTTGAAATAAAATAGATGATTTGTGTGGTTTTCGGAAATAATTGACAAAAATAAGCAAAATCAATACACTAATCTAGTATCAAGTGCTTTGCTGGAGGTAAGACACTGGTACGAAGACATGTAAACATTACTTTAAAATAGTATTTCCGGTCAACGTCAATCACAATTATCTTCATATTTATGCCGGCTGGTTTTATTCTGATCCGGCAGGCAGCCCAAGCAATACATTTGTGGTGTGTGGTGATTTACAGTGAATGTATGGGGCGAAAAATACGTATTTTTTGTTTTAATAAATTTAAACATACCTTGGTCCTGTGTTGTTGTTAATGCTATTTAACGTCATTCTGGCTGGTTTTTAGCCGTTTTAGAGCGGTTTTTGAAAGATTAGCCCACCAACGTATTTTTCGCCCCATACACTCCACAAATGTATTGCTTGGGCTGCCTGTGTTCTGATGAGATGTTGCTCAGACCGTTACATGCCACGACACACGTTTTAGTTGAAATAGAAAGACAAACAAACAATCTCAGCCAGACCATCTACTACTTTACAGTCGAGCCTCTTGTAAGCGACCACACAAAATGCCAAGCTTTGTGGTCGTTTACGAGAGGTTCCAACTATAGTAATTTGAGTGGAACTGAACTTTTGGTATTTTTGAAAACTGGTTGCTTAGGAGAGGTGGTCGCTTACGAAAGTGGTCGCAACCGGAGCCTGTCAACTGTATTTCTTCTGGACACCATATGCATTCCGGCGTCCATTCTTTAATTGATGTGAGCTTCCTTTCTTATGACACACTAATTTTGGCGGAGTTCCTGTGTTGTATATTGCCGCGTGGGTCCCTGGGCGCATTTTTCACATTTTTTTTTGAGATTTTCTATCTTGAAAGCAAAGTGGTATTAGTGCCTACAACAGTCGAGTACCGTAGCGATTTGCAAGCTCTTTGAGGTGGCTCTTCTCCTTCAGTTTTACTTAACCTGAGTTTCAGGCCCATGCAGATAAGGAGGAAGGGGTAGTCCTCCTCTCCCTCTCCCTCTCCCTCTCCCTCTCCCTCTCCCTCTCCCTCTCCCTCTCCCTCTCCCTCTCCCTCTCCCTCTCCCTCTCCCTCTCCCTCTCCCTCTCCCTCTCCCTCTCCCTCTCCCTCTCCCTCTCCCTCTCCCTCTCCCTCTCCCTCTCCCTCTCCCTCTCCCTCTCCCTCCCCTTTGAGCCCTGAAACTCAGGTTAGTTTTAGTCGCACATTCTGCTAGATAATACTTTGTGATCTTCATCTCACATTTTTACTTGACGAACGGCGAACGAAAAGATGTTGAAATAAGACTTTTTAAACTTTACACAAAATGGCGACCGTGTAACCATAGCGACTCAATCGAAACCCCGGCACACAAAGTGTTCTGGGAAATATTACGCAAATTTTGCATTTTTCCGAGAACTGAAGAAAGGACACGCGGTCTGCAGATCACGACTAGATGGCGCGGCCTCGACGACATAAAAACAACTAAACCATTCCGCTACTTTCAACTCTCAACTCTCTTGGAGGGAGGAGCTAGTGAGGTGTGTAGAATGCTTCATTTCCATGGTAAAATTTCAAGAAGTTCACTTTCGAAACTACAGATCGAGACCTTAGCAAAATGATTCAGTAATACTAAGTTAAACAAATCGATTGCGTCTGTACTCTTACTGATGAGAAAAGAAGGAACCGTGAACGAAAATGCTGTAGGTATACGTAGGATCTGTAAAAGATCTAATCAGCTATACATATGGCAAACATGAAATTCAAGAAAGGCTGATACTACGTAGAAATCAAAAAGCTTAACACAACAACAACATGATAGAGCAAGAGAGAGCCAGGATCGGCAACCGTAGACAGCTGTTTCGTCCTTTTTGGGACTCCTCAGTACGGTGTAGCAAGAGCAACAAACGCCAACTTAAAAAGCCAATGTATGTTACTTGCGCATCGACTCTGAAACTCAACCAGCTCAAATTTAGAAACCCACCGATTGGCTCACACCACAACACGTGCGGTTATATGGTCCAAAGGGCAAGAAACCAAAATATCATGTCGTTGTCGTGTTAAACCTAGGTGTGGATGGACAAAACCAATCCTACACGGAATGCATAGCCAAACTATGCTAAAAATTTACAGCATCTCGGATCTAAAAAGATCTACGGTCCAAAACATGAAAACATGAAAATATAGACTAGAAAAGAAGGAACCTTGAACGAAAATGCTGTAGTTATACGTAGGATCTGTAAAAGATCTAATCAGCTATACATATGGCAAACATGAAATTCAAGAAAGGCTGATACTACGTAGAAATAAAAAGCTTAACACAGATGACGTCAATGTGGTGAGAACAACTGAACGCCACGAGACGAAGTCGCCTGGCGTGACTGTTGGTCAACTTCCGCATATTCCTGCATGCACACGAGGCGACTATGGCATTCTTATTAGACGTATTAACGGTCATCGATAAATGAAGAGACTGAAGCAAGGAATAACGTGATTATTAAACACTATAGATCTTAGATAATCTGATTTTGCGGCGACCGAGTACAATCTATCAAGCTTACAAAACTGAAACAGCGAATTACTTTTAAACCGGAAACAACTTCAAACTCACTTGCTGAAACTGCGATGCACCTTTCAGTCATGCAATATGCAGTAGTCGGAGTCTCTGCAGTAGTAGTAGACTGAGCAGTAGTAGACTGAGCAGTAGTAGAAGCAGTAGATGATGATTTCTGCTTCTCAGAGACATAAAGTCCTACGAACACAACCGCCAATATAAACAGCACTAGAGCCACCACGATGAGAATCGTCTCAAGTTTAGATCGTCTAGAACCGTATGAAATATCGGTCAGGGGAACGTTAACCAGGGAGGACGAGGGTTGCCCCATCTCCAGAGTACCCGTGTTGTCATGTTTCTGAGCCATTACGAGCAAAAACAGACTGAGAAGTAGATTCTAACTTGAAGTTTCAGGGCCAAAGGCCGGGAAGAGGGGTGGGGTGGGGGGGGGGGGTGGGGGGGGGATTAGAGGGGGACTGGGGCGGGAAACTCAGGAACCGTCAGCCCGTACAAACGCAAAACGCAAAACAAAAACAAAAAAACAAAAAACAAAAAAACTCAAACAGGATTTGATCCGCAGGGGAACGTAACACGGCCAAACAAATTATTAGTGTAAATTTTAAAAATGAAAACTAAAGCGGTTAGCAGACTGAACAAAGGTGTACATTTTTTCATTTTTAAAATTTACACTAAAAATTTGTTTGGGCTCCCTGTGGATTTGATGAAACAAGTTATGTAACGAAAGAGAGCAGAATTGATAGAGCAGCTCGTCTCCTCACCTCCCTTCACAGGAATTTCGTTGTACAAAGTTCACCTACGTAGGCAGCCTAAGCTGGGTACGTGCCGTCAGTTATGCAGGAAAATGGAAACAATTCTATTTGACCTAAACATTGAAATAACTTTGAGGATTTCGTTGTACGTAGGTTTCATATTCGGTTAATAATAGTGTCTTCTACGTATGTATGGAAATAAAATGTATTTCCCAAGCTCAGTTCGGGTCATTGACCCATCATCAGGGGTTGTGAAAAGAATTTGAAACAATGACAAGAAAAACGATCTATACAACGCGTAACTATAGATCAGGACCGTGCGCGAGATAATTTTTCGCGAATTTTTTGCTTCGGCGACACGTTGCGTTGATTCAACTTCAAAAACTCGCAACACTAAATGACGAATATTGGACAAATTGTTCGCCGTCGATTTTTCTCGCAACACCTTCCCAGGAACTATTTCGCTGCTCCCCTTGAAAGCGAGGCGACGTAAACAATCAAAATGGCGAAAGCGGAGCACGGAAAAAGCTGTTCTATTTGCTTTATTCAGTTAGAAACTATGGATTTTTGATCAAAAAAGAACAAGAATGGTGAACAAAATGGCATGAAAGTTGAGGATTCTGTTGTGGCTTTGAATAACATTTTAACGATCGTGAAGTGCGTGCTACTGAAGCCAGTTATAAAGCCATCGAGCGCGCGCCGCTTAATACTTACTGACAGCGCACGGACTGGGTACTAGGCTGATGTATCCCTTGGCGACGAAATGTTGCACTAAAAATCCCAATTCAAACCTGTCCAATGTTGCGCGAAAAGTTGGCTCGTGTAACATACATTAAAAATTGACAGGATGTTGCACGAAAAATCGTCGCTGCAAATCGTCCCGTGTAACATCACCTTAAAAGGCCATGTCACACGTATCATAATAATTATTATCAATTACGTATCAATTTCTCATGCAACTTGCGTGCCGAAAAAAATTATCAGAGAGCGGTGTTTCTATCTTGAAAACAAAGCAGCCAGGTTTACTTCATCTCACAGTGTTCGTACTTGACGAACAGCGAACGAAAAGAGATTGGGAATCCGGCAATAAATGGCGACCATCTACACGAACAAGTTTTCCTTGACAAGGAAAAATTGACAATTTTTTGTCGTCTACACGAGCAAGTCTTCCTTGACAAGGAAAAATTGACAATTTTTTGTCGTCTACACGAGCAAGTCTTCCTTGTCAAGGAAAACTTGTCAAGGAAAATTTGCTCGTGTAGATTCGGCTTAACTCACCAATCGAAACCCCGGCACGCTAAGTACTCTGGGAACTATTACACAACTTTTGCATTAGGTGTGTAGAGGCTTGTAACATGCATGGCGTAGATTTTGTGGAAGATGTTTACTTTCATTTTCGCAGCTACGAAAGAATGTTTACCGAGGGAGTCTGTGGAGGGTTTTAAATGTTGACTTTCAAATTTGATCAAGAAGTTCACTTTCGAGACTACAAATCGGCCTTAGCAACTGAATGACTCAGCAATAAGTTAAGCCGTATCGATTCCATTTTCCCGTGTGTCTGTAGTCTTATAGATGCACAGATGACGTCAAAATGTGCTGAAAACAAAAAGTATGCCAAAAAAGACGAAGTTGAGTGTCGTGACTGTTGTTCACATTCCGTAATGTTCCCTAATTTCAAGCTAATTAAAGCAGATGATATATTTAAACATTAACTTAAGCTAAACTCACTTGCTGAAACTGTGATGCACTCTTCCGTCATGCAATATGCAGTAGTCGGAGTCTCTGCAGTAGTCGGAGTCTCTGCAGGAGTGGTAGACTGAGCAGTAGTAGACTGAGCAGTAGAAGCAGTAGATGATGATTTCTGCTTCTCAGAGACATAAAGTCCTACGAACACAACCGCCAATATAAACAGCACTAGAGCCACCACGATGAGAATCGTCTCAAGTTTAGATCGTTTAGAACCGTCGTATGAAATATCGGTCAGGGCTACCTGGGACGATGAGGGTTGCCCCATCTCCAGAGTACCCGTGTTGTTATGTTTCTGAGCCATTACGAGCAAAAACAATAGATACTGCACGGATAGTAGATCTGCACGTCAGCCCGTACAAACGCAAAACAGGATTTGATCAATCAATTTCTGAAACGTCAGAAGACAATGAGCGATTCGTCCCCACCCCCACATGAAATTCGTTAGTTAGCTATCGATCAGGCCTGGTCACGTAGACGGCACACACTTCGCTTGTACAATAGTAGTATTGAGATTCTCATATTGTACGGATTAGATTAGCTTCTTGACAGAAAAAGGCATATATGTACACTAGCTTTTGTATGACGTGATCACGTGATTATGGCGCATTTGAATATATCCATAAAGAATTTGCGCCTTACAAGTTAATAAATTACGAGCAAACTTTCCTTGACAAGTTTTCCTTGACAAGGAAGACTTGCTCGTGTAGATGACAAAAACATCGCTAATTTTTCCTTGTCAAGGAAAACTTGTTCGTGTAGATGACAAAAACATCGCCAATTTTTCCTTGTCAAGGAAAACTTGTTCGTGTAGATGACAAAAACATCGCCAATTTTTCCTTGTCAAGGAAGACTTGTTCGTGTAGATGACAAAAAAATGACAATTTTTCCTTGTCAAGGAAAACCTCACGTCAAAGAAAACTTGTTCGTGTAGATGCGGCTTTAGAGTTTAGTCTTACCATGCTTATGAGAGTTTGTTGTTGTTGTTGTTGTTGACTTTATTTATAAAAGAGTTGTTATGTAAAGGATTTAGGGATCGCAGTTTTCAAAGGTTTATTTGAAGGTTAACTAGTTTAGGTTTACGTTATGTCAGTGTTGATGTAAGGTTAACTAGTTTAGGTTTACGTTATGTCAGTGTTGATGTAAGGTTAACTAGTTTAGGTTTACGTTATGTCAGTGTTGATGTAAGGTTAACTAGTTTAGGTTTACGTTATGTCAGTGTTGATGTAAGGTTAACTAGTTTAGGTTTACGTTATGTCAGTGTTGATGTAAGGTTAACTAGTTTAGGTTTACGTTATGTCAGTGTTGATGTAAGGTTAACTAGTTTAGGTTTACGTTATGTCAGTGTTGATGTAAGGTTAACTAGTTTAGGTTTACGTTATGTCAGTGTTGATGTAAGGTTAACTAGTTTAGGTTTACGTTATGTCAGTGTTGATGTAAGGTTAAGGGTGGACTAACCTATTTCGTTACTATGCAACGGCGTTGCTATGGGGTTTTACATGTCTTCAATTCGTTAGCTTTGTTGAGGATTTTTTTCTGAAATTTTGATATTTTATAGCCATGTTAAACATCCTACTTCTCTCTAGGGGTTTTACATTTCGTTTTAGCAGAAAATCAGCAAGCATACAATTTATGAATTGAAAACACACATAAAATTCGCGTATCTCCTGCTTGGGTACAACAGGAAAATCAAAACGTATTTGCTGCATGATATTTTTTATGCCAAATGACAGAATAGAGAACTGTCTAAACATTTTTGTAGGATTCTTTTCCGAAATCCATCAATTCAATGCTGAAAAAGAACGGTAAATTTAACAAGACTTCACTGCGCATGCGCAGATTCTCGTTTTCAAAAACCTTCAAAATTTCCGAGCACGTTCACTGAGGGTTATTTTTTTCTAACCTAGAATATCAACAACGACCTAGTCAACATTGCTGAGCATGCTTTTTAAAAACTGAAGACAATATGACAAGTTATGGAATTTAATCCTTAAAAACAGCTCGAAAAACGTCCATAAAA
Source organism: Actinostola sp. cb2023 (assembly GCA_033675265.1). Classification (NCBI taxonomy): domain Eukaryota; kingdom Metazoa; phylum Cnidaria; class Anthozoa; order Actiniaria; family Actinostolidae; genus Actinostola; species Actinostola sp. cb2023. Next base: position 139,067 of record JAUJYZ010000255.1, on the reverse strand, counting down.
AAATCATTTTTCATTTAAATGCCAAATCCATGCTCAGTTGTCTGCTCCTTGTGTTGTAGAACAAGTGTATAATCATAGATTTACAGTATCTTATAAATTCTTGGAAAAAAAGAGCGTTTTCTGTTTTGATGACGTCATTGTGACGTCAGTTGATGACGTCATGCTATGACAAAGCTTTCTCTCTTACAATCACTTCCTATAAGTCCCTTCTCTTCTCTTTGAATTTTACGATTTTTTTGAGGTTTTAAATTTTCCTTAGCAACAGTCGAAATAAATAGGTTAGTCCACCCTTAACTAGTTTAGGTTTACGTTATGTCAGTGTTGATGTAAGATTAACTAGTTTAGGGTTACGTTATGTCAGTGTTGATGTAAGGTTAACTAGTTTAGGTTTACGTTATGTCAGTGTTGATGCTTGGTTAACTAGTTTAGGTTTACGTTATGTCAGTGTTGATGTAAGGTTAACTAGTTTAGGTTTACGTTATGTCAGTGTTGATGTAAGGTTAACTAGTTTAGGTTTACGTTATGTCAGTGTTGATGCTTGGTTAACTAGTTTAGGTTTACGTTATGTCAGTGTTGATGCTTGGTTAAACTAGTTTAGGTTTACGTTATGTCAGTGTTGATGTAAGGTTAACTAGTTTAGGTTTACGTTATGTCAGTGTTGATGCTTGGTTAACTAGTTTAGGTTTACGTTATGTCAGTGTTGATGCTTGGTTAACTAGTTTAGGTTTACGTTATGTCAGTGTTGATGTAAGGTTAACTAGTTTAGGTTTACGTTATGTCAGTGTTGATGTCAGTTTTCAAGAAGTTGAATACAAAATAAAACCAGGAAAATCTTAATCCACTATTCTGTAGAGGTATGTACTCACCATCAGCTATTTCCTTTGGAGTTTGCAACACATTTTCCACAAGTCTTATCTTCTTCTTTAACTCGATATGTTTAGCAACGCAATCATCATTCAAATACATTATGATAAACAACACACTAAGAAGGCCCGTTCTACTGCCGGCCAACTGCATTTTAAAAGAACGCTAGCGCTCTGGTAGCGTCCAAACTCTGCAACGAAAACGGGCGAAAAGATATGTTTATGAAAACACCTTCTAGTGATACATTTTCAAACTACTAAGCTAGCTACAAGTAACCATGATAACCGCGCGCGCGCCCCAATTGTTCTTCAACTACCCAGCGTGCTTTGCGTTGCTCGATCTAACCAAACCCAATCGACCATCCCGTTCCACCCAGTCAATTAGCCATTTCAAAAACGAGTGGACGACTGGGAACAAGTTTTAAGAATTAATCTAATTAAAAAATGAATCCCATCACAAGAAAGAGCATGTCAGAATTGGTAAGTTTACAAAGTTTCAATAGGTTTAGTTAGAAATTGAACGATCGAGTAACAGCTTTCCAAACATTTCAAAATTGACAAAGAAATGTATGTTACAAGGAATAAGCGTCCCCTGTAACCATACATTTCTTTGTAATTTTTGCAGTTTTTAAATGTCTGCAGTTCAGTTGCTTCTTGTCCAAACCCTATCAAACTACTGAAACTTACTAATTTTGATATGCTCTTTCTTGTAATTGGGTTCATTTCTTAATTAGATTAATTCTAAAAACTCGTTTCCCAGTCCTCCACTCGTTTTTGAAATGGCTAATCGAGGTCGGGGAACAACCATATTAATAAATGATCACATTTTTTCCGCAAAATGCTCAGCTTACTGTGTCTAATTTTAAGCAGGAAAAACTATCCTGATTTGGATGCCGTGCATGTAACTGATCCGTCCAGTTTAGTCGGTAATGGCGCGTTTCTGTCCTACTAGTTAGCTTTTTAGTTTGCTATAAATGCAAAGATCTGCATTGTAATCGCTAAATATACTGACTTCAACGGTTAAAGGAAATCTATAAAACCGTGAAAAAGAGTTCTTAACTTATTATTATTATCATTATTTATTTTTGGTTTTAAGTTTAGTTTCTTATCAGTTCACAGATATAAAGCTACTATGTAGATATACTGTGATTAAACCTTTATTATTATTATATTTATTATTATTAATATTATTCCGACGAAGCCGGCCAAGGCTCAGATAAGATTTTTTTCCAGAAACTTCAGTAAGCTTTCCAAACATCTCAAAATTTACAAAGAAATGTATGTTACAAGGGATAAGCGTCCCCTGTGACCATACATTTCCTTTTTTAAGTACTCTTTTTTACGGTGTTATAGATTTCCTTAGCCATTTAATTTATCATTATACACCGACGCAGCCCATACTAGTGTACTCGCTAGCTTCCATTCTATTTATCATAAAAATTATACACCGACGCAGCCCATACTAGTGTACTCGCTAGGTTCCATTCTATTTATCATAAAAATTATACACCGACGCAGCCCATACTAGTGTACTCGCTAGGTTCCATTCTATTTATCATAAAAATTATACACCGACGCAGCCCATACTAGTGTACTCGCTAGCTTCCATTCTATTTATCATAAAAATTATACACCGACGCAGCCCATACTAGTGTACTCGCTAGGTTCCATTCTATTTATCATAAAAATTATACACCGACGCAGCCCATACTAGTGTACTCGCTAGGTTCCATTCTATTTATCATAAAAATTATACACCGACGCAGCCCATACTAGTGTACTCGCTAGGTTCCATTCTATTTATCATAAAAATTATACACCGACGCAGCCCATACTAGTGTACTCGCTAGCTTCCATTTTATTTATCATAAAAATTATACACCGACGCAGCCCATACTAGTGTACTCGCTAGGTTCCATTCTATTTATCATAAAAATTATACACCGACGCAGCCCATACTAGTGTACTCGCTAGGTTCCATTCTATTTATCATAAAAATTATACACCGACGCAGCCCATACTAGTGTACTCGCTAGGTTCCATTCTATTTTATCATAAAAATTATACACCGACGCAGCCCATACTAGTGTACTCGCTAGCTTCCATTCTATTTATCATAAAAATTATACACCGACGCAGCCCATACTAGTGTACTCGCTAGGTTCCATTCTATTTATCATAAAAATTATACACCGACGACGCAGCCCATACTAGTGTACTCGCTAGGTTCCATTCTATTTATCATAAAAATTATACACCGACGCAGCCCATACTAGTGTACTCGCTAGGTTCCATTCTATTTATCATAAAAATTATACACCGACGCGCAGCCCATACTAGTGTACTCGCTAGTTTCCATCCATAAATATACTGAGTATATGTATTGAGCTAAGTGTTCTGTCCACGGTAAATAAAGTTGATTATTTATTACTTATTATTATTATACTGTTAGATTATAACAACAGTTTGCAATTGTGTTTTGGCCATTAGTTTTCGGTCATGTGTCGCCAAACTAGCTACAGTGAAACATGGCGGGGTTAGGCAATGTCGCACATTCACAAAGTCTTTAATTTTGCTACGATGTTCGTTTTTTATTGAAGTATTATTGACAAGTGTTGATATAACGGACACTTGGTTCGATTAACAGGTAGCGGAACGTTGTTTACAAAACTTACACACTTCAAACAACACTACGAACAGGTGACGTTGCTAGGTAACTAGTACCTCAAAGAGAAGAACGGCTCACCTCGTATTGCAAAAGACTAGTGAAAGATCTCCACTATAAGCTTTATAAACTGATGTTTACCTTATGTAATCAGTGCTTAGAGTAATTCAGATTAAATCTTTTAATTTCAAAGTTAAAACCAGTGATTAGAGTTCGACGCTAAGACAGCTCAACTCTGAAGCTCTCTGCGCATCGCTTTCTAACTTTCATTTACTATTATTATATTGAAATATTCGAGTCAATTCTTACCTTGGTGGAGACTTCGGTGGAGAATACTGGAGAATCGTGTGAAGAGCTCTCAAGGCTCGATCTCTAATCTACAAGGCTGAAGGAGTTTGCTCTCTTCACCTCTAGTTGTTAGTTATAAGATCATAATTATAATGGTACGAAGCAAAATCACAACATAACAGGTCCCTAGATATTCTTGTTTATTTTGTGTTGTTTTGGTTTTGCCTCGGTATAATAATCGCTAAGAATATCGTTTTATTATCACCACCCTTCAAAACAAGCTTAACATGCAAAGAGGATAGTGAAATCTTCGACCGCGGAATTTTGCTTAAATTGTTCGGCCCTGAAACAAGCAAATCTAAACAGGATATTCTGCATGGCTGTAGGATCTAAGATTGCTTGAGTCAAACTAAGCACAATAAATGAAGTATTTCAGAATCTAGTTTTTATCGAAAACTTTGCATTTCTTTGAACAGCTTTGCACATGTATACTTGTGTACAGCGCGTTTTTCCTTGCGCTTACGTTCAACTGGATACGTTTCCGTGCGTAAAACACAGGGAGCCCAATATAATGCGCATTCCGCGCATTTTTACCACAGGAAACCCATAAAAAGACGAGCGCATGGAAATATACTTTTATTTCTTATAATTAACATCAGAAAAAATAGATATAGATCTATAGATTTAATAACTACCCATTTGCCCTTCTCTGGACGGAAAAGTTCTTACCATCGGTCTGCACCCCAACCGATGTTTTTTGAACAAATGGAAAGACTGGAAAGCACCCAAGATGTCATCGAAAAGTCGTTTCTTATCGCTAGTTTTCCTCATCAACGAGAAATAATGTAATTATTTAATTGTTTTCTAAGTTCTCATGAATAATATTGACGCTGGTGCTAAGCTTAGCTGCTTTTTTCCTGTTTCTGCTTAACTGCATATCCAACCAACAGACTCATCGAACACTGCGAGAGAATCGATCCAACACTGAAGCTAAAACGGTAGGTACTGTTTATAACAGACACGGTTCTGTAGCTACTCTTCAAATCCATCAGGTTACATAATTCAAACCGTTAGTTCTCAGTGCGTGAAGACCTAAAGGAACGCGTTCACAAACAAGATGAAAACCAGTTTTTGAGTGAAACTATAATCGTCAACAAGTTATATATTATAGTAGAACAAGGAAATGATCATGAAAAGTTCTGCTATTTTAGAAAACACTGAGGATTAAGTTAAATTTGTGAAAACATTAAAGTCTTTATCGCAGTATTTTAATGCGAAACTGCTTAAACTATTCCTACAATAATTTTAATTATTTAAAAATCAGCTGTGACTGACACAGAACTGAGTGCAGTATTTTATAACTAAGAAACTCCAAAAAAATAATACTGAAACGCAATAATACTACGAAATTTTATTGCTTAAACGTATGTACTCTGTACGTACGTACTCTGTACGTTTCTTTCAACGTACAAAGCCGAAAGAGCGGTAAGAAGAAGAAACTAAAAAACAAACGGATTTAAGTTTTTGTATTTTTATTATATATTACTCATATATCTATTTATATTTTTAGTATTTTTCATTATTATACATTATTATTATTGTTATTTATAACTATTGATTAGGGCTCCTATTGATAACAGTGTATTATATACACTGAAAGGACAACCCTGTTTAAATAAAGGTTTATTCATTCATTCATTCATCATGTTGATCGAATATAAATGACATCTCGATCGTGACATCGTGGAATTAACGCCAATATCACCACAAGTTGTTCAGTCAATTTCAATCTGAAGCTCAACAGTTTTTTATAACTTTCGTTTCATTTCCAAGGCACGTTATTTAATCCTAAAATATTTTTAATAATAATAATAATAATAATAATAATAATAATAATAATAATAATAATCATATCATATATAATAATCATAATAATAATGATAATAATAATATTTATATATCACCATTTATGTTATGCTCAATGGTGCACGCTTTTACAACCTTGTTAGGTGATAATAATTAAGCAATTTAAAACTTCATAAAGTAATGATAAGAATAACTCGATAATCTATTCATTTATGGCCTATATCCTGTCACCTATCTTCTACGCGCCTATATAAGAGGTGCATAAGGCTCAATGGTCTATATAGGTAACGATAATCCTGATTTACGCACCACATTAGATAATGTGACAATCGTATGAAAACGACATCTCACACAGAAGAAATTAGTGGTCAAGTTCACTGAAGAGAATCGTAAAGCCGACAAGTTTTCCTTGACAAGGAAGACTTGCTCGTGTAGACTACAAAAACATCGCCAATTTTTCCTTGCCGACAAGGAAAACTTGCTCGTGTAATTGACAAAAACATCACCAGTTTTTCCTTGTCAAGGAAAACATGTCAAGGAAAACTTGTCAAGGAAAACTTGTCAAGGAAAACTTGTCAAGGAAAACTTGTCAAGGAAAACTTGTCAAGGAAAACATGTCAAGGAAAACTTGTCAAGGAAAACTTGTCAAGTCAAGGAAAACTTGTCAAGGAAAACTTGTCAAGAAAAACTTGTCAAGGAAAACTTGTCAAGGAAAACTGTCAAGGAAAACTTGTCAAGGAAAACTTGTCAAGGAAAACTTGTCAAGGAAAACTTGTCAAGGAAAACTTGTCAAGGAAAACTTGTCAAGGAAAACTTGTCAAGGAAAACTTGTCAAGGAAAACTTGTCAAGGAAAACTTGTCAAGGAAAACTTGTCAAGGAAAACTTGTCAAGGAAAACTTGTCAAGGAAAACTTGTCAAGGAAAACTTGTCAAGGAAAACTTGTCAAGGAAAACTTGTCAAGGAAAACTTGTCAAGGAAAACTTGTCAAGGAAAACTTGTCAAGGAAAACTTGTCAAGGAAAACTTGTCAAGGAAAACTTGTCAAGGAAAACTTGTCAAGGAAAACTTGTCAAGGAAAACTTGTCAAGGAAAACTTGTCAAGGAAAACTTGTCAAGGAAAACTTGTCAAGGAAAACTTGTCAAGGAAAACTTGTCAAGGAAAACTTGTCAAGGAAAACTTGTCAAGGTCAAAAAACTTGTCAAGGAAAACTTGTCAAGGAAAACTTGTCAAGGAAAACTTGTCAAGGAAAACTTGTCAAGGAAAACTTGTCAAGGAAAACTTGTCAAGGAAAACTTGTCAAGGAAAACTTGTCAAGGAAAACTTGTCAAGGAAAACTTGTCAAGGAAAACTTGTCAAGGAAAACTTGTCAAGGAAAACTTGTCAAGGAAAACTTGTCAAGGAAAACTTGTCAAGGAAAACTTGTCAAGGAAAACTTGTCAAGGAAAACTTGTCAAGGAAAACTTGTCAAGGAAAACTTGTCAAGGAAAACTTGTCAAGGAAAACTTGTCAAGTCAAGGTCAAACTTGTCAAGGAAAACTTGTCAAGGAAAACTTGTCAAGGAAAACTTGTCAAGGAAAACTTGTCAAGGAAAACTTGTCAAGGAAAACTTGTCAAGGAAAACTTGTCAAGGAAAACTTGTCAAGGAAAACTTGTTCGCATATGATGCGGCTTAACAATATCGGTATTGATTTGGTGATCTGAACGATGCATATTGTTATGCCACGCTTTTCAAGCATTTTATATTTTTATTAATCAAGTGATTTTTAGTAACACTTTGTAAATATCTATTTTTAATATTTGTCTGACAAGCTGATCACGTGTTAGAGTATGTTTGAACGCTAGTTAGAAGATCGGTATTCCATTACGCCTAAGTAGTTGGAGTGGGATTAGGCAGGTCTCTGTAACAGGTATGGACCTACGCGTTGCATACGCAATCGAAATTGAAGGCTACGGGATCGTACCGTTGCAGTATGACCGGTTCCCCCCACCAAGTACTTATGCAGAACGGTTATTCAAGTACATTAGTAATTGTAGGGAATAACAAAATTGAGTATTTAGAGTTTTTATGAAAAAGTTAGTTGTCACGTGGTCAGTCCGCACTTATTCTATTGGACAATAAAGTTGTAGTACTCAGTGAGCAAAAATACGATACAACCATGCAGGAACGCATTCCCTACGGCTTCCTTAAATACAGACAAAATATGCCAGTAACGGGTCCTTCAATTGTCAGAAAAGTAACTGACTAAGGACCGGGGTACTGTCTGGTTGTATGGTATAAAAAGCCACGAGAAACATTGTAAAATTAGACAGGAGTTAGCGGTGAAATAAAGAAGCAAAGTACAGATTGATCAACATTTGAGTAAGGTATGCTTCCACAACCTTGAGATCCTATTAGTACGTAACAATATATAAATGGATCCGAATGACCATGACGTTGACGTCATACGGTAGACGTTGACGTCATACGGTAGACGTTGACGTCATACGGTAGACGTTGACGTCATACGGTAGACGTTGACGTCATACGGTAATATTTGCAAATGTAATGGTGGTGTGGTGTGTTTGATCAAATGACGACGAGAAAACCTCAGCTAAGCCGAAAACGCGGTTAAGACTAATCATTAATTGTAACTTATTACTGTCCACTTTTACAGATAGAAAAGGATGGCCGCTGCAAAGACATGTGCTGAGTACTACCGGGGATTTTTACTTTACCTTCTACGAGAAAAACTCAAAGCCTCGGGTCCGTACGACATCCGCACGGAGGGCGCTGTCGCAGGCGCGGGTGAGGGGTTGAGTGGTAACGGTATCTACTTCATCTTCTGGTCTGCATATGCAGAAGCTGACATCTTAGAAAAGCAGGACCAAATCTACCCGCTCTACGTTGGCATCACAGGGCGCAGTTTCAGACAGCGTTTCCTGGAACACGCTACAAATGGGGTAGTGTCGAAGATCAACAGCGCTGAGTGGCCTGGACCTGGTCAGCCTGTAAAAGGCCTTCGTGAGGTTGTTGCTTACGTCCTTAACGTCGATCTTCCTGTGGCAAAGTTCCTGGAATCTACTTTCTTGTCCACGTTTGATTTCGCAATGAATAAGCAAGAAAATGCTGCAGTGCGTCCAGGCATCGATCCTCTGGTGACCGAGACCGTTGAGGCTGGCGCAGAGATATTCGCGAGAGGTTATGGGTACATGAAAGAGGGTGTCGCCGAGGCAGACAGACGCGTAGCCAACATCAGAGAAGGAGGGTACAATCTGGAACATTATCAATTGAAGTGAAGGAAGTTAATTCGATTTTTCAGTATAGGTAGTAAATGCTGTCAAGGTCAGCTGAGTTCAGACGTCGTGTAGCTTCTTTTTAAGTAATTAAGAACGGCTCTTGGAAAGTACGGCGTTTGAACTAGGCCTAAACTAGAACAAATAAAAATGTACTTGCATTGCTTCTTGGACCGGGTAAAATCAATGAAATAACAAATTGTTTTTCTATTTCCCGCGAAGTAATTACGAAATACACTGCGGTTCAACACACTGGTGATGCGTATCGGTCCGAAACGTTCTCGAATATTCAAAATCGTCTAAATTAATAGCTGTTAACGTTTTTGCAGGTACAAACGGCTTAGATCAGGGAACCAGTGCAAACGCCCAAAGGCCCAATGTGTGTTATTTTAGCTACTGAGACTAAATAAATGTGTGTATGTATTTTATATTTTTTCAAATTAATATGTATGAATTCTTCTTATAGTTAAGATCAAAATAATAATACAATAAAATCACACTGAGTTTGGAACTTTTGTCAAAGTTGCAGTTATTGTTTGAAATCACGTGACTTCCGCTACGTAATCGAACTTCACAGAGACCGGTTTCTGGGAAATCATGAATATTAATGACATTCATTGCCGAGAATTTGTCTTGTCGGGCGTGTTTAGTTGTACGAGAAGAAGCAAAGATGTCTGCTTTCTACTCTATTTTGTTTCTGTTGCTTGGTATTCACTTTGTAGTTGGTGATTTTGGTAAGTATAGAGCGAGAAGATGGTGAAATGTTGTGAACGTTTAATGACTCACTGATCAAACACTCATGCATGCATGTCATGTCGAAGCAATCATCACGATATCCCAGTTTGTCGATCTGCTGCAGTTTCTAGCTATGACTAAACACTTGAATCATGTTCAGTTACAATTAAGCCGGGGCCAGTTCAAATTTCAAGAGAAAACTTCAACCTTGAAAACGCTAAATATTTATAACAAAATGTCCAGTTTGAGCATTATTTTGCTCGGTAAGTCTAGACATCCATTTTATTCATTTCTGACATTGACCTCAATATTATAACACCCTTAGTCTTTAAATTTGTCAAGAACTGAATTACGGCAATTAATAATTGATTAGAAAACCCATGTATCTTCTTTGGAAACGTGTTTTAAAGTCGAAGCTTGAGAAATTCATGATCAGCCGAAGAGCATCGACAGGGTAGCAAAGGGAGGGTTGTGAATGTGATCACGCGCTTCACGTGCCATTTTCTCATAAATTCACGACTCAAAAGAATCATTTAAGCCATTTCACGCATGTCTTTCTTGCAAATTCACGGATCACGGTTTTATCTTTTGTTGATGAAGTGTTTTTCATGATTCACGCGCCATTTTTGGGCCGGTGAAATCGCATTAATTGACGACGAGTTTACAGCAATACTAGTTTAGGTTCCCCGCGGAATTCATACGTTTTGTTATTCAAGCAGCTAGATATTAGGATGAAATAAGTGCACTATGTTGCTCTCGCTATCTCCCCGGAGGATTATATATTAGATGCGGTATTTATATATTTCGAGATGCGGTATTGCGGTATCGTCCATGGTCTGCGGTATTTGCGGTATTTTGGGGCTACGGCAGCGACGGTATTTTCATACAATGGTGAATTATTAAAGCTTCAAATATCTTTAGCGTATTTCGGTATTCCGGTACAGACACAATCGATCGTACTCGCTTTGAGTATTCAAAGGAATATTTTTATAATTTAACAAAGCGGAAGACCACAAAGATTATATTAGAACATTACTCCACTTTACCGGAGCCAGAGAAGAACCGGTATTACGAAGATAAATTTTTGTGTATTTTTTGAATATTCAAACCATGCGGTATTGCGGTATATGATGCTACCCGTCAAAATTTGACGACCGAGCAACAGGGTTTCAGCCAGCGACAAACCAAATGACACGGAAGAATGCGGTATTCGTCTGAAAAAACATCAGGTATTACGGTAATTTTTTTGATGCGGTATTGCGGTATAATGCTACCCCGGTCAGGACAGACCGTTGAAAATCAGGCTAAACAGTCAACAGACTTTGACGGAAATTGGTTATAGTTTTTTAATATGAAGACCATTCAATCAGACTAACAGCTTGAAAAGAACCAATGAGAGTTTCTTATAAGTACTATTTACAATTTTGTATAGATTATCCATGCATTCTCGCCGGCTGACAAATACTGAATGATTGAATAACGGACACGAATTTCAATGTATTAAAATGGCGATGTCTAACTTTATGTTGTATATGTCTATATGAAGCATGTTTATCCAAGAAAATCAAAGTTAAAATCTATGCAAATTTGTATGCGATTTTCAGATATATGTCTGCTACGGTTATGATTTGTATTGGATTACTAATTGATATAAAGGATATAAAAGCAATGTAATATCACTACATTAGGGGACGCTTTTTCAGTACTTTCCGTATCAGAAAGGGAACCTGTTAGTGCCTTTGTTCGAGATTATTTCATGATTCAGCAGGCAAAGCAGGAAAAGATGTGACCGTTTTCCCCAACCGTTTTTGTATAAGTTTTTATGAATAAATTAAACATTCAAGAGAGCCATATTACTGTAGCCTCCTATGCAGACGTCGTGTAGTGGCAACCGGAAGCGCTACACAACGTCTGCATAGGAGCCTATATATTACTGCTACTTTGAAAATTTTGACCGTTTTCCGGAAAACGATGTAAACAGCATGCATGCAGTCTGCATGGATCCGCGCCTGGATTCATAATGCTTATACTGAGAGTGTATAATTATATAATAAGTGTACATTATTGTAACAGTTGACTACAACAGCAACTGCCCAGACCTGTCTAACGCACTTAGCAAAGGATGTACTGTGAGTAGTGACTGCACCAAGATATCATGCACTGTCAGTGATTTGGGGGACAAAATCTTGACCACAACTATCAAGATCAACAAGTGTGATGACCCTGTGACCATAACAGTGACAGTAGATGCGTCAGGGATGCATTGGTCAAAGACATTCAAGTCCAATGAGAAGATTGGTGTTCCTGGTTTGTCCATAAAAGTCCTTGGGATCTCTGCTGGTGTGTTTGTGAAGGTTTCCCTTCAAGATACTGGGTCGAACTTACAATTCAAGGTGAAGATGATTATTACAATTATATGGTTCATCAGTATCATCACCATCATCACCACCATCATCATCATCATCATCACTATCATCACCACTATCATCATCATCATCACCACCATCATCATCACTATCATCACCACCATCACCACCACCATCATCACTATCATCACCACCATCACACTACCATCATCATCACTATCATCATCACTATCATCACCACCATCACCACCACCATCATCACTATCATCACCACTATCATCATCATCATCACCACCATCATCATCACTATCATCACCACCATCACCACCACCATCATCACTATCATCACCACCATCACACTACCATCATCATCACCATCATCATCACTATCATCCATCATCATCACTATCATCACCACCATCACCATCATCACTATCATCACCATCATCACTATCATCACCATCACTATCATCATCATCATCACCGCCATCATCATCAATCATCACAACCACCATCATAGTTATCATCATCATTATAATCACTATCATCCATCATCAGTTTTAACACCAGCACCACCATCAATCACTATCACAATTATTAGTTATTGTCACTATTAGCCATTCTGAGGTTGCGGAAAAGACTGGGACCGAGTGCAAAAATTAATGTAATTACAAAATGAACCACATAACAAGAAAGATAACATTGAAATTAGTAAGTTTACTGAGTTTGAGCATGTTTGGGTGAATACTAACAGAATAACAGGCATTTAAAAGTCGCAAAAATAAGAGAGAATGTATGGACCTTAGAGACGGCGTCCCCCAAAACCATACATTCTCTGTTAATTTTATGATTTTTTGAGAGCTTGCTATTCAATTAGTATTTATCCAAACACTCTCAAACTTGGTAAACTTACTAACTTTGGTGTGATCTTTCTTGTAATGTGGTTCATTTCTTAATCAAATTAATAGTTCTACTCTCGGTCCCAGTCCCTTTCACAACCTCGGAATGGCTAATTGTTACTCAATGGGTTGATGAAATGAAATGAAATGAATTACTCCCTCCATCATCATTACCATCATCATCATCATCATCATGACTATCACCATATTAATTTATTGATCTTCATTACTATTAATTCTAAATGGTTCCAGGTCTCGTTGATGGTGGGTATTGAGGGTGTTGGACCAAGTGTTACTCTTATTGATAGTAATCTTCCTATCTCTACCTATGAGTGTGGTGAGTACTCGCACCCTTCTTCGTTCCTTAAATCCACAGTGGCATTAACTATAGAGATTTAGCAAACACGAAGTGACGTGAAAGAGGATGGCGCGCGCGCTGACGAATAACTGTGAAAACGACCGTTGGCATCCTCAACTTCATGAAGATGACCTGAAAACAAGTGAAATGGCGTTGTGAACTTGACGTTGTCACTGTAGTCACGCAAAAATCTCACGTCGTGTTGTGTTTGCTAAATCTCTCTACTACATTTGTATGTTATGGTATTGATCTACACAGGAAGCCCAAATATATGATCCCACGCTCTACCACAGGGAGCCCAAATATATGATCCAATGCTCTACCACAGGGAGCCCAAATATATGATCCCACGCTCTACCACAGGGAGCCCAAATATAAGATCCCACGCTCTACCACAGGGAGCCCAAATATATGATCCCACGCTCTACCACAGGGAGCCCAAATATATGATCCAATGCTCTACCACAGGGAGCCCAAATATATGATCCCATGCTCTACCACAGGGAGCCCAAATATATGATCCCACGCTCTACCACAAATAGCCCGAATATATGATCCCACGCTCTACCACAGGGAGCCCAAATATATGATCCCACGCTCTACCACAGGGAGCCCAAATATATAATCCCACGCTCTACCACAGGGAGCCCAAATATATGATCCCACGCTCTACCACAGGGAGCCCAAAAATATGATCCCACGCTCTACCACAGGGAGCCCAAATATATGATCCAACGCTCTACCACAGGGAGCCCAAATATATGATCCAAGCTCTACCACAGGGAGCCCAAATATAAGATCCCACTACTACCACAGGGAGCCCAAATATATGATCCCATGCTCTACCACAGGGAGCTCAAATATAAGATCCCTTGCTATACCACAGAGAGCCCAAACATGATCCTGCGCTCTACCACAGGGAGCCCAAATATAAGACCCCTTGCTATACCACAGGAAACCCAAATATATGATCCCGCGCTATACCACAGGGAGCCCAAATACACGATCCCGCGCTATACCACAGCTATACGCTATACCACAGGAAGCCCAAATATATGATCCCATGCTAGGCCACAGGGAGCCCATCATTACTTTTTCCAAAAAGCTCAGAGGAAAAAGTTAATCTGCCTGTGATCCATGCTTCAAACTCATGAGATCGTTTGTCTAATTAAGGTATCATTCGCTGGTGGAAGAACCTTGGCACCGCGCTTCAAGCTCTGTTGGTCGTTGGAATACTGGTGGTTCTCATTGGACCGTGCATTTGCTGCTGTTACTGCTGCTGCTGCCGTAAAAATACTCCTGGTACAGTTATCGTCACACAACCACCACCAGCAACAGTCATCTCAACCAACAAAACCAACGTTCCCATGCAGCCTTTTATGAACGAGGCTTAACAGCTCATCTAGGTTCTCCATAGTGACGTCATTTCCATTTTAGTTGCAGCGCTATGAATGATGGGAATCGGAGCTGGTTTTATGTTTTTCTTCTTTTATTGTTCTAGTTTGCATTGCATGTTATTTTATATGCACGGGTCGACCCTCGGCAGTTTACGGGATTAATGTCGGGATATCTCCCTAGAGACAACTCCCGGGACGCTTAGCAGAAAGCCCTAATAACATTTTTTAGATTAAACTCTTGGTCTTCCTGGGTGTAGCCCATATTTGGAGGACGCATGATGACAAAGTTGTGTATCACTATATGATTGATTGCGCACAGTTTGTATTGTAAATTATAACCGTTGTCGGTAAACCGCCCGGGGGGGGGGGGGGGGGGGGGGGGGGGGGGGGGGAGGGGGAGACTCCCATATATAAAGTAGTTGGGATGCTCGTCGTACCTTTTAGGGGTCCAGATTCACGATTTGGTACCTCTTAGGGTGTCACAAATCTAAAAGGACCACAAGAGACTATTAAGCCGGTACCATTTAGGGTGTTTGTCAGTAAATAAGATACCCGAGATAAGATAATGACAGCCAGAATGACAGTTGTAGCTTTTGTCACTTTAGAGTTGGTACCTTTTATAATTAGGGGTAAAAAATATTTGTTGCCACGCCCACCTGGACAAGACTGATCAGGTACCTTTTAGGGGTCATTTTCAACATTTCCGACGTGCATACCAACCACTTTATATATGGGAGCCCCCGGGGGAGATGAACCGACGTCTTGTCTGCTTGTATAATATAGTCGGACGCCTTCAAACAATAAGGATCGACGTGTTACTGAGTCTTTAACCAATCATAGCACAGTTACGTTACGGCATTGAGAGTCTGGAGTTCATCTGAGACCCCATCCACACTAAAACCCTAAACTACGTTTTCCTATTGTTTCTATTATTTATCTGTTTCTAGTACTGATATAAAAACGATGCGTTTTCAAACGAAAACGGGAGTTAAGTGTGGACGGGGCCTGAGTACGATAATGTAAACACTTTTGGTAATAAACAAAGCTTGTTGACGTACTTGGTGTTGTTTATTTCCTTGTTTCACTACTTTGTAACTTAGCTTCGTTCCAATGACAAGAATCTCTTCAATTCTTCAATTCTTCGTTGTTCTTCTTCGTTTACAGTCGCACCAACTCCTTGCTCAGGAACCGAGAATTCACCATCTTTTTGTTCAAAATACTCGGGATAGTCTTCCATGTACAAATCTCTAAGTTGTTCAAATGTTTTCCCAACGAATAATCCATCACTATCTGCTTGATGTTTGAGCTCTGTCAAGCACGCTTTAAAACTGAAATAAAAAGCAAGAATAATTCTTGGTGTCGTTACAGATCAGTACATTGGCCACAATCCTTTGCGTGCATAAACGGCATTATCGCCATTACCTGTATCGATTACAGAAGTTTTGCGTTACAGCTACAGTATGGTCAAGATTCACTACAGAATGCCACCAACCATTTGGTATGTAAAACATCTCACCAGCTTGCTGTACACACTCTAAAGGTAGTTTAGACGACTACAACACCAAGAAAATACCAAAACATTGACAAAAGTACAATAAAATATTTCCACAAAGATCCACAATGCATCAGTAACGCTAGCCAAATATGGTTTTGCTTACCAAATATGGTTTTGCAAACCAAATATGGCTTAGCTCACCAAATATGGTCTAGATTACCAAATATGGTCTAGATTACCAAATATGGTCTACATTACCAAATATGGTCTACATTACCAAATATGGTCTACATTACCAAATATGGTCTAGATTACCAAATATGGTCTACATTACCAATTATGGTCTAGCTTACCAAATATGGTCGAGTGTAGGTCCACCAATTAAATGCATCGTCCATTTCATAATCTCTTTTCTGATAGTGGTTATTCTTGGCTCCTGTCAATCATAATTGTTCACGTGATTACTATATTTCCAAATAATAATCCTCGCAAAGCATGATGGTATATACCGAGTATGCAATGTCCCGTATGTTCATAGATTTCTTACCAGGAACGTGGTACTCGTTTGGTGGGTAAAACCCCCATAGTTTAGCCCCTGAGATAAGAGCTAGCCACCCCGTAGTATTAGCAGGATCAACATGCCATCCTGATCCACTGTACCTCGGTGCCATTATGATCCATCGCCAGTCAAGACGTAGTTCGTCGTCTAGTGCGCTCATGAAGTCGAGGTCTTCAGAGAAGAAGTCTGGTACCGAGTAATCCTTGTTATGGAATAGTAAGTCTATATGTCATCATCATATATACAGTCATTTGCAAACTTCTGGCCGCTACGAAATATCAATATATCAATATATCGGGTGCATTATGGGTAATTAAATAATCGAAAATTCCCCTTAAAGCGGGTTAACGCCAGAAAAGTTGGTAGAAATATTTAGTATAATGTTTATTTTAGTCTTACGTTTGTTGTTTGTAAATTTTGCTTCATTTAATAGTATTAGTGATGCACCCGATATATTGATATATTGATATATCGGGGCGGCCAGAATTTTTGCAAATGACTGTATTATTAGTCGGGCTTCCTGTGGAAGCCCTGACTCTAAAAATGAGAAGCGTTCTTTGTCGTCGTTGACCTCAAATCCTGTGCATGCGCCCTGTGCCGGCCGAAGGAGACATAAAGTCTGGCCAAGAAAGATTAGAAAGCACAAACCAATCAGGGAAAGCACCGGAGGTCAAGGGGTCGAAATATAAGTCTTTTTTCGTCTGTATCTAAATTTAGATTGAAACAGGACGCTCTAGTAGCGTGAAGCCGGACTGCTAATTAACGTTTTTACTGATATACTGTAAAGTTCGCAGTACTGAAATTGCAAGGAAAGCATGTTCTATCGAGCTCGAATCACGCAACGACGAGCAACCAAAAACTGTTTCAATCGCACTATAAGATATCTATATTTAGTTCAAATAGGTTACATTTCATTTAGAAGCCCGACTTCACGCTAGAAGAGCGTCTAGTTACTCGGGCCCAGGCCGCAGGCCGCCCGAGTTAGAAAATGCGGATTTCGGTAGTAGTAGTAGTAGTAGTAGTAGTAGTAGTTTTGTTCGGCTTCAAAATGACGAGTATGCGACGTATTTAATCGTATCCGGAGTTTCAAGATTACTCCGCAGATTTGAAAAGATAAAGGAGACACAGGACTCAAGTAGATTATGAATCTTAGTTTTGAAAGCAGCTGTAGATCTTCAAGCTATTAAAAGGTCAGGATTCTAGTTCATCGTTCAATGACTAGAAGTGGTAAAAGGACTAGAAGCTCGCTTAAAATATATATATTTTAAAACAAACGCGAGGCCGTTATCGGAACCATCTGACCTATGCAACCTCAAGACGTATCATGTTCGTACTCACCGGACTAATAGTCTCCCTCGTCACTCAACTGTCACTGATTGTCATGACGTCAGAGAAATTATGTTGTATTGAAGAAGATGTCCTTGTTTTATTCGACGTTCGAACCGTAACTCGAACCCGAACTCGATTCCAAACTCGACGTTTCGGGATCTGAAGCTAGAGAGGGGACCTTTACACAAACTCATCAAAATCAAATCAATTGAACTCAAAGTCAAAAGGTAATCAAATGAACTCAAAGGCAAATCAAATGAACTCGACACATACATGTATATACATAGTCTCCCTCGTCACGCAACTGTCAGTCATTGTCAGGTCTCTCCTCGCGCAGCTGACATTGTCCTTGTTCTTCAACCAACTGGCATTCATTTTCAAGTACTTCCTCGAACAACTGACATTTTCCTTTTCACAATGCCCGAGTGAACGCTCATTGAGCGTCTTGTTCGTAATAAATTATCATCATTATCGCTCGTATTCCATAGAAAACCATGGAATAACCAATAAATTATACACGCAAATACACGCAAATACACTTCCAATGAAGTGGGCCTACTTCAGGACATAGCTATAGCGCTGCAGAGGATGTTTGCGACGTGCTATGCGGTCTTCGCTTGTTGCTTTTAAAGGTCACAATATTTTTTTTACTGTACCTCGATCAACTCAGGATAAAGCTCAAACACATCTGGCATAAAGACCATCCATTTTTTTCTCATCTTTTTGAGCGTGGTTTTTGACATAATCGTAATAGACTTGCAATGGAATCATCTCACGATGTTGACCGACATAAATCCCTTCTCTCATCCTGGGATCATGTTGAAACGTTTCAAAGCGCCAAGTTTCCATGGCCTTCCAGTTGTCCATCATTCCAGTTATGACACAAGGGCGACCTGTAGCGGACAATAATACGTACAGTTAACGAGGCGCTAGCCCGGGGGGGGGGGGGGGGGGGGGGGGGGGGGGGGGGGGGGGGGGGGGGGGGGGGGGTACTCCCTTGTCCAAGTGGTAGGGGTGATCGGCGGTCCTTTTACGGTCGAAAATATTTCGGCCTGTGTGTACCTTTTAGGGTTCCGACACAAAAGTCAGTTACGTAACATGAGTCCGTACCTTTTAGGGTCATTTGAAAGAACAGAAGAAAGATATTGTCCAGGCACTAATTAAACGATATCAGCACAATCACTTTTTCACCATATATGGTCATATATGTCGTACCTTTTAGGGGTTGAAATCAACATGGCTTCAAGAGCTCTTTTAATTTATGCGTACCTTTTGGGGTCGTTTTCAAAACCGACCGCCGATCACCCCTACCACTTGGACAAAGGGAGTACCCCTCCCCCCCCCCCCCCCCCCCCCCCCCCCCCCCCCCCCCCCCCCCCCCCCGGGGCGCTAGCCAAGTACGCCGAAGATCAGTGAGTGGAATAATTGTTTTATTATATAGACAAACACTGGATTGTGAGAAATATGACATTTATTTTTATCTTGAGTTCGGCAAAACCGGTTTGCCATTGTTGAAAATCTCCAACACACCGACACAGCCCCCCGGCGCAGCCCATACTTAACCGTTCTAGTGCCTCGGATATGACATTACGCATGTTGATATCATGGGTTGCATACTCGCTTTGTACTTTTTTAAGGTCGACATTTAAACTTTCTACATATCGTAATTCAAGGTTAAGTGATCTATAACTCAATTGCGCATATTGACATAAGCTGTGCGTGTATGCCCGTTTTGTACTTTTGTAGGCCTAAATTTACAAAATATATTTTTTACTCATGTCAACGTCATGTTGAAGAGAAATCTGGACAGATCTTTCAAGTCACAACTATATTTTCTCTAGCAGACGCTCTATTTCCCATGCACATCGTGTTTCCTATTGTTTGAGGTCTAAATCTACTAATCGTACCGGGCTCCATACATTCTTCATTGAACTGTTCTTTGCTTGGTTGATATATTCGGTGTACAGTACATTTGGTATCGTTAATCGGCCAAACATCGTCTAGAGTTAAACTGCTTTGATGATCTTCAGACGCTTTCTGTCGTCCTAAGAATCGTGTCTCGTGTCTTGCTTGCTCGCCGTGCTTCAATTGGGTATTCACACCTAAACAGATATATTAATCAATATTAATACCAAACACCCTTGCACGGGACGACCACAGACCATCCAATCACAGGCCGACTCTACAAGATATAAGTAAAACACAGAAGAGTGTATATCTATCATCAATCAATGTTAATCATCCATGCAATCACAAGGCCGACTCTACAAGACGATGCGCTCCTATAGAGTCGTTTTCATTTAAGTGGGAAACCTACGGCATGGAGTTGTAATCGAATACATTTATTCAACCAATCACAGCGCGCAAAATCATTGCTCGACCAATCAGAATGCTTGGACACGGCACGGTCACCGCACGGCACGAACCGTACCGTAACTACTACCCACTCGTACGAAAACGACTCTATGAATGAGACATTGATCAGTCCGACACCATCGCTTACTGAAGAATATATCAATCACTATTTTGAAGCCATAGATGCAGCCTATGGATATGCGATGTCTTACCTTCGATGTGGAATTCCTGGCTTTTGGCGCATACTTGTTTCGTGTCAGTCTTTGCTTGACGCGCAGTATTACCACAAACTTCAATGTAATGTTTACCAGAAAGAATGTTCGCATCCACAGAAACTAATTCTTTGAAGGTAAACGTTGCTGCTGAGAGAGGTGGAGATGATGATGATGAATATGATGATGGTGATGATGATGATGAACATAGTGATGATGATGAATATGATAATGATGATGATGAATATAGTGATGATGATGATGATGATGAATACAGTGATGATGATGATGATGATGAATATAGTGATGATGATGATGATAGACCATTTCTGACAGGGATAAGTATTGCTTCTATAAATTCTCTGATCAAACGTCCATCCCTTCTCACGAGTCTAATATTCCATGTATCGACATCTTCGCCACCATAGCTAAATGTAACACATCTCTGTCTTCCATTGGCCACCCAGACGCTCGAACTTCTTGGTAAGATGATTTCAAACGTCTTATCAATTGGATTTTCTTTAGCTGTATGACAATGAAATTGTTGGTTATGATTTTAGTGAAGTTTATTTTGTCTCTGGACTACTAGTTACAGAACTGATATGATAATACGCGAATACAAAACTCAATTGGAGACTTGATTGTTTCTTCCTTTAATAAATAATAAATAACAATTTAAAATGTAAGAATGTAGAGTTGGCAAAGCAATGAAGCACAATCAATAAATGGAAAATGTTAAGTCAGGACGTTTTCATAGTGAAATAACGTCTCTTGTGCTGTGCTTATGCTTGCGTCAGGGCTGTTTTCACAGTGAAATAACGTCTCTTGTACTTGTGCTTATGCTTGCGTCAGGCCTGTTTTCACAGTGAAATAACGTCTCTTGTACTTGCGCTTATGCTTGTGCTTACGTCGCTAGTAAAAACCACACTTGGTAGAAGGTTCAAGCACTGCTTACCTGACGAAAATGAAGTATAATCTTGTGCAAGTAGTATGATCAACACTACGGCAACTAAGAGATTAGGATGAACGTCTTTGAACAAAGAAAACATACTTAAAATAGGTTTTATGTTCGAAACAACGTAGAAACGATTTTGATAAGAAATTTTAAAATTCATCTTGCGCATGCGTAACTTGTTTGTACACCTGTTGCTTCCCATGATGAGACCGCTGATTACACACAGCTGGCGCAATGAATTCATTTATTGACTAAATTAATGCAATGTTCAACTTTACAACTTTCTTCAGTTGAAACTTAATATTATGGTCTGTATATTTCATGAATAATAGATATTCCATATTTGGAAGTTATTCATCATTTCATCTTATTCGTTTCCAGTCCCTCAAAATCTCAAAAGTCAGTAATCTTTATTTGGTAGCGAAGTCAGTCCATATTTGATGATTATCTCAAAATTCGTCTCCAGTGCCTCAAAGTGCGAGGGAAGTCCTTATTTGGTAACAAAATTCCATATTTGGCAATTAACTAATGTTTCCTAAAGATTCGTCTCCAGTCCCTCAAAATGCGAGGGAAGTCCTTATTTGGTAACGAAATTCCATATTTGGCAATTAACTAATGTTTCCTAAATATTCGTCTCCAGTCCCTCAAAATGCGAGGGAAGTCCTTATTTGGTAACGAAGTTCCATATTTGGTAGTAAGCATTGTATTACGACAGGCTTGCTGAGTATTAAAAAGTTATATCTCAAGAAAGACCAGTGCATCGCTGGTCTTCGCAATCTCTTTGATGTCCTCATCGACCACGTAGTCCAAATAGCGTGTACTTTGATCAAGTCGGTAACACTTGGACTTATTACCAAGACAAACACAACTTGTGTCGCCAGAATTTATACTCGCATCCAAAAAATCACTTCCTGCGTTCATGAACATCGCACAACCATCGGTGCATGGTGCATGCGTGTTGTTGTTGACCGCTGACCACTCGAGACTGCTGTCATTAGAGTCAGCGGTTTTACTTCGGTATTTTTGTAATCCATCCGATGAAATGGTTGAGTTGGTTTTGCCGTCTGTCATTTCTTCAATTAGATCCAGAATGCTTTGGAATTGAGCGTTGTTATCTAATGCAAGATCTGTATCAGCAGGCATGTCTTTAGACGATATGCCGCTGACCTTGCTATTGTCTTTTGACAGGTCGTGTAGGTTTGGTGAGTTGATGTCTATGGTAATGGTCTCTGTGGTCATACCCTCGTTCTCGAACATGCGCAGTTCATGTGGCTTCAAGTCGATTGGTTCATTCGATTGGGGACTGGGGCCGAATAATCTATCTATCGTCGATACTTGCTGGTCAGCGTTCTTCATGTTGAATCCATCTATCGTCCAAAAATTGTAGCTTCGACTAACTTCTGACGCTGTGAGAAATGAATGAATGAATATAGTTATATATAATAAAAACAATTATCGGACTCTGTCAGTTATAGTTATAGTCGCCATTATCATCATCATCATCATTCATCATCATCACTCATCTAGCTTATCAATCCTGCACTATCCCATCATGATCATGATCATGATCATGATCATCCATCATTATCGCCATCATCATCAATATTGATTTTACTCATCTGACTTAGCAATCCTGCACTATGGCTTCATCATCATCATCATCATCGCCATCATCATCGCCATCATCATCCATCACCATCATCATCGCCATCATCATCATCATCGCCATCATCATCATCATCGCCATCAGCATCATCATCGCCATCATCATCATCATCATTGATTTTACTCATCTGACTTAGCAATCCTGCACTATCCCTTCATCATCATCATCATCATCATCGCCATCATCATACATCACCATCATCATCGCCATCATCTGATCCATCACCATCACCATCATCATCGCCATCAGCATCATCATCGCCATCATCATCCATCACCATCATCATCGCCATCATCATCATCATCGCCATCATCATCATCATCATCCATCACCATTATCATCATCATCATATTTACCTTCAACATCACGTGGCTGAGGACTCTGAGAGTTTTTCTTGCACATGCGCAGTGGTGCTGTAAGAGCTTGTTCGTACGCTCTTCTAAAAGGTGGCCATATTATTCCATAGAGAAATGGATTACAGAGACCGCTAATCATAGGTATTTGTATTGACAGAAGACCAAAGATCTGTGGATAACTGACCGAGAAATAGTCTAGAAATATGGTTACCTAGAGGACAGAAACAATATATGAATAAAAGTGGTTCTCGTGATTTGTTGTAGAGCGACGAAAATCAACTGAAGAGTCGACGCATGCAAAAAATCTTGACACAGTGTTTGATCACTAGGAGGCTTGATGTATGGAAGAAGGGAAGGAGGAAGGGAGTGAATAGATGGATATGGATGGATGGATGGATGGATGGATGGATAAATGAATCGGGATGAATGGATGAATGGATGGATGGATGGATGGATGAATGAATCGGGATGAATGGATGAATGGATGATGTATGGATGAATGGATGGGATGGATGGATGGATGGATGGATGGATGGATGGATGGATGGATGGATGGATGGATGGATGGATGGATGATGGATGGATGGATGGATGAATGGATGATGGATGATGAGGATGGATGAATGGATGGATGATGGATGAATGGATGGATGATGGATGGATGGATGGATGAATGGATGGATGAATGGATGGATGAATGGATGGATGGATGGATGGATGGATGGATGGATGGATGGATGGATGGATGGATGGATGGATGGATGGATGGATGGATGGATGGATGGATGGATGGATGGATGGATGATGAAGGGATGAATGGATGGATGGGTGGATGGATGGATAAATGGATAGATGGCTACACTTACGATCCATGGAAGAAGACACACGCAGTAAATGCCAACAACCAGTGCAACCATCCTTGATATTTT
Organism: Actinostola sp. cb2023; assembly: GCA_033675265.1. Lineage (NCBI taxonomy): Eukaryota > Metazoa > Cnidaria > Anthozoa > Actiniaria > Actinostolidae > Actinostola > Actinostola sp. cb2023. The sequence continues at coordinate 114,500 of JAUJYZ010000255.1, read as the reverse complement.
ACGATTAAACTGTTCTTGGACTAGATTTCTTGTCTTCTGCACCGCCATCTTGCCCGTCGAGCTCGAATACGTCGCGCGGAAGAGAGACTGTCTTGAAGAATTTGTAGCATAAAAAATACAAACTCCACAGAGCGCGATGAAAATCAGCTGAATAGACGCGAAAACCAAGGCATAAGCACCATCTCGTGCAAAGAGGCAATAAATACGAGGACAGAATGATAAAGGTCTTACTTTTCCTGCTCCAAACAACGGCCATGAAGCCATGAACGCAGAGAAAACCCAGCAAGCCAAAATAACAATCACCAAAAACAATCCTTTCCACTTTCTCCGATAAAACGTCTGAGTTACTGAAAGACTTCGGTCTACCGCAAGCATCAACATCGATAGTATTGACGTCATTCGCAGAAATACGATCATCCAGCTTTGAACATTGCACAGCACATCATGTTGTTCAAAGCCATGGAGTCGCTCTGATAAATAGATGTGTAGCGACAATGACACAGGTCCAAATAGATGAAGTGTATCAACGATAGAGATTGAACAGATGAAGGGGCTGATGGAATAGTTCTTTGGCGTAAAGCGGATGACACTGACTACAACCACGATGTTTTCTAATGCGATAATTAGAGACAAAATACAAAGAGTATAAACAGCGACAGTGTAAAATCCTTGATCGTCTGTCAAACTTGAGGTGGTATCTTCGCTGTAAAGAACCATGTCATCTAGAATCTGTTCCAAGTACAAGCAACGATAGACTGGCTGGATCTCAAGTGTTTTGAGCGCGGATTCAATCGATGGTTTAAAAGCAAATTCAAACAGAACTGAATTAAAGTCTCCCTTGCTACAACAGTCCACAAGCCATGCTCAGTTCAATAACATCAAATCTTTATAACTGCCCAGAATCTGATAATGTAAACGCGATCACGCAGAAGCAACATTGGTAGACAAGTGCTAAAGGTGTCAGAATCTGAAAGTGTGGTTTTCTCAAGGAACAGCTAGTGTGGAGCCCGCCGCCGGTCGTAGACAAACCCTGACTAATCACTCAAGGTTCATTTTCAATTCAACAATAACTATTTAAGTGAATTTTAGATAAGCGACTTCAAACAATCCCTGTAGGAAAATATTCGCAATCTGTTCTAATTTGGTTACTATTCAATTTTTCTTATAACACAAACACGTTTCTAGTTATTAGTGGGTTTGAAAAGGAAATTGTGGTTTCTCTATGGCTTCTTTGACTTACAAAGAGAGATAATTCAGGAAAGATTTGGGTGGCTTTCTTTTCTTTTATACTCGGTATGAAAACCACGAAGAGAACTGAACGGTCTTGCTGCAGCACATGTGATCAAAAATTGCTGTCAGTTTGAAAAGAAGACGTTGAACGCGGTTGTGTAGCAGAATTCTCTGGTTGTTAATGTTTTATAACGCTGGTTTCATGGAATTCTTCGTTTGCAACCACGTGGTATTTGGCGGATTACGGGTCGATTAAATATCATTTCCTTTGCCAAATAAAATAAAAACCTTATGAGCTTGTAGAGCTAGCAAAATAACAAATCTGGGCCAAATTTTGGAGCACTAGAGCATTTCTTTACCGAGCTATGAGCGAACGAAGTTTCCAAATATTTGGTGTAAATGTATGGGGCGCCATGTTGGAAGACAACTGGATGCCTTCCAACATGGCGGCCTAGATTTCAAAAAATAAATTCAAGCTTACAGTTGATATACATCACTTAATTTCACAAGAAATATAACTTATAAACATGTATAAAACTAAAACCATTTAATTTGGTACAAATTTGTTGGTTTCTACGACTTTTCAGAGACTAGACGTGACTAGCGTTTGGTAAGAGTTGCGTGACACAATTCAAACTTCGAAAACTCAGCCACAAAAGATCGAGCCCATCTGAAACTTTCTACAACAATTCATATCACAATTCTCTAAAACACTGCCAAGAATCAAGTTGATAGGATCCATAACTAAATTTTAGAATTTTTTTAATTAATTCGCAAGGGGAAGTGACGTCAAGTGCAAACGAAGAATAGCATTGTCTGTAATTGGGTCGGCATGGTGTCACTTTCAATCAATGTACAGCTGTTTCAAAGAACATCGCTCAAAACTAGCGCTCAAAACAAAGCGACAAGACCGAAAGGAATTATGGGAAATATTGGTTGTTGGGTCGGCCGTTGTGTCAATCACTGTACTGCTGGTTCAAAGAACCGCTCAAACCTATAGCGCTCGAAACAAAGCGACAAGCCGGGACCGAAAGGAATTATACATATGTCATAAAGCTACCATTAATGAATTTGGGCTCCCTGTGTACTGCCCGTCGAAATCACACTAGCCGCGAAAGGGATCCAAAGCCTTATTTATTGATTTCTTACTGTATCAAATGTTTCGCTATGGCTCCAGTAAAAAGAAATAATAATTATGTAAACCATTTCTTAAGGACATCGAATGAAATTGACATCCGCAACATAAAGTTACGCTTTAACAACCGGGCTCCCTGTGCCGGCGTACATTATGCAGAATCATACAGATTATTGATTCGAAAAAGAAGTTCTTTAAAAAAAAGTTTTTTTGGAAAAACAAAATAAATACAAAAATCACGGCACCGAAGTTCAAGTGGGAAAAAAAGATGAACTAATGAAGAAAAAATAAATAAATAATGAAGAAAAAAAGGTAAAAAAATGACCATGCACGGTGCGAGGAGCGAACCCTCACTGCTGGACGAACGTATATAAGAAAATAACGCCTCTCCCACCCCACCCACGTCGATAAAGAAAATAAAAGATGAAAGAATAAATAAAAAGTGGGACGATTCTCCCGAGACATTCTAAGAAGCTGAGACATCGAATCGATTTACGTAAAGGGTGAAGATTTCGGCCCCGTCCGCGCTATCCCGGTGCTATATAAAGGTAGGTCCTAACCAAAAGGCCAGTGAGGGAGGGGATATCCGGCCCCTAAGCCATAACTTCAGATAAACCCTATTAGACCATTGCTCCATCTAGTCACTCATATTATATTAAGGTGTGATTTTTGTAGTCTATTCGGCGAAGCATCATCAATATGCTAATATTGATCACAAATCCTAGAGAAATCAGAGAACCAATCAGATTCAGTTTTAAGAATCCGAACACAGGCAAACCACAGTGATAAAGTGACATTTGCACTAAAAAATACCGAATAAAACGTGTTTTAATACATTTTAGCCCGAGTAAATGCACCATTGTTCCCCACCCTCCCTCACTGAGTCGGAATAGGTCAACCGGAGGACGTATATTATTTGTCGGAATAGGTCAACCGGAGGACGTATATTACTTGTAATACTAGGCTAACCATAGGTCAAAAATTGCGACCTCCGAATTCGAAAACCAAGACAAATTGACAATCCTCCATGTACGTAAAAATGTTTTGATTTCGCGATCGTTTCTTGTCCATTTCAGCCGTGGGAACGGTCCTTTCTGATTGGTTGATATTTACAGAGATGTGATTGCCGCTGTCATGTTACATAGGAGGCTAGCAAGCCCGTGTACTACTGAACAGTTTTAGAAATCTATTGACAGAGAATTTTTCGCTCCGACGGCAATTATTATCACTGAAGAAAGACATTAGTATCAATCAATAAAAATCAACATACATGAACGATCTCTTATGAACACCTTTATCTTGAATTTAGAATAAAGTTTGGTACGGTTGGCGGCACGATATAAAACGAACGAGCTGTTAGGCAGATAATTCAGTGATCTGGGATGACTTGGTTTCCAAGAGATAGCATTTATACGGTACTAGGATTCGATCGACTACTTTATATGTTGCGGTCCAGTGACAATCAGTGCAGCGACTTAGCACACAACAGAGCTGAAAGAGTAATATAATAACATTGCCTTCCCCTCGATATGTTGCTAACTAAAGCGATCGTCAACAATAAATGAAGATCTTTACATAATTCCATCGAAGAATCGGATATTAAAAGTACGAGCAAAAAAGGCATCGAATCCACTCTGAACACAAGATCGCGAGTCACAAATGCCCAAATGAACGACGGGAACGTACGATATATGACGTCAGGGCAAAAGTCACGTGAAAAAAATCTTTCTCCACTGAAAAACACAAATCGAGAATCGAGCTGGCATCTGAATGCACAGGAAGCCCAACCAAAGATTAGTGTTGCTCCCAGTTCGCTCGCTGGGGCTCGCTCACTGGTCGCAAATATACGTCCTCCGGTTGACCTATTCCGACTCAGTGTCGGAGGGTGGGGAACAATGGTGCATTTACTCGGGCTAAAATGTATTAAAACACGTTTTATTCGGTATTTTTTAGTGCAAATGTCACTTTATCACTGTGGTTTGCCTGTGATCCGAAATGATTTTTAAAAAACTTCTTCAGTGGCATTTTAGGGGAGTGGGGAAGGGGAAATTCTTGCAATTTCATAGCAACAAGCGAGGTCACTCAGCTGTTTCAAAATGGCGGACCAAGGAAACGTTCAGACATCTAATCTTGTCTCTAATCCTGGAATTTGTTGAAGTTTTTGCAATTTAGGGAAGGTTTTCTCGAGAAAATGATTTCTGGAAGCTTAGTGGCAGCGAGATTTCTAAGTCTTGTTGCACATCTCGTCATTACAGTCACAATGTTTTGGGCAAAGGTGAGTTGAACCATCGACCAACGAATGTTGTGATTCTAAACCAAGTGTTAGATTATAACATAAAGAACCGATCATTTCTTTCAGGATACCAATGTATTGGCGTGTTTGCCTGTGCAGTATACACAAACTGAATATGATTCAAAGCATACCGAGTAAGTACTTATTAATGCAGTTTTATACTCACTGGATTCTTGTTGAGCTTTATGCATGTACAGTGTAGCTAGTGACTTACCGGTAGTTATGTTTCTTATATTAAGCTTATAGTGTTTGACTATAAGTATTAACTTCATTGAAATATAATATATGTAAAGTTATATTATTCAAATACATGAAATTTTTATTTTGTCTTTATGTTTTTCTTCCTTTCATTCTCCTTTCCTTCCTTTCTCTTCCCACCTTTCAGCTGCTTCTTATCTCATTTTATTCTCTTTATTTCCTAATGTCATTATATTTGCATGTTCTCTTTCAGGCTGATAGTAGGGTTATCGTTAACACTAGCATTCTTAGTATTTGAGTTTGGTGGATTTATTGGTGGAGTGTCGATGTTCAATAGTACAGTATCTATGCTGTGTATCCTTTAATTGCCATGCACAAGAATACAGTCAAAGACCCCTTAGAGGACACCCTCAGGGATCAGAAAAACTGTCAATAACGGGAACTGTTCTCCTGTGGGAATAGTTCTCGTACAAAGAAAATTGCTATTCAATAATAATGTAGAACATCAGTGTACAATGTAACAACCACTAAATACTGTTGTATTATAAATATACTGTAAACATTATCGTTTGGAAATCAGACAATTTGAAAACGTTTCCTCAGCAGAGCAGATTTTGTTCAAATTTCTATTGTTCTTGACAATTTTGTTCCCTCGATAATAAACAAGGCACAAATTCATAATGACATCGGGCAATAATGCATTAGAAGTTGTTGTTTTAAAACAGATATTTCATTACAAATATTAATACAGAGCCTTGACTGACCCAAGCTATTGTTGCGCATGCCTGTGCTGCGATAACGTTGTCGATATTTGTTGTTGATGCATGGGATTGTGATAAGTTTTGGTATGTCTTTGGCTTTTGCAGGTGTGTACTTGTTAATACACATATTTTAGTTGCATATTATTGCCTTTGGCTTTTATTTGTGACAGTAGACCTTTCAGTCCAACATTATTGACTATCTGTGGTCTACTCAGGAGCTGATGACATACTTTAAAACACACTTGGTGCTAGATGGCTATAGTCATGTTTCACAATAACCTTCATTTAAACACGCTCAATATTTTGTAACGTAAATTTTATATAAAATGACAAAGATGTGCGTACTATATGCGATGTAAGCCATTGTGCCAACCAGAGACCCATTGGCTGATGAAATAAAGCAACTTATTATGATTGTTGTCAAATTAACATTACATTTAAGCAAATGTTGATAAAAATCATTATTGTACAATATAGATTCAGTAAATCAATATTAATTCTGATCCATTTTGTTTGTTTTATAGTGCTTTACCAGTTTTTATTGAGATCTGTGTCATGATAGGCGTGCTGGGACTTCGAGGAGACAAATGAACACTACATGTACATGTATTTGTCTTATCTATTGCGCATACAGTCGAGCCTCGTAATAGCACACAAACTCGGGTCTGATTTTGGTGTCCGATAACGAGTGTCCAGAATAGCAAGAGCTATTTTCAGTGAAATCTCTGCAACTTTAGCAGGCCTGGGAATTCAGTGCTTGTCCGTAATAGCAACTACTGGTGAGGTGTCCGTAAGGCGAGAGTTTACAAAACTACATCGAGGTGTAGACACAAGGCTTAGTTGCTTACAAAGGATCATACAATACTAAATTATTCTTGTTCTTAGAGTGCAATTTAGAAAAGTGTGAAATAGTACTAATTTTAAATAGTACTAAATAGTGCTATTTCTATTGTTTTCTATTGTTTCATTAGTGCTATTTAGTACTAATTAGTTATTTAGTTTTCAAGCTTTTCTAATTTGCACTCTACATGTACAAAATATTTAAGTTGACTGATACACTGTAACTTAGCAACAGACATATTTATTTCATGAACATTACAATGTACTACGCAACCACTCAAGACTGTGAAGTTTGCAATAGATGTCCTTCAGTAAAATAGATTGATTGATATAAAGTAGCATACATGTATCTGCCATTATAGCTAATTGCATAATCGTTGTCGGGTTGAAAATCATAAATCATAGAAGCTGAGACCGCAAGGATGGATGGGAAATCAGTTGATGAGCCACATTACATACAGATATATTCAATGTTCTCGTAGTTTTGAACGTATATGAGCTATTTAACTAAGATCCTACAAGTCTGGATAAAAAGGTCGATCATTTGACGATGTTATTTGAGAGTTTTAATTTCCCAGAATTCCTTTTGGTCATAGCTTTCATGATTTTCAACCCGACAACGATTAGGCAATTAACTATATATAGTATTTTTATATAAGTTTTATCATATTACACATTGTATTACACATTCATATGTATCTTGTATAAATAAACGATTGATGTCTTGCCACACAGTAGTACAGATACATGTAGTGGTAATCATTTACAGAAATTCTATTGCAAACTTATGCTGCAGTATTGCAAATGGAAGTAACTTGTGTTTACACTAGCGAAATAAGTCCATCATTGCAACATACGCAGACTCAGTAATGCATTGCTTGTCTTTTCTCACACCTATTACATAAATGGTGCACTGAGTCTGTGTATATGTTGCTTATGTCGCTAGTGTAAACCAGGCTTGATGCATTGCTCATACATACATACATATAGTTTATTTTCCCACGGTAAAATCATTAGTAACATAACATTGATATACCTTTCATTAACAGTGCTTGTCTTTTCTCACGATTTATTGAGACATTAATAAAGTTATTATTATTATCACCTATAATTTGCATAAATGGTGCCCTGAGTCTGACAGTATACATGTATGTGCGTGTGTCAATGCTCAAGTCACCAGGTTTCAAGTACAGTCTTTCCACCATTTAACATTACAAACAAATTGTATAATAATTACTGTACACATCCTTGCAAATAATATACTCAATAAAAAATTAAGAATTTTTTCCAATAAAAATTACAATATTTCTTCATATGTTGTCATACTTTATTCTAAGATTTTTCTGGTTTTCTTTTAAAAGTTCTTCTGTACAATTGATCATAAATTCAATTTCTTCTTCAGTGGGTCTTCCATGCGCTTTCCATCTAACTCTTCCCATTCCGTCAACCAAAAATGCATGCCCTACTATAACATTCTCAATGAAAGTGTTTTTAAGGGCGTCAATTTTACCATAATAACATAGGAATCTGTCCTGCAATCATAAAGAATATTTAAGAAATATAAAACAGTCACTTGTCTATCTAGACATGTATTGTCACGTAAGAGAAGCAAGCTTAATAATAATAAGCCCAGATATGTATACAGGGTAACTGTAATCGGCATGTTATATGCAGCAAATATTTTGTTATTATGAACATTGTCATCATCATCATAATGTACTGTACCTGTTTTTCGGGGGCTATTTGTTGTCTTAAAGTATTTTCTATAAATGGTTTCATAAGTTTGAAAAATATACCATCCACAACATTGACCTACGAAGGGATTAAAAGGGCATTAGATACTTCGTGTATGTTTATCATACATGTGCTCATTTGGGATGAAATTACTTACATTAAAATAATGATCAGAGTTGTGATATACAGTTTTTAATACTTGTATGAGGGGTGTCGATTGGTCAAGGCGACACTGCAAGACTCCGAGACAAGGCATTTTTTGGCAAGCCCAAGACACTTTTTCATGGGTTTCCTTTATAAAAATTCGAGACTGAGATTGTTTTTTGTGTGAAAAAAACCCTGAGTCTTCGAGACCTGCGAAATTTGACTGAAATTTTGCGAGACTGTGGCTTTTTGCGGGGACCATTCGACACCTCTTGTATGGTATTGATAATATCTAAAGGCCAAACCCAATATACATGGGACCCAGGGGGACCATACATACATATAAGTGGTATGGGTATATGAGGGGTGTTGAATGGTCCCCGCAAAAAGTCAGAGTCTCGCAAAATTTCGGTCAAATTTTGCAGATCTCGAAGTCTCGTTTTTTCACAAAAAGCTGTCTCAGAGTCTCGAATTTTGAAAACAAAGGAAATCAGTGAAAAAGCATCCCGGGCTCGCAAAAAATGCCTTGTCTCGGAGTCTCGCAAAGTCTCGCCTTGACCATTCGATACCCCTTATATGCAGCCTGGCAGGGTAACAGGGTGAGTGAATCAGGGTAACAAATTCGGCAATTCATTGTCAGAGTTCAAAGGACCAGGTGTCACATCAGCACGTCCCTATATTATGGTAAGAACACCACCTCACCTCCCTCAGTACCCTCCCTTCCCTACCCCCCCCCCCTGAGAAGTATACAGTACACATACCTCATAGTATTTTATTTGTGGATGTAGTTGAAACCTCTCAAGAAAAGGTTCTTTGTATTTATCACACATTGTCTGCAAAGTTAAATAATGTTATTGATGTGTAAACGTCATGTGCCACCCTTGTTAAATAAAGTTTATTATTGATGATGATGATGGGAGGTAGGGTAATGCAGTCAAACCTGTATTAAGCGGTAACCCTCAGGGAATGACTTGTAGATGACTGCCAAATACAGGACTTTAATACTCCAATGGAAGTTCCAAAAAAATTCACATCAACAAAATAATTTATATTACCCACCAACTACATACTTCTTTATACTCTCTTGATTTCCTGAGATTTTTATATTTGTAAAAACAAATCACACACTACATGCAATTAACATGAATGCCTGGCATTTCTAATTACATTTGAATGGTTTCCTTTTACGGTATAAAGTGACTATTAATACAGGTCAAGACTGAGTACACACCTGGCCTATGGCTCTTAGCCACACCAATACCAGAGTTACACTTTCAGCAAACTCTTCATTTAATTTAATTTCTCTTTTGTGAAGATTTCTTGCATTTAATTCTGGAAATGAAATGGCACTCTAGAGAAATAGAGGCAGTAGTTTAATGTTATAGGGAAGTATTACAAGTTGTATATTGAATCAAAATACAAGGAATACAAACCTTTTGATCTTGAAGTTTTTCGGAGGCAAAAAACCTCTTCCCACCTTTCTCACCAAACTCTAAAAACATCAACACAAACAACCATTAGATTATTCAAGAACAACCCTCAATCTTTAATGCCTGGACAGACAATGAGCTTGCATGTATGTCTACAGTAGAATCAGGCTCTATGGATGAGATACATAAAACTGAACACCAGGCCCTAGTTGCAAGAAAGGTGAATAGCGCTTAATCCACCAGATAAGTCTTATCCAGCTGAACAAATTTATTGGATAACTGCATCAGTTTTATCCGTTGGATAAGACTTTTTCAGTGGATAGCACTATTCACCTTTCGTGCAACCGGGACCAGGCATACATATAACTGCTTACGTCGTTATTAAATAGGGATATTGACTGGGTTTCAACATCTGACGTTTGCAGTACGCTGCATGGATGTTTAGTTCATGCAAGTCACCCAAGTTGTTCAAAGAACAAGACACTCTATAAGCATTCTGCTGCATGCTTTAGCAATGAGCCTTGGGTTTTCTTAGCGGCACAGAGCGCATGCGCTTTGGTACCCAGTTGGCGATTTATGGCCATAAGAAAAAGAAAACCTATTTATCAACTTGGCATGCCACAGGCAGCCCAACGAGTAATCACTAGATCCATTGTGGAATGTTCTACAAGACTATAAGCACTATGCCATCAAACCTCTTAGGTCTGCAAAGTAGCCTTTGGTGATCTCTCCAACCCTGAAGATCAATGAGTAAAATAATTAATGAATAATTAATATTAATCTAATAATTAATATTAAAACTTAATAATAATGTATTGAAATATTGAGAAAAGGAATTACACTAGAAATTTCACTGAAACCTGCTACGAAATTCTGCTTTACAAGCAGGCAATTCATATCTACTTTATATTATAACGCTAAATCAATATGTCTGACTGAGCATGCACATAAACTGATAAAGCTTACAGTTTTTGTCTTTCTTCTTTCCTCTTCATTTTGTCTTCTTTTTTCTTCTCCTTTGACGCTTTCTTCAAGAATGTTCTTCTAGGAGCAACCTGCATTGCTCTGCAAGCCAGGCATAATCTGTCTAGAGGCTGGACAGCCTTTGAAGATCGCAAAAACAGACGACAATTTTGCAGCATTTTGAACGAAATGTCTGAATTTTTGCACGTGGAAAACAGCTGAGCCTGCGATGTTTGTGGTCGTGCCCAGTTCCCTAGACCGAGCGGAAGTATCAAAACAAGATTTTGGATATTTTGTGTCTTCTTCAATGAATTCTTCGCGATCAGAGAGAGTTCTGTGCATGCAACACTGTAATCACGACTACAATATATTTTTCATCGATTTTCCTTCACATTGTCCAATATGTGGCGTGAAACTGCAAAACTGTGAGCTGATTATCCCGCCATTTTGTGTTCCTTGTCCACTGTTGTCTGCAAGCTGTCTTTCTTTGCGATGCTGTGTAGTGATTAAGCAAACTAAAGGCGACATGTTACGGTAAGATTCTTGTAATTCTATACTTCTACGATCCCAAGTGATTCCGACGAAGGATGTCAGTAAATTTAGTGCTTGTTTACATGGTGTCAAAGTTTCATTCTAAACACTTGTTGCAAAACGTAATGATTCAAGTTTGTATGCATGTGTTTCTGTATTAAATGCAGGGATTACGAAAATGGCGAATATCTTCATATCGGGATTACAGATTCTGATGGTAAGAATGGGTCGTACTGAGTTTCTGGCCATAATGTAGACATCAATCATCATGATCATCTATCATCAGCATTATAAACAACTTACAGTAATTTATATCATTGGCATCATTCATTTTTGGCAAGAGCAATCATACTTTTAAAATACTATCATGACCATCATTATTCATCACCTTCATCACCACCTGAGTATCAAAATCATCATTCATCGGCATCATCAATATCATTAGAGGGTCCTGAAGGTGGGGTACAAATCCCATTTCCCAGTCCATTTTTTTCAAAAATCCCAGTCCCATTGACATGAATTCAAGAAAATCCCAGTATCGTGGCTCGCTTCTATCGGTAGGGTATAGTAAGAGCTTTGAAAAAATGGTGAATTTTGGTAATAATACGATTCCGCGTTAGAACGAGCATCATCACGAGCCAATCAGCATCTATAGTTATAAATCCAGAAAGACCGTTCGGATGCAGATGTAACGCAGAGGGCCGTACACAGCACAGAGGCAGGGGCAGTTGCCCCCCTAGCAAGGCAAATAAGATACCAAAAAGTACTGAGAACTGTACTATTTTTTATTTATTTTTGCTGTTATATACGTACTGCCCCCCCCCCCCCCTTGAATTTTGGGTTATGTACGGCCCTGACGCAGCCGGGCTACAAGATGGCGGCCAACCAGGTTCGTCGAGGTTTCAGCCGAAGAGATAATAAACATACTGAAAGAAAACGTCCCGAAAAACACAAATATGCGATAAAATATAGGATAAAGTTGTGAGTCCATACTTTGATAAGTTAGATAGTTTTCTGCGTGGTTTAAAGTTACTTGAAAAGGCCGTAAACAAACATATTGAATTCAAAGTCATATAAACAGCGAACGATTGCGATACTCTTCATAAGATTTTCCCACGTTTCCTTGTTTGTCTTTGTAGCGGCTGGGGACGCGGCGATGGATTAAATTCTGTTGTCCCTGGTTGGGCCGCTTGTGTGGGAGGGTTTCTGACTGGGACCCAACTCAATTAGCTCAATCGTTACTCAGACAATTCTTTATTAAGTTGAATCACGTAAAAACTGAAATCAAGTAAGGCGAGCGTAACTAAGTGATAATAATAATAAAATAATAATAAAAAAATAAAATAAACTTTATTTTACAAGGGAAAAAACATATTACAGCTTCAGCTGGAAAACTTATGGCCCTTCTAATCTAAAAATATAAATATAATCTTTAAAAAAATACTAAGCGATTATACAATGGTGTACTGTACGTGTTACATAACAATAAAACAATTAACTTGCTTCACTGACTTCACTAGATGGAATTATACGATATTTACAATCAAACAATAATTCGGCGAATAATTGTTAAATCAGTGATTGTTGTTTTGTTGTTGTTTTGGTACCGTGAGATCGATTGTTATTTTTTTCATTCTTGAACCTCGTTTTTGTCATGTCTGGGTGTTTTGGCTAACCTGAGTTTCAGGCTCAAAGGGAAAGGAAAAGGAAGGAGGAGGGGAAAGGAAAAGGAAGGGGAAAAGGTGAGCCTGACACCAATGCTATACAGAACCTGTTCCGCCCCTTATGACCTTCGTGAAGTTCCCCCACAATATTAGCCAATAACAATTTCTTCCGGTTTGAAAATTGACGTGTCACAACTGTCAAAACTTGATGAATACAAGATATGTACAGCTTGATCACGTATCCCTGTACTGGATTTCGATCGAAACAAAACTACTTGAAATAGAGAATAATGCCACATTCAATTTACCTTACAGCAGTTCAGGTTGAGCGTTTAACGGCGACGTTTGTCGCGATCGTTGTGACAGTTTGAATGTTACGTTGTCAAGTGAAAGACTAGGTGACGGGGACGATGTTTGTCTCAGAAAGAAACGTTGAAGGCGAAAAGTTATTTGTTTCAAATGTGGAGACTAAATAGCAAAGGAAGATCGTATCTGGAAAGACCTTGTCGTCCGATTTGAGAGTCGGTATCATTGACAAGATTGTGTTGTTTAGTTTTTCTCAAGAGATAAACATCTTTCGGCTAATTAGCTTTGAATAGATTTTATGCAAAACAACCAATGTTTTTCGTATTGCATTTACAGCCGGAAAAACACATTTTTTGTAATAATTTTGGCCGTTAGGACGTCCGTTAGTTCAACGATCGCGACAAACGTCGCCGTTAAACGCTCAACCTGAATCTGCTGTATATTTGAGATCCCGTAAACTGTAAGGAACCGCATTCTTTATAGTGTACATGTCAGTCTCGTTTCCCAACGGTCGCGTATAAATTCTATCAGGGGACGCGAACATGAGATTGTGAATCAGTAGTACTTCTAAAGTCCGTGCTTAAAGCTCCCTCACATTCGACTTTAGAAACGTTATGTCTCTTCTTCGATGAGAGAAATAAAATATATAAAAACTTCAAGCTAATTTGAAAATTCAAGATCGCTGCATCGACAGACAACGGATCAGATTTGCAACGTTGACTTCCGGTTATTACATTTCATTGTTCTTCGTCCAATCAGCATTTCGCCCAAAATACGGGCGAACAACACAACTTCTGTGTAGGATTGGTGTCAGGCCCACCTTTTCCCCTTACGCCCGCCCCAGTCCTCCTCTCCCCCTCCTATCCCCTTTGGGCCTGAAACTCAGGTTATGTTTTGGCTGGTTCAATGTGAAGCTCTCTCTTCAATTTGTTCACTACTTGGTCGACGTCACATCCTATAACAACAATATACAACAAGCCATCAAAACTAGATATTTTTGACACGTTAATAAAGTTTTATTATTATTATTATTTTATTAAAATAAACGCCTACAAACGACCGACATATACGGTGTTCTTCAATCCCCCCCCCCAACACACATACACACTCCAGTATGGAGGGGGCTCAATGGCCGAATAATTAGGTTTGTTGACTGACTTCTTACAGTCATCAATTGAATAGTTTTGTTTCTGTATGGCAATATAAATAATAACAATACCTACCCTTTATATACATTTTAACAATGTCATTACAGTCCCAGCGTTCGATCTGCACCAAAATGTCCATCAAGTGTTTTATTGTGTATTGAACTGGTTGGCTTGTAAGCACATAATCAATCACTTGTGAAGTTGGACTTCCTTGGTTTTCAGATGTGCAAAAGTCGTTTATGTCTATTCCTCTGAGGTAGCCATCTTTTTGGAATAATTCAGCCAGCTTATAGAGCAGGTTGTTCTCCGTTGCGTTGAACTTGGGTTCAATGACGTCACACATCAGCGCCGCTTCCGAAGGCAAATCTTTCAGAAGTTTATTATCTGTTGGACATATAATTGATTATAGTCAGTGCTCCATATAGTTAAACTGATTTTTACCACAACTAGTCAGTTTCTCGCTCTCTGATTGGCTTAGAGCCGTGGTAAATAAGAATACCACGGAAATTGCGTGTTCGCTCGCGCACGGAGCTAGCGCGCGCTTGAATCAGTTTTTCTTTCAAAATTTCTCGGCGTTTTCGGATGTTTTCTCCGTCTGTTGTGGTAAAAAACAAATTTACGATAGTTTCGGCTACGCCTCGTGAAACCACAACAATTTTGACGATTCGATGACGCCAACCGTGGTAAATAAGAGGACATACCACGCGAAACTATCGTAAATTTGTTAAAGTTACGCAATAAGCCAAGTCAGTTTTGGGACTTCTAGATTGGCCGTAGTTCTCACGGCCTCACTACGTCCCGACTACGTGTATCAGTAACGAAGGGCATTTTTATCGTAAAATCGAATTTGATTAACAAAACACACACGAGGTTGATATAAGAAGACCTTTATGCATACCTTGGAGTATGATTATTTTTTCTTGGAAATTGCTCCTAGAAAACTCGGCAAAAATACAAGACACATGGGAGAAAAATTCACTTCGGACACATTTCATCCCGAATCGTTACCAGGTCCCGCGCGCCCCTTAAACTCTGACTCGGCTTATTCAGTGTGATACAAGCGCGGAATAGAAAGAAAGGAAACGAAAGCGAAAATAAACCCGCAGTAGAAAAAAGCAGAATAATGAAGTGGGATGAAACAAGAAAGACAACAGAAGGAGAATAATATTGAAAAAGTCTAATATATCATTATTACTTGGAACACTTTTCATCCCTTCCAGCACACTTGTTGCTTCTTTTAGGGTTTTAAGATAACTTTTAAGCACCGAGATTTCCAGCCGAGGGGACTGGGTCCGCAGTATCTCAAAGAACATCTTTGTTGGGTTGACATTGGGGTCTCTCAAGAAAGCTTGACATTTCACATCAGGAACGTCCAGTTCGCTTGCTAATCGTTTCCAAAGTTCTCTGGTGTCGAGCTTGATGATAATAAGTCTGAGGAGGTCAGGATCTTTATCTGCTAGTTCAGAGACATCATCTTCCTGCTTAAGCTTTCCTTCTGTAACGATATAGATATTAAAGTGGACTTACACTGAAAGCTTGCTGATAATAATGAAGAAATGATCGTAGGAGGGAAGGGATGTGGAAACTAAGAAGATATCACCAACAGGTCTGGTGAGCAGCAAACTTAGTACAAAAACCGACAATGTGCTTGGTCACCCTGAGCTTTTTATTTGAATTAGTGCTTGGTCACCCTGTGCTTTTTATTTGAATTAGTGCTTGGTCACCCTGAGCTTTTTATTTGAATTAGTGCTTGGTCACCCTGTGCTTTTTATTTGAATTAGTGCTTGGTCACCCTGTGCTTTTATTTGAATTAGTGCTTGGTCACCCTGTGCTTTTTATTTGAATTAGTGCTTGGTCACCCTGTGCTTTTTATTTGAATTAGTGCTTGGTGAAACAACAAGACATGTTTCGGCAGTGCTTGTGCCATCCTCAGTGGTACAGGATTACGATAATGACGAAGAAGATATCATCATTACTATAGACCGAATGCAATAATGGCGGAATAATTTGCATAAACTGACGGAGAAAAAATACGAATTTAATAAATATAATATCATTTTTTGAAAGACCATGCATAGTCTAGTAATACATCAAAAGCCCATCAATTTAAATGAAACCCTCGTAAAGTTATAACCATTTGAATTCTAGCAATTGCATGGAAACGAGGCTAGTCAGTCCAAAACTCAATTTCCCATACAAATCTTTGTGATTTCAATTCGCTATAACTTTTTTCATTTTTGTAGAATCGCTCTAAAATCTTGTAGGTTTCATTTTGTTATTATACTCTTTGAAACGATGGCTAAATCATATCACTAACTACACAATAAATGAGATTTACTGATTCCGCCATTATTGCATTCGGTCTATTTGCATGCCTATTTCATACCCTTGATGTGTCGCAATACTTGGTGAAGCTTTGCATTCTCGAAACTCGTGCAAAGGTTTCTGATTTTGAAATTTGGACGTGTGCTTTTCAGATATTCAAATAATGTCTCAGTTGGACTAATCTTCGAGCCAGATATTTTCTGTCGGACTTCTTGTGGAATTTTAAACTCCTGTGCAAGATGACGCCAGTTTTTAATTGGTGAGTCGGATGCGGAATGTTCCAAGTCGAGAGCTTTGCATAGTTCGTCACAGAAGTATTGGTCTTCCCACAACTGTTCAATTAGATCATCTTAAATTAAGAAAAGAACATCAGATCGAGTATTAGACAAACAGACCGACTGACGTCTGATTGATTGACTGACTGACCAACTAGTAGCTATGCTGACGGGACTGACTCACTGCAGGACTGACTACTCAGAGCGACCGACCGACTGACTAGATAACAGACTGTAAGTAGCAAACCTGATGAGAGTTTGGAGCCTTCATATCCCTCAAAGCCGGCTGGTTGTGTCTCTTGACCATGTACCGCTGTATTCTTCGTGGAATCTATCATTTGAGTAACGTAATTTAAAATTGTAAGCCAATATTATTAGTGATGAAATGACGCCGATTTTTACAAACTCTCCCGAGGCCATGCTCGAGAATCCAGCGGTGCTCTTCGGCATCGACGATCGAGCCCGCGCCGAAGTGCACCGCTAGCTGGATTCTCGAGCATGTATGTCCTGAGGTTTGAGGGGGCATTTCATCACTATAATCCCGAAATGCTATTAGTTTAATTGTTCATGGTCCCAATGATTGTTTAAAAGAAAGCGAAAGTTCGACATGTTCAGTTTAATAGCGACTATTAAACGGCAGTGAATATTTGGGGAGATTATCTACCAGCTGTGTAAGGGGGATGATCATACCCTGGGTGCCAGAGGTTTTGAGAAGTTTCATGATTTAGAGAGAGTAATTTTTCGTACTAAATGTATATCGTTGAGAAAGTTCGCGCTTCGCGACTCGGAATCTCGTTTTAGCAGCAAGCCCCTCTGGAACCAGGGTAGGGGGATGATGAAAGTTCGCCGTGATAATGGTGCTAGAACTGATACTGACAAACAAATAGCTGGTCGTCTCAGTACACATCTATAATCTAAATGTTCAAGTTTTATTCATCTACTGGTATATGTTCAAGGTAATTTAATGGAGCAGAAGCCGTCAAAATTCGACGGCAAATACTTTATTTTACCTCACATCGACCGTTTCAAGTTCGACCTAAAATACTACTGTGCATAAATCTTCTCCCTCATATTCTTCAGTGTTGTACGTACTAATATTCAAGACTGGCTTTTGATTAAACGTGATGAAAAGGAAGATGTGTGTATTATTATCAAGCGAAAAAAATTCATGTTTTATCACTCGACAGAAACCACATGTAGTGTCGCCAATTTGAAGCACAGGAAGCCCAAACATATAAGTGAACTTTAAAATGTAGAATGAATGTTCACAGTTCAGATTTTGCAACTAATTCAACTCGCAGCACTTCACTTTTTATTAGAAACGGCTAGTACTAATCTTAGATGGGTCATTATGCCATATGTCAGGAGTATTTCGCGTCATTATTGCAGGTCCCATCACAGGCAGCCCAACCATTCCTTTTGAGGCTACTAAATAATGAAATATATTTGCGTCTTTTTTTGATGGGTTTCCTGTGGTAGAGCGCGCGCGCGCGCATTTATATGTTGGGTTCCCTGTGTTGAGTAACATATAATGTTGGGATCCCTGTGTACCTCCTGCGGGACGCGCCCGCAGCATTCTCGTACCCAGAGCCCGCTCGTCATTTGGTTTGTCGCTGGCTCTGGGAATCCCTGAAATTTTAGCGAATTTCATTGGCTGATGAAATCAACAATGACTGATCGTATTTGATTGGTTCATGAGATCAACAAAGATTCAAACTTGCAAGGCGAACGAAAGGAATGACAGCGACGGTTGTATTTTCATACAATGGTATTCCGTTATTGAATTATAAAGCTATGGAAATCAGAGTGACTGTGTAGACATAAATTGATCTGAATTCATAAAGGGAGATCTAACAATACATAAATTATAAAAGTAAAGTAACGGCTACAGACACAATCGATCGTACTCGCTTTGAGTATTCAAAGGAATATTGTTATAATGCAAGAGAAACAATAACAAAGCGGAAGACAGGAAGGTTCACATGCAAGATTATATTAGAACATGTATTTATCGTCCAGCCTTTACCGCAACAGAGCCAGAGAAGAACCGGTGATGAACGTCGAAGGGATTTTAAACGGCTACACGAAGATAAATGTACAAACTTGTGTACTTGTTAGTTTGAATATTCAAACCAGTAGACTCTTCCACAGTACCCGCTCTCAGCGGTCTTTAACTGAGCATGCGCTCTGACGACTTGGTCGTCAAAATTTGACGACCGAGCAACAGGGTTTCCCAGAGCCAGCGACAAACCAAATGACGAGCGGGCTCTGGGTACGAGAATGCGCCCGCAGCAAATGTGTATATTTACACAAGGTATGAAACTCCAGTCACGTGATGGCCTGATGTGCGCCGCATGCTCGCCGCATGTATGTGGTGCACTTTTCCGTGAGCCGAATAGCCGAAGTCGTCGAACGCTACAGGCCCGTGGGGGGTACCCAGGGTTAAGTCGTCATTTTGTCGCTAATGGCGGGGCATGGAAGAGAAGTTCATATCAAGAAAGACTGATTTTTTCGGTGTAAACGTTAGGATTCTATTCCCTATTCATGGTAAGTTTCGACGTTCACAATTCATGTCAACCTTAAGTCAATTTAGAAGAGATTTGACGGTTTTAAAGTAGTCCTTTTTCATTTTGAATGGTGGAGAAAGTTTGGATGTGTTGTCCTCGACACGTGAGCCTGAAAGTTTAGTTGAAACTGAAGCTGAACTAAAAGTATTTTTGTCAAGGTTTTTACGTAGTATTTGCTCTAAATGTTCTCTAATAAAAGGACTTGCCTATACTATGGCAGAAGGGCTGCTTATACTCCTCAACCGGAATCAGTTTTTTTCATAAATTATGCAGAACTGATTTGACTTGTGTAGTTGTCAGTGATCGAAATACACTTCAACAGGGAACCTCTTTCAACTGACTGATAGTACTTTATCTGTTTAAACATTTTTGACTGTCTCATCTAGAAAGTGTTTGACGTAATTTTGTACTTTACTTATAGTTCTTCTGACACAAGGGAACGCCAACACATGCAGCATAAACCATCTGAAGCAAAAATATAGACGAACTCAAATTCACTGACATCGAAGGAGACATGAATGGCGATGGACTCGTGAAGCTGCCGTGAACTAAAATATTAACAGTTGTTCGTTATTGTCATTGAAATAGCACAACACATTTAGCAAATAAGCTTACTATCATCTGAGAGAAACACAGAGTAATTTTCGCTTCCAACTGTGATGTTTGTTATTCATTCACAACTTGTCGATTGTGTATAATATTTATTTAATTGTTGTTATCCAGCTATTACTGATCAATATAGTGAATAAATTGTACAGAAAGAACGGCGAAAACAGTGTGTAAAAGCTAGTAAACTTATTGTTGAAATAAATACGTTTGTTTGTCATTTTGTGTACAAGTACTGATAGCAAAAATGTGTTGTGCAGTACTAAATATTGAGACTTATATTTAGCATTAATAAAACACAATGCGTCAATTTTGAAGATTTTAATCGATAAAAAAATCAAAAATACAATACAAATACTTTACAGAAGTCAAAACAGAAAGCAAATAAAGTATATTTAGATGTTTTGATTTATGTTTAGTGAACATATAAATATTAAAACTTGCCAAAAAGAGCACAGTTCAGATTTGCCGACCGCTTGTCGATGTCCTCTCGAAGGTAAAATCCGACTGTTTCACGGAAAAGTGCACCACATACATGCGGCACACATCGGGCCATCACGCTCAAAATTTCAAAAATTAGTTTCTCAACGTACGTTGAAGTTAGACGACTGACACTTATAAGGTGTTTCGAGAATACGGTAAGGTTTAGTTATTCGAAGAAAAATTGAATGTTCACATCATAATGACAAAATTAGGAGCAAAAACGTATTTGTCACGTGACCTAGTTTCATACCTTGTGTAAATATACACATGTAGTGCGGGACGCGCGGGATGTGCACAGGAAGCCCAATATAGGATATTACTCAGCACAGGGAACCCAACGCTCTACCACAGGAAACCCATCAAAAAAAGACGCAAATTTAGTAGCCTCAAAAGCAATGGTTGGGCTGCCTGTGGTCCCATATGGTGCCTGGATTGTTGTGTTTGTACCGAATCTAGACCAGAATGCACGCCGTTCAGCTACTTCCGGTCTATCCGTGAAAAGGTCTGTCAACAGCAGCAAACACGGAAATCAGTCTTTCTTATGTATACATTATAACTGATTTCTCGAATCAAGGGTTTTGACTTACCGCTATCTAATCCATGACACGAGAATGGCACCAAGTAAAGACCGTCGTCTGCTTCGGAGAAATCAACAATGCCCAAGAACTGCGTTTTATCAAGGTCGAGTATTGGCGAGCCTCGTATAGCCAAACCACCGCAGTCGTCCAAGGTACCAATGACTATGGGTTTGTCACGACTTTTTAAACTGCATCGACCGTCCAGTTCAGCAGAATACAGGGAAACAATCGGCTCCACATCATCACATGGTGGCCTTACCAGGACTTGACAGCGATTGGCGTCCAAGGTACTTTGACTTGATACTGGTATTCCTTCGTGACAGGCTGTGGCTTTAAGCCCCAAGGTTGATTTGTCCAACGAAAAAAAAGCAATATCATTGTTGCGGAATTCTTTATCTCGACTGCTGAGCTCGATGGTCCACTTTTCGCCAAGTGGATTTATGAAGACAGCCAAGAATTCTGCATCTCCAGACTTCTGGAACAATTTCTCGGACGTAGCGACTTTCAAGCAAGTTTCTCGAGTGCCTGTGCGAACCAGACAACCAGATCCCAACACTTCATCATTTCCATATTTCCGTCGAATAATATTGCAGACGTTTGCTTCCACAGTATCTCTATACATATTGCTGGTGCAATGGCTTCCAAACGGAAACATTTCTCAAAGCTAAACAAATATCGAATTTCTCAGACGGTGACTGCGAGGAATCGAGCTCTATTGGGGGTACACAGCAGCTGGTCACGCTAGAGTGATTCAATAAACCCACAGGCAGCCCAACCATTGCTTTTGAGGCTACCACAGGCAGCCCAACCATTGCTTTTGAGGCTACCACAGGCAGCCCAACCATTGCTTTTGAGGCTACCACAGGCAGCCCAACCATTGCTTTTGAGGCTACCACAGGCAGCCCAACCATTGCTTTTGATGCTACTCAATAAATTATGCTACCTAGTTACACTTTATTTTCCGACACTTTCATTTCGCGATTTAGGAATGGTCATATTTCGCGACACTTTAATTTCGCGATTTTGTTAAATTTGTAGAAACTGAGTCACTTTATTTTCGCGATTTCGCCGATAAATCAACCATTAAGTACCTTCTTTTTTTGACTTAAAAACGAAAATAAACCAAACTATAACTACGTATAAATTTTTGTATTTGACTACAACTTCCCAGAACGATTCATTAGGACTAATATTTCACTAATATTTCACTAATATTTCACTTGTAAAGCTTATATGTATGGCCACTTAATTTTCGCGACATCAAATTTTCGCGATTTTCAAAAAATCGCGAAATTAAAGTGTCGCGAAAATAAAGTGTAATAATAAAGGTAAATAGTTCAATAAAATGATATTTGCGTCTTTTTTGGATGTGTTTCCTGTGGCGGCGAAGAATGTAGGCTCTGCAGGCATAATCCATTTTTGAGACAATTTGATTGGCTATTCCATTTTAGAAACTACGCACGCGCAAGATCCCGGAAATGAAATTTATCCAATGAAAATTGAGCTGTCGAAAACAGCCCGGTGTCCCAACTTCCGTTCAAAACAAAAATTAACATATTTCAACGGTTTCAACACATGTCGCCTCGAAGTGTCTTGAAAAGTTTTCAAGCGAAGCTCAAAATTTACACGAAGATGATGGTTATTCAAAGTACATATGTCGATCGTAAATCCTTATTCTTTAGGCTAGCAACTGAAAGTGCCAATCGAGGTGCTTACGAAGGCGAATAGAAGGTCCTGAAGGAGGGGGTACAAATCCCATTTCCCAGTCCATTTTTTTCAAAAATCCCAGTCCCATTGACATGAATTCAAGAAAATCCCAGTATCGTGGCTCGCTTCTAGCGACCACCCTATTGGATAATTCATCAAACAATTTCCTGATCTCATACTTTATACTTTCAATAGTGGAAGACACATTAAACTTGTTTTGTAAAATGGCAATTGTAAATGATTATTTCGCTATGTTTGCATTTCTAAGGGTGCTTTTTGAAGACTTCCTTGCTTTGAAACGTCTTAAAAACTGTTCTCTTGGTTGCTCTATTTGACCTGAATTTTGTGGAATATTAAATTAATGGCCGGTTGCAAAAAGAAAAAACTCAATTTCCGGTCTTTTTTATGATTCTTCCCGAGCGTGTTGTGCCGGGTTGTATGTGCAGCTTCTTTCTCGTCTCCTATCACAGCAAGGATAATATCGTTGCAGGGCCGTGGAAAATCAGTGATGGCGAACGTTTAGCGAGCGCCGTAGGCGCAAGCCGCTATGGGGGCATGCCCGCCAGAAATTTTTGAAATCTAGAAGCTCGGAAATGCTATTTCCAGCGTTCTCCAAGAGCTATTTGTGATTTACGCGTAAAGCTAATTACTTCTACACTGTCTCGGCAAACCAATGCATATTGACAAATGTATAAGGCTTATAATAATATGCTGTTTTGCAATGAATACGCTTTTCCCATTCCCAAAGTGGTTTTGAAATTCCCAGTCCCATTAGCAAAATCCCAGTCCCAGTGCCACAATCTCATTTTCCCATTGCAAAAAAATGGCCAATCCCAGTTCCCATTTTACTCCTTCAGGGGCGTCTCATTATCATAATCTATATATTTCCGATTCTTTTTTTAATATTTAATTTTATAAGTATCAATACATTTACAAAAGAGAACACAAAGATACAAATTACTGTATTACTGATTCTATTGCAGGCCTTGTTTATAACTTTGATGAAAGAGGTCTATCAGTTGAAAAGAGTAACTGGGACCAATGTACTGTGCTAGAACTCTCATGTGCAAACACTAAAGTATGGGACTCAGTCCTCCACTCAAGCAGACAATCAGATTATTGGACATCAATGAGGTGTGTGCCTGGGGGGGCTTAGGCAGGGTGGTGGGGTAGGGGCAGGATGTGAGTTGTTCCCAGGGGGGGAGACACCCATGTGAAAGGGGCGTGGATGATCATCGAAAAATCTGATTTTTTTTAAACCCTGAAGGAGACCAATCTGAATGTGGCTCAAGCTTTATTTGACCCCTAAAAGATACCATTCTAAACCAGAAATATTACAGATTTCCTGCCTGATCGGTCTAGACCACCAACACAATATAAGTGGTTTTTATATCTTCGAGAGCAACCCTTGATACCTTGATGGCTAAAAATATTGGCGTTCCGTCGTGAACACCATAAGTGATGCCAAAACCCATAATATACACCCCTAAAAGAGACGACGATCATCCCCGCCCCTTTCAGTATGGGAGTCCTCCACAGTGGTTGTGCGGTGATACTGTTATTTTAATACAGAGTTTCGCATTTTGAACTATTGTGAGTCACAAAAATCTGCTTGCGCCACTTCTCCTCTCTTTGAAATTGAGCAATTCAGTTCATTACTAAGATCAGAATCATCTTTGATTTCTTTTCTAGATACAGTGAAGAAACCCGCAATTGCTATGATTATGTTATCAACATTCTAAGTGAAGTCAACAAGCAACAAGGGCTTTCACAATGCTCAAGTAATACATGGACTAAAGAGGAATTCTGCAGAAAATTTATTTTACCTGTAACGACAAAACTAGCAAAGTACATTGAAATGTACAGAACCATTCATTCAAAGGGAACAGTTGTTTTACCAAAGATTGATACAAGCTAATCAGAGATATTATTATTATTATTATTATTATTATTATTATTATTATTATTATTATTATTATTATTATTATTATTATTATTATTAGTATTAGTATTAGTATTAGTATTATTATTATTATTATTATTATTATTATTATTATTATAAGATAGTCTCCTTTGCAGCCATCGGGGATTTTGTCACGCAGCTACTCTCTCTAGCGTTGCGTGACGAAATCCCCGATGGCTGCAAAAGAGACTAAATCAGAGAAGGATGAAATTGCCCACTGCAAAAAAAGAGCAGGGGACTGGGACCAAGTCCGTAAAACTAATTCAATAAGAAACTAGCAAAAATGGGCATCATTTTCTGACAGAGCAGATCAAACTTAGCTAATCTGGAAAGTTTGGTGAACTTTGGCTTAATATTGACGATGCTAGAGGGCATCAAAGATGTACATTTTCCCATACAAACTGTATTTTTTTGCGTTGTCTACCCAAACCATACATTCACTGTAAAATTTCAAAATTTCAAAAGTTTATAATTCCGACAGAATTCACTCAAATCACATCAAACTTTGCACATATGATAATTTCAACATGTTGTTTCATGTCATAAACTTAATTTCGTAATTACATTAATTCTAATAAACTCGTTCCCAGTCCCCTGCTCTTTTTTGTAATGGGCAATTGAACATAATTATGTTGGGCTTCCTGTGTTTTTCTTCCACAGAAACAAGGCAGATCAGTTCACGCTGTCGGCCGCCATTTTGAATTGGGGCAAACTCGGCAAAATTGATAGAAATCTGGATCACTTTGACTTGCCGTAACTCCGCTCGATTTCGTTGGATTTTTAAAAACTTACCATTTTAGAAAAGATGTGTTCTTTGTTATTGATGTCCTATAATATGATGGGTATTGGAAGGCTACAAATCGAGAAAAAAAGATTTTTGTTTTCCACTGATAAAACGTTCGGCACGTGAATATGCAAATTAGCTCGAAATTTTAAGATCCATTCGTGAAAAGAAGATTGACTCGTAAAAGGTAGTTAGAACACCTACATTGGTCTTATTTTCACTCCAACAACTCATATGCATGTCTGCTGATTATCGAAGTTTAAATTTTGAAAATCCAACGAAATCGAGCGGAGTTTAATACCGTATCTCGGACGGCAAGTCAAAGTGATCCAGATTTCTATCAATTTTGCCGCGTTTGCCCCAATTCAAAATGGCGGCCGACATTGTGAACTGGCTTATTGCAGTCAATAAATGGTTCGATTAATTTGTTACCGTTCTTTTTATACCAACCAAAGTAACAAATGCACTGTTGAAGCTGTGTTGGGCTTCCTGTGTTCCTCCACCACAGGGAGCCCAATATTCTCAGGGAATTTCCAAGAAAACATGAATACCAAAAAGTCATTTCTTGGAAAATGTATTTTAGTCTTGTGCCTGTCATTGGCTCACAGTAATAAGAATACAATAGGCATTCTTCTTGAACACAGTCATCATATATATAGATTAAGGGGAACCCCCGTTGCACCATGCATTTATGCATGTCTAATAGAATGTTACTGCCATGTCATCACTTCCGCCTCTTCACGCTGCTAAGTACGCTGTTTTCTTTACGTGAAGTTCAAGATACCGCTATACTATTCTGGAGGTGAAAACCAATTCAACCAAGTGCTCATTTCATTAAAAGTTGAGTAAATCTATGTCTCGCAAGATCGCGACTTGAAAGGTATTTCACAAGCAGCCGCTTGGCTATAGGGTTGACTGGATCCTTCGCGTTGTCAACAAGATCTGCTGAATTAACGCATTGAACTATAGATTCTAGAGCATAAAAGACGTTTATATTTCACTGTGAAAACCGCGGGACCGACGCAAGCACGAGAGACGTTATTATCAGTTCTGAAAACGGCGTGACGCTAGCACAAGTTATCCGAGTTGTACCGTTATGTGCGTCACAAGTGAAGATCTTTACCTTTTGGGTTCCTACTGCGACTTTTTGCATAGACCCACTGTTACCTCGCAAGGCAGGAGTTAACGACTAGGGTTTACCGGATTGAAAGACATTTTTTAAATATCTTTCTTGGCGATTGTTCATTTGCGTCAACGGTAGCCTGCGGGCTTTGGCGGTCTGGGAGACTGAGAGGGGAGAGGGAGCGTCAACGTATAGTACGTCCCTCGCATGTTTCAAGAGGGGCAACGAGATATTTCATCACGGCAAACACGTAAACCAGTTTTATTGAGCTACATAAATTATTGTTTGCCTTAGCATATACCGATGTTTTGTAACCGTGTAATAAATAAAGTCTGTCTGTCTGTCTGTCTGGATATAGCTAGCTCAGTGTTCTAAAACTTTAAGCATAAGTACAAGAGACGTTATTTCACTGTAAAAACTGGCCTGACGCAAGCATAAGCACAAGTACAAGAGACATTATTTCACTGTGAAGACTGGCCTGACGCAAGCATAAGCGCAAGTACAAGAGACGTTATTTCACTGTGAAAACAGGCCTGACGCAAGCACAAGCACAAGAGACGTTATTTCACTGTGAAAACAGCTAGGCCTGACGCAAGCATAAGCACAAGTACAAGAGACGTTATTTCACTGTAAAAACTGGCCTGACGCAAGCATAAGCACAAGTACAAGAGACATTATTTCACTGTGAAGACTGGCCTGACGCAAGCATAAGCGCAAGTACAAGAGGCGTTATTTCACTGTAAAAACAGGCCTGACGCAAGCATAAGCACAAGTACAAGAGACGTTATTTCACTGTGAAAACAGGCCTGACGCAAGCACAAGCACAAGTACAAGAGATGTTATTTCACTGTGAAAACAGCTAGGCCTGACGCAAGCATAAGCACAAGTACAAGAGATGTTATTTCACTGTGAAAACAGGCCTGACGCAAGCATAAGCACAAGTACAAGAGGCGTTATTTCACTGTGAAAACAGGCCTGACGCAAGCACAAGTACAAGAGATGTTATTTCACTGTGAAAACAGCTAGGCCTGACGCAAGCATAAGCACAAGTACAAGAGACGTTATTTCACTGTGAAAACAGGCCTGACGCAAGCACAAGCACAAGTACAAGAGATGTTATTTCACTGTGAAAACAGCTAGGCCTGACGCAAGCATAAGCACAAGTACAAGAGACGTTATTTCACTGTGAAAACAGGCCTGACGCAAGCACAAGCACAAGTACAAGAGATGTTATTTCACTGTGAAAACAGCTAGGCCTGACGCAAGCATAAGCACAAGTACAAGAGATGTTATTTCACTGTGAAAACAGGCCTGACGCAAGCACAAGCACAAGAGACGTTATTTCACTGTGAAAACTGGCCTGACGCAAGCATAAGCACAAGTACAACAGACGTTATATTTCACTATTAATGAAAACAGAATAAAATATTTTATCTTCTTGATCTTCACAAATTCTGCATCCCTATGGGGACTAAACACATCCCCAAGTTCATGCAATGGACCTTTTGGAATTTGGAGGGATAGTCTCCAATGAGAGTAGAAAACTCTGCTGCTGCGCTCTTTCTGCCAGTACAGAAAATATACTTATTTATACATGCAGAAAAATAATTAATTAATTAATTTTACAGAATTGAAGTGGAAGAAAAGAGTTTTAAAAACCCTCAACTCAAAATGCTAAGGAAGCATAAAACACGTCGACGTTGTCTCGTCTTTGCTGGCGTTGCCATCATAGTTACACGTTGTCATAGCATTATCAGCTGGTCTGTCAGTGTACTACAAGTCTCACAGCGACAAGTCTGGATCCCAAAGTAAGAATTTGACTATCCGTATTCATATTTTGCTTTCATAATAATAAATCAACCACCGAGTAGTATTAGATAAAATAGTCCTACTTTATCGCGAAACTAAGTTTGATGGAGTCGTTGTTCTGGCCGCGAGAGAATGAGCCGAGACGAGACGAAAAGACGCGAGGGGGAATAAGGCGAGAAGGGGAGAGACGGGTAAGGATGTAGTCATACTTATACTTTTTTACGTATTTTTAACCAAAGACTAATTTTAATATATATTTTTCGTGAAGATATCAATGAATGCAAGACGAATGAAGCCAAATGTACCGCTGAATGCCAAATCAGTGAGCACAAATGTCATGGCAACGCCACCTGCACCAATAAGATTGGTTCTTATACGTGTGCTTGTAAAATTGGTTTCTATGGTGACGGACAGTATTGTGTGGTGGATGAGTGTCACACTGGAGACCACAACTGTAGTGCGCATGCGGAGTGTACGAAAACACGTGATGCTTTCCGATGTACATGTAGACATGGATTTGAAGGTAAAATTGACTTTTTGACAGACAAACACTGCATGCAAGCAGCTACTAGTTACTCGGCGGAGCTGCCTGTGGCAATCGCCGAGTTTTAAAATGGGCTTTCTTTTTCTTCGTCCGTCACAAAATGGCAAGTCGTCATGACAACGCATGCGCTCAAACGTATATCGCAGGCTCATATGAGACGTGCACGTTTGACTCATTCGATTCGATGAGAATCTTCCTCTTTCGGACGAAGCTCATGACAGACTGAAGTCATTTTGTCGATAACTGATCGCTAGCTTGCTGGTAGATACTCTCAGAGAATGATCACGTATTTTCTACAAGTAACTCAACAAAGCCAATAAGCCGACCCGCACTGCGAAAGTAATCGTAACGAGACGTTGTCTAGACATCACTCACAACAGCATAACACCCGCCGAGAAAACGCTCTCAGAGCGTCTTGTTTTTTTATAACTTGTTGATAAGTAAGTTATAGAGTAATTTGTCGCTTGGTGATAGTTCGTGAAGTAGATTGCAAGGTTTCGTCAAGCGTAAAAATTATAAAATTATAAATGTTTTAGGTAATGGGACGTAACGACGCTAACGAGTGCGTTCAAGACACACACGACTGTCACGTGAATGGCACGTGCTACAACACCCACGGCTCCCATGTGTGCACGTGCAAGCAAGGTTTCCATGGCAACGGAAAAACATGTGTCGACATTGATGAGTGCGCATCGGATGTCCACAATTGCATGAATGCCAACTGCTCTAACACCATTGGTTCATACAGGTGTACATGCAAGTACGGTTTTACAGGAGACGGGCGACATTGTACTGACATCAATGAATGTCAACTAGGAATCCATAGCTGTCACAGACATGCCAACTGCTCTAAACACCATTGGTTCATACAGGTGTACATGCAAGTACGGTTTTACAGGAGACGGGCGACATTGTACTGACATCAATGAATGTCAACTAGGAATCCATAGCTGTCACAGACATGCCAACTGCTCTAACACCATTGGTTCATACAGGTGTACATGCAAGTACGGTTTTACAGGAGACGGGCGACATTGTACTGACATCAATGAATGTCAACTAGGAATCCATAGCTGTCACAGACATGCCAACTGCTCTAACACCATTGGTTCATACAGGTGTACATGCAAGTACGGTTTTACAGGAGACGGGCGACATTGTACTGACATCAATGAATGTCAACTAGGAATCCATAGCTGTCACAGACATGCCAACTGCTCTAACACCATTGGTTCATACAGGTGTACATGCAAGTACGGTTTTACAGGAGACGGGCGACATTGTACTGACGTCAATGAATGTCAACTTGGAATCCATAGCTGTCACAGAGATGCCAACTGCTGTAACTCCGTGGCTCATTCACATGTACGTGCAAGAACGGTTTTACAGGAGACGGGCAACATTGTACTGACATCAATGAATGTCAAATTGGAAACCATAACTGTCACAGAGATGCCAACTGCTGTAACTCCGTTGGCTCATTCACATGTACGTGCAAGAACGGTTTTACAGGAGACGGGCAACATTGTACTGACATCAATGAATGTCAAATTGGAAACCATAACTGTCACAGAGATGCCAACTGCTGTAACTCCGTTGGCTCATTCACATGTACGTGCAAGAACGGTTTTACAGGAGACGGGCAACATTGTACTGACATCAATGACTGATGTCAAATTGGAAACCATAACTGTCACAGAGATGCCAACTGCTGTAACTCCGTTGGCTCATTCACATGTACGTGCAAGTACGGTTTTACAGGAGACGGGCGACATTGTACTGACGTCAATGAATGTCAACTTGGAATCCATAGCTGTCACAGAGATGCCAACTGCTGTAACTCCGTTGGCTCATTCACATGTACGTGCAAGAACGGTTTTACAGGAGACGGGCAACATTGTACTGACATCAATGAATGTCAAATTGGAAACCATAACTGTCACAGAGATGCCAACTGCTGTAACTCCGTTGGCTCATTCACATGTACGTGCAAGAACGGTTTTACAGGAGACGGGCAACATTGTACTGACATCAATGAATGTCAAATTGGAAACCATAACTGTCACAGAGATGCCAACTGCTGTAACTCCGTTGGCTCATTCACATGTACGTGCAAGAACGGTTTTACAGGAGACGGGCAACATTGTACTGACATCAATGAATGTCAAATTGGAAACCATAACTGTCACAGAGATGCCAACTGCTGTAACTCCGTTGGCTCATTCACATGTACGTGCAAGAACGGTTTTACAGGAGACGGGCAACATTGTACTGACATCAATGAATGTCAAAATTGGAAACCATAACTGTCACAGAGATGCCAACTGCTGTAACTCCATTGGCTCATTCACATGTACGTGCAAGAACGGTTTACAGGAGACGGGCAACATTGCATTGACGTCGATGAGTGCAAGCGTGGATTACATGGTTGTCATGTCGATGCACATTGCTTCAACAAACCTGGTTCACATGCCTGCGTGTGCATCACCGGTTACCATGGTGATGGCAATGTTTGCACTGATATCAACGAATGCGCTCCGCAGAACGAGCAAAAGTGCGACGTAAACTCAAACTGCATCAATACCAAAGGTTCCTATCGACGCGACTGTCATTCTGGTTATAAGAAGACGAAAGCTAAAGGATTTCATACTTGCGAAAACATCGATGAATGCGGTTTGCGTCTGACACCGTGTGATCGAAATGCGCGTTGTCAAGACAACCCTGGTTCGTATACATGTACTTGTAAAAATGGTTACCATGGTAACGGGACGACATGTAGCGGTAAGCATTGTTATACAAGGAAACTGTACAAAACACTAGTGTCAGGTTGATACGATAATATATAATTTAATTAATCAATAATTATATACAACCACCAACCAACAACAACGCCACCACCACCAACCACCACCATCACCAACTACCACCAACCACCACCACCACCAACCACAACAACCACCATCACCAAGAACTACCACCACCAACAACAACAACCACCACACCATAATTTTGAAGTCAATTCAAATCACTCAAAATAATTTTATTTACTATTTTCAGTTGGTGTCGTAACCATGGTTTCAAGGCTGACTTTGGGATGTCTGCTGATCGTTGCCATAGCGATGGGAACATTATGAAAAACTACATCAGAATAACTAATGGCATTTAAACAGACAAGTATGTTCTCGCACGAGTGCAAGAAATTCGTAGTCGCACGATGCGGATTTTTCCGTGTTTTCATAGGCTAATAGTTCACGTAAGCTGTGAGATAGTAACAGTGTATCGGGTCAGATAGGATACGATGGAAGGAAAGCTTTATAAAATACTTCAGTTATGTTGTGTACAATAGTTGATAGTCTAACACCATACTAGAGACAACGTAAACATGTCAGATAGTAGGATATGATGGAAGGATGGCTTTATAATGTACTTCAGTTATGTTGTGTACAATAGTTGATAGTCTAACACCATACTAGAGACAATATAAACATGTCAGATAGTAGGATATGATGGAAGGATGGCTTTATATAATGTACTTCAGTTATGTTGTGTACAATAGTTGATAGTCTAACACCATACTAGAGACAATGTAAACATGTCAGATAGTAGGATATGATGGAAGGATGGCTTTATAATGTACTTCAGTTATGTTGTGTACAATAGTTGATAGTCTAACACCATACTAGAGACAATGTAAACATGTCAGATAGTAGGATATGATGGAAGGATGGCTTTATATAATGTACTTCAGTTATGTTGTGTACAATAGTTGATAGTCTAACACCATACTAGAGACAATGTAAACATGTCAGATAGTAGGATATGATGGAAGGATGGCTTTATAATGTACTTCAGTTATGTTGCGCACAATAGTTGATAGTCTAACACCATACTAGAGACAATGTAAACATGTCAGATAGTAGGATATGATGGAAGGATGGCTTTATATAATGTACTTCAGTTATGTTGTGTACAATAGTTGATAGTCTAACACCATACTAGAGACAATGTAAACATGTCAGATAGTAGGATATGATGGAAGGATGGCTTTATATAATGTACTTCAGTTATGTTGTGTACAATAGTTGATAGTCTAACACCATACTAGAGACAATATAAACATGTCAGATAGTAGGATATGATGGAAGGATGGCTTTATATAATGTACTTCAGTTATGTTGTGTACAATAGTTGATAGTCTAACACCATACTAGAGACAATGTAAACATGTCAGATAGTAGGATATGATGGAAGGATGGCTTTATAATGTACTTCAGTTATGTTGTGTACAATAGTTGATAGTCTAACACCATACTAGACTAGAGACAATGTAAACATGTCAGATAGTAGGATATGATGGAAGGATATGGCTTTATATAATGTACTTCAGTTATGTTGTGTACAATAGTTGATAGTCTAACACCATACTAGAGACAATGTAAACATGTCAGATATTAGGATATGATGGAAGGATGGCTTTATAATATACTTCAGTTATGTTGCGCACAATAGTACCATACTAGAGACAATAAACACCGTCAATATTTTTGTATTTTTAACATTTTTGTGGGATAGGGAAATATTTTTTTATGTCATGACGTATGGATAATTTACCATTTCATGACTTCAATAATGACTTCAAAATGACTTCAAACAAACAAGATACAAGCGCCAAAATAGTCAAAAAAGAGTTGCTTCAATCCCCGCGGTGTTTCTGTATGAATTTAGATAAAGATAATTGACTACATAATAATATCAAATAGAGCTTATAGAGCATGTCGGGAAAATACGGGTGCCTTCTCTGTGTACCTTGATATTACGAACAATTCACTAACAGGTCGTCCAAACGAATTATAAGTTGAAACTGTCCTGCAGTCGTTACCGTTCTTTTTATCAGCCAGCCACAGATTGATACAACGTTAATCGAAGGTGTTTCATGGTGCGCTTATGCCAAATGCATATGAGAACTGATATTACAATAGGGGTCTTCGTCAACAAGATCCCTTTTAAGAAAACAGACCTCATATGTTTGACTGCATTTCTATCCAATAATATTTGTCGATAGAAAAGATAATGTAAATATCGCCTTGTTCGAATATACACGAGATGTTATTTCATTGTATTGTAAGTTACAATGTTCATAAAATAAACCATTATGATTGAGTATTGTCACTTATTTCCTCGCGTATAAGACGCACCTCATTAGGCGCACCCTCGAAACAAATACCGTGATACAGTTTTTGGGAAAAACTTTAAAAACCCAATCATAAGCCCTCACTATTCCCCTCGGCGATTTTATATTTTACGCCCACTTCAAGATGGCGGATATTTCCGAGATAGACTGGAATCTACTAATATGGAGCAGCTCAACTTCCGGTGAATCGTATTATTTTCTATTTCTATAGCTACCAGTTCACATAGATTTATTCTTGTCATTTTCTTTGTTTTCTTCGATAAATGTTGAAGGTTGTACATATTTGGAGGAGAAATCGTCACAAACAATCCGCAATAATTGCTGCGAGCGTAGCGAGCAGCGAAACTAATCTTGACGGAGTTCCTGTGTCATGTGTGGTCGTGTGGGATCTGGGCACTTATGTGGATGCAACGAGAATCTCGACTGCATTTCACGGTATGGAGATGATTTTTGTGAGCCACGGTACTTCCGATCAGCGCACTCACACCACACGTTCAATCGACCTTGTGTCTTCTGTACGTTACTAGCCTGGTTGGAGTATCGTTTATTTTTCGCTGATTCAAGCCAGGAAAGTGTTCGTTTTCTACAAATCCATGATGTCAAATACAACTTTATTCATTGTTGGAAGCATTCGTCAGGGTCATGAACAATTTAGTGACATTTCAAGGGGAAGACAATGTTCTTTTATGAGTTTTCAGCGCTGTTGTGTGCTCAAGTCACGTCCAGTTCCACAATGATACTTAAGCTTAAGTTACTTCTACAGTCGATCATAGTTGACCGAAGGAGACAGCATGTACTTGAATGCTTTTGAAAGACACAAGTTAGTATCCCAGATGCTGTCGCTGACCTATCTACCTGATCGAGCTCGTTGGTCTTCGTCAAACCAATCCGGCCCATGCTATTGCCATTGGCATTGAGGCAATTAAACTACTGAATCAAATTATACGATCCATCCTGATGTACTTTTATCTTCTACAAGTGTGCTATGAGGCTTCGACATCTTTCCTGATATCTGGCCAGTGACATTGTATATAATATACACCAAGCACAATTCTCTATTTCATTGAATCCATATTTGTATTCATCGCCAACTATTCCGGTCATCCTGAGCCGAAATTCACTCAGCGGCTTTTCGATTGATCACTCGTATCAGTAAAAATTCGCTCCAAAACAGGTTAAATAACTTGAAGGCTCTTTTAGTTAATTAAACACCGTTGGACATTCAAACAACTCCCAAACTGTATGTGTTAGGTATATTTAGAGCCCATTATTATCGAAGAAACATTTTAGAAGCGAAAATACTAACTCGGTTCGACGATTTTGATCAATAGCACAGGGAGCCCAAGAGCCCTCAGGCCCGGACTTGGATAAATCTAACTTACTTGCGACGGTATCCCTGTGCTTTAACAGCTATCCCATGGATCTTTACGGCAAATGAAAGATGGATAACTGAGCTTCATTTGGGTACCAAACATGACGATTTTCGGTAAAGTTTCGACTTCAAACTTCACTATATTTTTCCAACCGGAAGCGGACATTTGGTGTTCTAATTTGGTGATAATGGAGCATTTTCAAAGTCAATAGGGAATGGTGTAATTATATACAATCTAGACATGCTTTTGTGAATAGCCTTACAGGTATGTCTACTTTATATACCCATTTCAGCAAATTCGACAGAGTCATCTATATTTCCACAATTAGACTTGGAACTTCGCACTTTCGCATGTTTTTATCCAAATTTACAGAGGCAGTATGGACGATATACATGTCGATCGACTTTAATAAAAGGAATGGTAGGAAATTATATTTTCGTAATTTTTATTAGCTAGAGGAAAGTATAAGGAGTAGTACAATGCTATTCCATCTTGGTAAATTAATTTTCTTCAGAACGTACACTTTTATTTCCCTTAATTTGCTCGCTTCCCAGTCAAGCCTTGTATTTTTGTTCGCGATTGTCATTATTCGATTAGGGAAGACCGCTGTTCGTCGCGGGCTCAAGATGACCGGAATAGTTGGCGATGAATTACTGCATATCAGTAGAGTACAAACTATTACAAGCGTGCAACATAAATAGTGCAAAGTATTGCATGCTTTTAGTGCTGGTATATGTACATGTCTATAGCTGTCTGTCTATGACCAGATTATTATAGTGTTAGCATTTGTATTAAGCAACACCAAACTCGGGTGGGAAAGATAATTAATAGAGACATGGAATGGAACAATGTGACCGGGATGGGAATGAGAATCAATGGGGATATGGGATGGGAACAATGGGACAAGGGTGGGAATGAGAATCAGTAGATATATGGGAGGGAAATAGGTTTCTTGTAAGCTAGAACACATTACACAGTAATAAAGTTATTATTATTATTATACCGCATTTTCATTATTTCATGTATGCATTGAAAGCTACATTTCACATGTATGCATTGAAAGCTACATTTCACTTTTATGTGTTGCCATGTACGGCAGTGCACAACTCGCAGCACTTCACTTTCTACCAGAAACTACTAGTTGTATGTATTTATTGTCTGAAATAAAACGATCCATTGTGATGAAGTTGGATTTGCTACCGTATTCGTACGCGAGTAGAATTTTAAATGCCAATGCGAAGTCGTAAAAGTATTGTAGGGCAACTAAACATCAAGACAGCGGCATAAGATAAAATTAAACACTTTATCGTGGAAAAATTCGACTCATGCGAATAACAAATGAGATTCGGCGTACGGCAGTCTGATGTGTCTCGCCCGAAGTAAATTATTCAGTCTCGTATACTATGCCCAGCGTAAACCAAAACTTGGAATCGAAATTTATAAAGCTGTTCTGAATCGCTTTGTACGTCTTAACAAAGGTAGGATAGTTTCGATTCAATACGTTTCTTCAACTTTTCCTAAAATCAGAGAAATATTCGACTCACGTACGAATAGCCACTGCATATTTTCATTTACTGTACTGCATGGCTATCTAACGGATTGTTCCCCTCAAAACACTTTAAAGAAGATCCAGCTTTATGTGAAAGTTTCTGTAAAACGCTTGCTTTTTAGTGGGCGTAAAGTGTGAGCTCACAGTTCACATCAGTTACGCCCGCTAAAAAGCAAGCGTTTTAACGCCCGCTAAAAAGCAAGCGTTTTACAGCAGTGATCGATGACTAGAAACATTCACATAAAGCTGGATCTTATTTAAAGTGTTTTGAGGGGAACAATCCGTTAGATAGCCATGCAGTAAGTGAATGAAAATAAGCTCGAACTTCATCACCATTGGATAGTTTTATTTCAGACAATAAATACATACAATTGCGGATTGTTTGACACGATTTCTCCGCCAAATATGTATAACCTTCAACATTTATTGCAATTGCAGCCAACAAAGCAAATACCAAGAATACTCTATGTGAACTCGAAGAAAAGACGAAGACGACTCACCGGAAGTTGAGCTGCTCATATTAGTAGATTCCAGGCCATCTCGGAAATATCCGCCATCTTGAAGTGGGCGTAAAATATAAAATCGCCCGGGGCCCGGCTCCCCTCCCTAGACTCACCATAAGTTCATAACTGCGATTGCTGCCAATCATATTTCTCTGGTGCAGCGCTGATTCAGGGAGGAACCTGTGTTCTATAAAAATGCGTACAACATCAAGCGAAAAACAGGGTTCCTAAAATAGCCGAAACTCTATCGAAAAAAAATACAGAAACAAAAAGGAAAATAAAATAAATTTAAAAAAAACTTTACCGAATACAAAAACAGAAACTGAAAGAAAAAAAAAAAAAAAAACTTTACCGAAGAAATAAACCCAGAATCTAAAAAAAAAAATCGGGTCTACCGGAAAGTGACTCGAACCCGCGCGCTACTTAGGAAATTATATGCAAAACACTAAAAATCGACCATACACCCAGACTTAATTAAATGCTGAGTCACCGTATGTTACGTATATAGGACGAAGATGTCGGCCTCATCCGAGCTATCGGGTATTACACAATCAGCGTAGTAGTCAAAGAGGGAGGGAACAGTCGTACGTATCGTAGTCCTAAATGACTGCCCCTTACTACTTCATGCTTACTACTTCAGCTATTTCAGCTATCTGTACTTCCGATTGATTTGGAAGGTAAATTTAGTAGTCTATCGTGTAACGGTTCAGTGTTATGGTTGACTAACGTAGCCCTCTGGAAAATAAATACGCTGGACCACGACGCCAGTGACCCCGGCGGGATCCACTCTCCGTGCATTTTTATAACGTATCTTCTTTTTACCGTTTTTGAATTCTTATCTTTTCTATCGTTGCAAAATGTCGAGATTAACATTTGTAAATTTTGAGTTTTTTAATAAGTACAAAATATTTAAAAAATTATTTAAGAATACAGTGTGCAGAAGATGTTCCTCCGCCACAGGAAGCCCAATATTCTCAGGGAATTTCCAAGAAAACAGCAATAAATCCCCTTCAAAGTCATTTCTTAGAAAATGTATTTTAGTCCACTGTAATAAGAATACAATAACATTCTTCTTGAACATTGACAACAGCATATATAGATTTCGGGGAATCCCGGCCCGACCGATTGCACCACTGATTCGTGCATGTCTAATAGAATGTTATCCATCACATCACTTCTCTCTTCACGCGGCTAAGTAAGCTGTTTTCTTTACGTAAAGTTCAAGATACCGTTATACCATTGTGGAGGTGAAAACCAATTCAACCAAGTGTTATTCTCATTCGTTCAAAGGTGAGTAAATCTATGTTCTATGTCTCACAAGATCGCGAATAATTGATATCAATTGTGGATGTTTTTGTGAAAGTCTTTGACAATTAAAGCAGCTGCATAGCTGGTTGATTGGTTCGCGTTGTCAACAAATAGCGGCGAGTTTCATTAGCGACGCAAGAAGCTATTTCACTGTGAAAACGGGTCTGACGCAAGCATAAGCGCAAGTACAAGAGACGTTATTAAACTGTGAAAACGGGTCTGACGCAAGTATAAGCGCAAGTACAAGAGACGTTAGTATTTCACTATTAATGAAAACTAAATACAATATTTTATCTTCACAAATTCTTCATGCTGACAAGCAAAATATCGGTTTGAACCTATGAAGTATTATAAAGGGATATTTTGACCTGATTCGCGGGCCAATCAGAAGTCGCCACGGGTGTTTAGTGTCAAGCATATCAAGTGTCAAGTTCATGCAATCCAATGGACCTTTTGGAATTTCAAGGGATTAAATATCCAATGAGGATAGAAAACAACTGAATAGGCGACCGAAAAACGTTTCCTGCGTATAAACTTCAAGATACAGCTAAGTGACAAAGCTGTAAGCAATACTAATTCTCGGTAATTAATTTTACAGAAATCGGAAGGAAAACCCTCTCAACTCAAACTGATACAAATGGGATATCAGAAATATTCGAAAAAGTGTAAAGTCATTACTGGTGTTGTCATAGTTACTGTTGCCATAGCATTAATAACAGCTGGTTTGTTATTATGGTACTACGAATTTCGCAGCGACAAGTCCGCTGGATCCCAAGGTAAGAATTTGACTATCCGTATTCATGACTTTGGTTTTCAAAATAATAAATTAATCACCAAGTAGTGCTTTTTACTAGGGGAACTTTTTCGCGAAACTCCGGTGAGAGCCTGAGACCGATGAGACGTAAAATAAATAAATAAATATATATATTTTTTCTTCAAGATTTGCCCATAAGGCAGGTGTTGTACAATAGGACACGAAGTCCCCATTAAAATACAATACACCACGTCCCACCCAATAAGAAAGTTACCCAGTATACCCGACCCCTGATGAATTCCCAATATGAAAAAGATATATGAAAAAATTTAATATATTAAGATGTGAGGGGAATGAAGCGAGAAGGGAAGAGACGCGTGAGTACTTCAGCACTCTATCTGATTAGCAATTGTTTTCTTTTCTCTTTTCAGAAAGCTGTGTCAAATGTCTTAACGAGAACAGTAAACAGGGCTGCGTTTGTGAGCAAGGATACAAAGCAAATAAGGCATGCTGTGAAGGTAAGCAGGAGTTCACTCGAACAATATATGTTTTTGTAGTCATACTTTTATTAATATTTTTTTACTTTTTTATGTATTTTTAACCAAAAATTAATTTTAATATTTCCCCCTGAAGATATCAACGAATGCAAGACAAATGAAGCCAACTGTGCCGCTGACCGCCAATGTTTCAACACTGCGGGCTCCTACAAATGCTCGTGCAAACGAGGCTTCACTGAAAAAGACGACAAATGCATTGATATTGATGAATGCAAAAGTGCTAAGTCCCAGTGCCCCTCGCACTCCAGATGCAAAAACACACCAGGCTCCTATTCCTGTCATTGCCTTGATGGTTACCATAGAAATGGTGATGAATGCAGCGACACCAACGAATGTCAAATCAGTGAGCACAAATGTCATGGCAACGCCACCTGCACCAATAAGATTGGTTCTTATACGTGTGCTTGTAAAATTGGTTTCTATGGTGACGGACAGTATTGTGTGGTGGATGAGTGTCACACTGGAGACCACAACTGTAGTGCGCATGCGGAGTGTACGAAAACACGTGATGCTTTCCGATGTACATGTAGACATGGATTTGAAGGTAAAACCGACTTTTTGACAGACAAACACTTCAAGTAGCTATTAGTTTTACATTTTAAAACTTGTTGATAAATGTTTTAGGTAATGGGACATGGTGTCGTGATGTTGACGAGTGCATTCAAGACACACACGACTGTCACATGAATGCCACATGCTCCAACACCCAAGGTTCCTATGTGTGTACGTGCAAGCAAGGATTCTGTGGCAATGGGAAAACATGTGTCGACATTGATGAGTGCGCATTGGATGTCCACAATTGTAGCATCAATGCAAACTGCTCTAACTCCATTGGTTCGTACCAGTGTACATGTCATCAAGGTTTTGCTGGTGATGGCAAAACATGTACTGACATCAATGAATGCCAACTTGGAACCCATAGCTGTCACAAATATGCCAACTGCTCTAACACCATTGGTTCATACAGGTGTACATGCAAGAACGGTTTTACAGGAGACGGGCGACATTGTACTGACGTCAATGAATGCCAACTTGGAACCCATAGCTGTCACAGACATGCCAACTGCTCTAACACCATTGGTTCATACAGGTGTACATGCAAGAAGGGTTTTGCAGGAGACGGCGAAATTGTACTGACGTCAATGAATGCCAACTTGGAACCCATAGCTGTCACAAATATGCCAACTGCTCTAACACCATTGGTTCACACAGGTGTACATGCAAGAACGGTTTTACAGGAGACGGGCGACATTGTACTGACGTCAATGAATGCCAACTTGGAACCCATAGCTGTCACAGACATGCCAACTGCTCTAACACCATTGGTTCATACAGGTGTACATGCAAGAAGGGTTTTGCAGGAGACGGGCGAAATTGTACTGACGTCAATGAATGTCAACTAGGAATCCATAGATGTCACAAATATGCCAACTGCTCTAACACCATTGGTTCATACAGGTGTACATGCAAGAACGGTTTTACAGGAGACGGGCGACATTGTACTGATGTCAATGAATGTCAACTTGGAATCCATAACTGTCACAGAGATGCAATTTGCGTCAACTCCATTGGGTCATTTACATGTACGTGCAAGAAGGGTTTTGCAGGAGATGGGCGACATTGCACTGACGTCAATGAGTGCAAACTTGGAATCCATAACTGTCACAGAGATGCAATTTGCTTCAACTCCATTGGCTCATTTACATGTACGTGCAAGAAGGGTTTTGCAGGAGACGGGCAACATTGCATTGACGTCGATGAGTGCAAGCGTGGATTGCATGGTTGCCATGCCGATGCACAATGCATCAACAATCCTGGGTCACATGCCTGTGTGTGCAACACCGGTTACCATGGTGATGGCAATGTTTGCACTGATATCAACGAATGTGGTGCACAGAACGAGCAAAGGTGCGACGAAAATTCAAACTGCATCAATACCAAAGGTTCCTATCGATGTGATTGTCATTCTGGTTATAAGAAGAAAGGATTTCATTCTTGCGAAAACATTGATGAATGTTTACATACACCGTGTGATCGAAATGCTCGTTGTCAAGACAACCCTGGTTCATATACATGTACTTGTAGATATGGTTACTATAGTTATGGATATCAGTGCTACGGTAAGCATGGAACTTTGATCTTAAAGGTGATGTTACTCATGACGATTTTAAATATTTTCATGACACGAGGGACCACAATCTATCTGACATGTTGCCGCAACAAAGATTTATTGAAAATTGTCAATTCATTTTACACAACCTTGCATGAAAAAGCGTGAAATATTGTCACGTGTAACATCACCTTAATGTGGTATGAAAACTGTATTATTATCGAAGGGTGGAAAGTTAGATAGTGTTAGACTGTATGATAGCTAGCTTTTGTTTGTTTGTGGGTTTTTTTTTTGCGTGTGGAATGAAACTTGAACACTGTGTTACTATGGCAACTAATCTACTGATGTCAGCTAGTTGTAGATAGCCAAGATGGAGATATAGAGTGTACTGTATATCTTGTACAGTCAAAGAGTACCATTATTATACTGCTGTATACATCTGTTCAATCTTTCCTTATAATAGATATGAACGAGTGCAGTTCGAGCAACTACAATAGCTGTTCTTCACACGCCGATTGTACAAATACCGATGGTAGTTACACATGCAAGTGTAAAAATGGTTACCATGGTAATGGGAGGACTTGTAGCGGTAAGCATTGTTATTCAAGGAAACTACTCTAGGGGAGGTACAAAACACTACACTAAGGCATTCTCATCGTTATCATCAGCATCACTATGGTCATGTTTGGTACCACCCTCAGTGGCAGATCCAGGATTTTAAAAAGTGGGGTTCCAGAAACATAGCCTGTGCTCGCATCCGAACTGATTTTAAGGAAAAACCATAATTTCAATTTCATTCTACTTAGCTGAATAAGGAAGCGATAACCTACGTTAGAACACACTCAACCACTGCAGAAAAAATCTGAGTCCCAGGTGGGAAACGAACCCACGACCTGCCGATTTTTCCTTAGTGTAAATAACATGATTGGCTTCACAAAGGGTGGTTCCATGGAACCACCCTTGGATCCACCACTGACCCCATCATCACCATCTCCAACCATCACCACGACCATCATCATCACTAGGGAGTTTAAGATTTGCAAAATCTACGACGGTGATGTCAACCGGAAGTGTCAATAACTTCTGTTTGGGGTTTCGTACATTAGATATTTAGTCCAAGCCTTTGCCTGTGAGGTTACTTCATCCACAGGGAATACCAACTATGAAGGTATGAAACTCCGAACAGAAGTTATTTGTACTTCCGGTTGACGTCGCCATCGTAGATTCTGCCACCACCATGCACTATGACCATCATCCAATCACCATCATCACCACCACCACCATGCACTATGACCATCATCCAATCATCATCATCACCACCACCATCATGCACTATGACCATCATCCAATCATCATCATCACCACCACCACCATGCATGACCATCATCTAATCATCATCACCACCACTACCATCATGCACTATGACCATCATCCAATCATCACCATCACCACCATGACCATCATCCACACCATCATCATCACTACCACCATGCATGACCATCATCTAATCATCATCATCACCACCACCATGCACTATGACCATCATCCAATCATCATCATCACCACCACCACCATGCACTATGACCATCATCATTTTCAAGTCAATTCAACATTTTTATTTACTATTTTCAGTTGGTGTCGTAACCATGGTTTCAAGGCTGACTTTGGGATGTCTGCTGATCATTGTCATAGCGATGGGAACATTATTATGAAAAACTACATCAGAATAACTAATGGCATTTAAACAGACAAGTATGTTCTCGCACAAGTGCAAGAAACTCAGTCACACGATGCGACATTTTTGGTGTTTTCGTAGGATAATCTTTCATGCAGACATGTCAGATTGTAATAGTATATAGGGTCAGATAGTAGGATATGATGGCTTTATAATGTACAGTTGATAGTCTAACACCATACACTGTAAATAGTTTTATTTTTAACGATATTAAAATATACTTATGTCATGATGTATGTGTCCATCATTGATAAATAATATTAATGGTTTCATCACTGCAATTTCTTGTATTA
The DNA here is from genome assembly GCA_033675265.1 of Actinostola sp. cb2023. Lineage (NCBI taxonomy): Eukaryota > Metazoa > Cnidaria > Anthozoa > Actiniaria > Actinostolidae > Actinostola > Actinostola sp. cb2023. The sequence continues at coordinate 69,986 of JAUJYZ010000255.1, read as the reverse complement.
ATTAAGTCTAAAAGAGATAGAGGTACTTCGATCCCTGCTGTGTTTCTGTATAAATTTATATAATTACTCGGGCCCAGGCCGCAGGCCGCCCGAGTTAGAAAATGCGGATTTCGGTAGTAGTAGTAGTAGTAGTTTTGTTCGGCTCCAAAATGACGAGTATGCGACGTATTTAATCGTATCCGGAGTTTCAAGATTACTCCGCAGATTTGAAAAGATAAAGGAGACACAGGACTCAAGTAGATTATGAATCTTAGTTTTGAAAGCAACATGTCGTTAATAATCCGTTACTGAGCAGCTTCGTATTATGTCTCTGAAGCTAGAGAGCAAGGGTTTGATTTTTCAGTAGATTTTGTTTAGATAGCTAATATCGCTTTGCTTGCTGCCTGACTGTCGTAACGCGAGGGCGTTATCGGAACCATCTGACCTATGCAACCTCAAGACGTATCATGTTCGTACTCATCCGACTCATAGTCTCCCTCGTCACTCAACTGTCACTGATTGTCATGACGTCAGAGAAATGATATTGTATTGAAGAAGATGTCCTTGTTTTATTCGACGTTCGAACCGTAACTCGAACCCGAACTCGAACTCGATTCCAAACTCGACGTTTCGGGATCTGAAGCTAGAGAGGGGGCCTTTACACGAACTCATCAAAATCAAATCAATTGAACTCAAAGTCAAAAGGTAATCAAATGAACTCAAAGTCAAAGGCAAATCAAATGAACTCGACACATACATGTATATACAGTCTCCCTCGTCACGCAACTGTCAGTCATTGTCAGGTCTCTCCTCACGCAACTGACATTGTCCTTGTCATAAGCCCGAGTGTACGCTCATTGAGCGTCTTGTTTGTATATAATTTTGGGTGTTTCTTGGTGCTACAGTCTGCATTGTATTCTTGGTTAGGTTTCTTTGTATGCAGGGTATTGTTTTGGTTCAAGTTCATTCTTCTCGTTCTTTGTGTTCATTGTCTAACGTCATCTGGTGTTCTGCAACACCAAGAAACCTCCATAATTTGTATGAAGATAATTTACTACATATTAATATGTAGCCAGGAAAAAGTTATCTTAGACTTAAAACATCAAATAGAGCTTCTAGAGGATGTTGGGAAGATACGGGTGCCTTCTCTGTGTACCACATCACGAACAGTTCGTCCAAACAAATTATAAGTTGAAAAAATAAGTTGAATCTAAACAATTCTTCATTCCTATAATGATGATAATAATAATAATAATAATAATAATAATAATAACTGTTGAGTTAGTTTCCACAGTTGGAAGCTCTTGTATAAAGTGATTCCACTAAACCTGGGCACTACTAATTAGCTGTCAGTGTTTATTAGATGCAAAGAAACAAAAGAAAACAAAAGAGTGTCTAATAGTGTGTATTGGTGTAATTAGTAATGCCCAGGTTTATTGTAATCACTCTAAAATAGATACACTGTTTTCAAAAACGTTGCCCATTTACAAAGCGCGCTGATTGGTCAAGAACTTCGGACTATTTCTGGATAGTTCCCTACAGCATTTTGACAAAATGGCTGCCAGCTTTTGAAATATGAAATAAAAACATATTTTCTTTAAAATGCTTATTTATTTTTATTTTTTCAAATAATCACCTGTGTAATTCTACTAAAACAATTAGTCACCTCAGGCTCAGTGAATAGCAGTGATAATAACCTCGACTTCGTCTCAGTTATTATTCACCGATATTCACCTCGTCTTTGGTGACTAATTGTTAAATAATGTTTTGCTCTTGATTGCTTGGAATATTTCTCTAAATTTATTTATATGCTTTTTTTTATTTTCCTTTTTTGTACTTGCGTCTGCGTGTGTACATGTGTTAATGAGTACTTTCAATCCTAATGATAATAATGTCTAACTCATTTAGCTCTTTCGGTTATTTCTACATTAATAATATAAATGAAAAAAATACTGATTCTGATTGGCTTAGAGCAGTGCAGTGCAAATTACCTTTAATTGCACTGCAGTACAAATTCCTTTTTTTCATGAATATTATTAATTGGTAATCATACGATTTCTCGTTCAATTTGGAATAATTTGCACTCGTGCAATTTTGATACTCTTTGAAAACTCGTGCAAATTATTTCCAAATTGAACTCGAAACCGTATGATTACCTCTACATATGTAGGTAGCTAATAACCTATGTTTGTATTATACTTTTTTTCTTATAATAATTATATTCTTGTAAATCCTGTGGTATTGAAATAAAGGTAGTATTGGAGTCATGGTGTTAATGATAATACGTATACTGAGAATTAGAGGGGATTGGGGATGTAGATAAGGGGTGGGGGTTGTATTTCAGACATTAGAGGGGTGGTGGTGGGGATGTAAATAAATAAGAGTGGGGTTGTATGTCAGACATTAGAGGGGTGGTAGTGGGGATGTAGATAAGGGGTGGGGGTTGTATGTCAGACTAGAGGGGTGGTAGTGGGGATGTAGATGATGGTGGGGGTTGCACATCAGACTTTTGAGGGGTGGTGGTGGGGATGTAAATAAGGAGTGGGGTTGTATGTCAGACTTAGAGGGGTGGTAGTGGGGTGTAGATAAGGGTGGGAATGTATGTCAGACTTAGAGGGGTGGTAGTGGGGTGTAGATAAGGGTGGGAATGTATGTCAGACTTAGAGGGGTGGTAGTGGGGTGTAGATAAGGGTGGGAATGTATGTCAGACTTAGAGGGGTGGTAGTGGGGTGTAGATAAGGGTGGGGTTGTATGTCAGACTTAGAGGGGTGGTAGGGGGTGTAGATAAGGGTGGGAATGTATGTCAGACTTAGAGGGGTGGTAGTGGGGTGTAGATAAGGGTGGGAATGTATGTCAGACTTAGAGGGGTGGTAGTGGGGTGTAGATAAGGGTGGGGTTGTATGTCAGACTTAGAGGGGTGGTAGTGGGGGTGTAGATAAGGGTGGGGTTGTATGTCAGACTTAGGGGTGGTGGTGGTGGTGGGGGTGTAGATGAGGGTGGGATTGTATGTCAGACTTAGAGGGGTGGTAGTGGGGGTGTAGATAAGGGTGGGAATGTATGTCAGACTTAGAGGGGTGGTGGTGGGGTGTAGATAAGGGTGGGGTTGTATGTCAGACTTAGAGGGGTGGTAGTGGGGGTGTAGATAAGGGTGGGGTTGTATGTCAGACATTAGAGGGGTGGTAGTGGGGGTGTAGATGAGGGGGTGAGGTTGTATGTCAGACCTTAGAGGGGTGGTAGTGAGGGTGTAGATAAGGGTGGGGTTGTATGTCAGACTTAGAGGGGTGGTAGTGGGGGTGTAGATAAGGGTGGGGTTGTATGTCAGACTTAGGGTGGTGGTGGTGGTGGGGGTGTAGATGAGGGTGGGATTGTATGTCAGACTTAGAGGGGTGGTAGTGGGGGTGTAGATAAGGGTGGGAATGTATGTCAGACTTAGAGGGGTGGTGGTGGGGTGTAGATAGGGTGGGGGTTGTATGTCAGACTTAGAGGGGCGTAGATAAGGGTGGGGTTGTATGTCAGACTTAGAGGGGTGGTAGTGGGGTGTAGATAAGGGTGGGGTTGTATGTCAGACTTAGAGGGGTGGTAGTGGGGGTGTAGATAAGGGTGGGGTTGTATGTCAGACTTAGAGGGGTGGTAGTGGGGGTGTAGATGAGGGTGAGGTTGTATGTCAGACCTTAGAGGGGTGGTAGTGAGGGTGTAGATAAGGGTGGGAATGTATGTCAGACTTAGAGGGGTGGTGGTGGGGTGTAGATAAGGGTGGGGTTGTATGTCAGACTTAGAGGGGCGTAGATAAGGGTGGGATTGTATGTCAGACTTAGAGGGGTGGTAGTGGGGTGTAGATAAGGGTGGGATTGTATGTCAGACTTAGGGTGGTGGTGATGGGGGTGTAGATAAGGGTGGGGTTGTATGTCAGACTTAGAGGGGTGTAGATGAGGGTGGGGTTGTATGTCAGACTTAGAGGGGTGGTAGTGGGGGTGTAGATAAGGGTGGGATTGTATGTCAGACTTAGGGTGGTGGTGATGGGGGTGTAGATAAGGGTGGGGTTGTATGTCAGACTTAGAGGGGTGTAGATGAGGGTGGGGTTGTATGTCAGACTTAGAGGGGTGGTAGTGGGGGTGTAGATGAGGGTGGGGTTGTATGTCAGACTTAGTGGGGTGTAGATGAGGGTGCGGTTGTATGTCAGACCTTAGAGGGGTGGTACCGGTAGTGGGGGTGTAGATAAGGGTGGATTGTATGTCAGACTTAGAGGGTGTACATGTAGATGAGGGTGGGGTTGTATGTCAGACCTTAGAGGGGTGGTAGTGGGGGTGTAGATAAGGGGTGGGGTTGTATGTCAGACTTAGAGGGGTGTAGATGAGGGTGGGGTTGTATGTCAGACCTTAGAGGGTGTACATGTAGATAAGGGTGGGGTTGTATGTCAGACCTTAGAGGGGTGGTAGTGGGGGTGTAGATAAGGGTGGGGTTGTATGTCAGACCTTAGAGGGGTGTAGATGAGGGTGGGGTTGTATGTCAGACTTAGAGGGTGTACATGTAGATAAGGGTGGGGTTGTATGTCAGACCTTAGAGGGGTGTAGATGAGGGTGGGGTTGTATGTCAGACTTAGAGGGTGTACATGTAGATAAGGGTGGGGTTGTATGTCAGACATTAGAGGGGTGGTAGTGGGGGTGTAGATAAGGGTGGGGTTGTATGTCAGACCTTAGAGGGGTGGTAGTGGGGGTGTAGATGAGGGTGGGGTTGTATGTCAGACCTTAGAGGGGTGTAGATAAGGGTGGGTATGTCAGACCTTAGAGGGGTGGTAGTGGGGGTGTAGATGAGGGTGGGGTTGTATGTCAGACCTTAGAGGGGTGGTAGTGGGGGTGTCATTGGTAGTACATATCCTGATGACACCACTTTACCAATAGTTTCTACTTGAAAGCCAATGTCGTGTAGATGATGATGATCAAGAATCATCCGTCCATCAAATACAAAGGCAGGTTTAAGCATCATGTCGTAGATGCGTTGATAGTCATATGTCTATAAAACAGGTAGAAAAACATTTAGCCAATCATTCATTCATCCATCCATTCATACATTCATTCATCCATTCAATCATTCATTCATCCATTCAATTATTCATTCATCCATTCATCCATCCATTCAATCATCCATTCTTTCTTTTATTTGAAATAAAATTGTCATATATTGAAATAATTGTTTCCTCAAGTTAACACACTGTCAAGCCACGGTCATCGAAATCTCTGAAATCTCCAACATACGGTCACGACGTGGCACCGTCACAGCATCACCGGCCATGCCATACGTTTTTGAGACATATGAATCTGCTCTAACCAAAGGCGTGAGTATATAGGTACACCGATGCTGCAGTCGTAACATGGTACACAGTCTTACCTTAAATTCATCCCATTCAGTGCACACGACAAAAGCATGAGCATTCTCTACAGCCTTGTAAGGGTCTTTCTCAATGGTTATCAGTTTTTTAACTGCAATGAAAAACATGTTTCTTTGAGACATGTGTCAAATCGTCATGATTATTATCGCTGCCAGCATATAATACATACATACATACATACATAGTTTATTTGTTTCTGCAGGTTTGTTTACAGAACGCAAGACTTAAGTCCTGATGTGGACCTGCCTAACTACCTATCTAAAGTGTAAAATTGATAATTTATTTAATAATAAATAATAATAATATAAATAATGTACATACATATATAAATTTGACGATTAATTTGACGATAATTAAATTTATTATTCAATTTTCATACAATAACATTGTACAAATTCCGATCTTCTGGTTATGACGTGACAACCGCGGTGACGTCATTATCGTGGTGTAAAAGCCATGGTGTAAATTATTTACACCATAGCTTTTACTCCACGGTATTAGTATTAGTTAGTATTAATTATTAATAGTTAGTATTAGATTGCCTTCATAATGTATTCAAATTGAATAATAAAAATGTTAACGCCCTCTATGCTTGTGAGTTATCAGGATTTTACCTTCACTCGATTACAAACAAGGAACTCAAAATTTTCTCATACTGCACTCGGCTACGCCTCATGCAGTATTTACATTTCTCGTTCATTGTTAGTGAACTCGTGCAGGTAAATCCTGATAACCCACTCGCTCGAGTGCATTAACCTCTAAATAATATATGTCTGCCATTGACATGTAGCGGTAAGCATTGTTATACAAAGAACCTACTCTAGAGGTGGTACAAAACACCTAGTGTCAGCTTGATACGATAATAATTTAATTAATCAATAATTATATACAACCACCAACCACCACCACCACCAACACCACCAACAACAACAACCACCACCACCAACCATCACCACCAACCACCACCACCACCAACCACCACCACCACCAACCACCACCAACCACCACCACCATCACCAACAACCATCACCACCAACCATCACCACCACCAACCACCACCACCACCACCACCACCACCAACCACCACCACCACCACCAACAACAACAACAACAACCACCAACAACAACAACAACAACCACCACCACCAACCATCACCACCAACCACCACCAACCACCACCAACAACAACAACCACCACCACCAAACATCACCATCATCACCAACCACCACCACCACCAACCACCACCACCACCATCACCAACAACCACCACCACCACACAACAACAACAACAACCACCACCACCACCATCACCACCAACCACCACCACCACCACCACCAACAACAACAACCACCACCACCAACCATCACCATCATCACCACCAACACCACCAACCACCACCACCAACACCATCAACCATCACCACCAACCATCACCATCATCACCACACCAACACCACCAACCACCACCAACATCACCACCAACCACCACCACCACCACCACCACCACCACCACCACCACCACCACCACCACCAACAACCACCACCATCATCACCATCATCACCAACCACCACCACCACCACCACCAGAACCAACAACAACAACCACCACCACCAACCACCACCACCACCACCAGAACCACCACCACCAACCAGAACCACCACCCACCACCACCAACCACCGCCACCAACCACCACCACCAGAACCACCACCACCAACCATCACCACCAACCATCACCACCAACACCACCACCACCAGAACCACCACCACCAACCACCACCACCAACCACCACCACCAGAACCACCACCACCACCACCACCAACCATCACCACCAACCATCACCACCAACACCACCACCACCAGAACCACCACCACCAACCACCACCACCAACCACCACCACCAGAACCACCACCACCACCACCCAACCATCACCACCAACCATCACCATCATCACCATGCACCACCACCATCACCATCATCACCAACCACCACCAACAACCACCACCACCACCAACCACCACCACCACCCACCACCACCAACACCACCATCCACCGCCACCAACCATCGCCACCAGAAGCAGAACCACCACCACCAACCACAACCAACCACCACCATCACCAACAACCACCACCATCACCATCATCACCAACCACCACCACCAACCATCACCATCATCACCAACCACCACCACCAACCACCACCATCACCAACCACCACCCAACCACCACCACCATCACCAACAACCACCACCACTAACCACCACCACCCACCACCACCACCACCACCAACCACCACCACCACCACCACCACCATCACAACAACCACCACCACCAACCATCACCACCAACCACCAGCACCACCAACCACCACCACCACCATCACCAACAACCACCACCACCAACAACAACAACAACAACAACAACACCACCACCACCAACCATCACCACCACCACCACCACCAACCACCACCAACAACAACAACCACCACCACCAAACATCACCATCATCACCAACCACCACCACCAACAACAACAACACCAACCACCACCACCAACCACCACCACCAACCACCACCACCACCAACCACCACCACCACCACCACCACCACCACCACCACCAACACAACAACAACACCACCACCACCACCACCACCACCACCACCACCACCACCACCACCACCAACCACCAACAACAACAACAACCACCAACCATCACCATCATCACCAACCAACACCACCAACCAACACCCACCAACACCATCAACCATCACCACCAACCATCACCATCATCACCAACCAACACCACCAACCACCACCACCAACACCACCAACCATCACCACCAACCATTACCATCATCACCACCACCACCACCACCACCACCATCCACCATCACCACCACCACCAACCACCACCACCACCACCATCACCACCAACCACCACCACCAACCATCACCACCAACCACCACCACCAACCACCACCACCACAACAACAACCACCACCATCACCATCACCATCATCACCAACCACCACCACCAACCACCACCACCACACCACCAACCACCACTAGAACCACACAACAACAACCACCACCACCAACCACCACCACCACCACCACCACCACCAACCAGAACCACCAACCACCACCACCAACCACCACCACCAACCAACCACCACCACCAGAACCACCACCACCACCACCAACCATCACCACCAACCATCACCACCAACACCACCACCACCAGAACCACCACCACCAACCACCACCACCAGAACCACCACCACCACCACCAACCATCACCACCAACCATCACCACCAACACCACCACCACCAGAACCACCACCACCAACCACCACCACCAACCACCACCACCAGAACCACCACCAGCACCACCAACCATCACCACCAACCATCACCATCATCACCACCACCACCACCATCACCATCATCACCAACCACCACCACCACCACCACCACCACCACCACCACCACCACCACCCACCACCACCAACCACCACCACCACCAACACCACCATCCACCGCCACCAACCATCGCCACCAGAACCAGAACCACCACCACCAACCACAACCAACCACCACCATCACCAACAACCACCATCATCACCATCATCACCATCATCACCATCATCACCAACCACCACCGCCAACCACCACCACCAACCACCACCACCAACCATCACCATCATCACCAACCACCACCACCAACCACCACCATCACCAACCACCACCAACCACCACCACACCATCACCAACAACCACCACCACCAACCATCACCACCAACCCCCACCACCAACACCACCAACCATCACCACCAACCATTACCATCATCACCAACCACCACCACCAACCACCACCATCACCAACCACCACCAACCACCACCACCATCACCAACAACACCACCACCACCATCACCATCACCACCAACCACCACCACCAACCACCAGCACCAACAACAACAACCACCACCATCACCATCATCACCAACCACCACCACCAACCACCACCAACACCACCAACCACCACTAGAACCAACAACAACAACCACCACCAACCACCACCACCAGAACCACCACCACCAACCAGAACCACCAACCACCACCACCAACCACCGCCACCAACCACCACCACCAGAACCACCACCACCACCACCAACCATCACCACCAACACCACCACCACCAGAACCACCACCACCAACCACCACCACCAGAACCACCACCACCACCACCAACCATCACCACCAACCATCACCACCAACACCACCACCACCAGAACCACCACCACCAACCACCACCACCAACCACCACCACCAACCACCACCACCACCACCACCAACACCATCACCACCAACCACCACCACCATCACCAACAACCACCACCACCACCAACCATCACCACCAACCACCAGCACCACCAACCACCACCACCACCATCACCAGAACCACCACCACCAACCACAACCACCAACCACATCCAACCACCAACAACCACCACCAACCACCACCACCAACACCACACAACCACTGCCACCAACCATCGCCACCAGGACCACCACCACCAAGCACAACCAACCACCACCATCACCAACAACCACCACCACCACCAGAACCACCACCACCAACCACAACCACCAACCACATCCAACCACCAACAACCACCACCAACCAACCACCACCACCAACACCACCAACCACTGCCACCAACCATCGCCACCAGAACCACCACCACCAAGCACAACCAACCACCACCATCACCAACAACCACCATCATCACCATCATCACCAACCACCACCCGCCAACCACCACCACCAACCACCACCACCAACATCATCACCATCATCACCAACCACCACCACCAACCACCACCATCACCAACCACCACCAACCACCACCACCATCACCAACAACCACCACCCACCACCACCACCACACAACCCCCACCACCAACCACCCACCACCACCACCACCAACCACCACTAGAACCAACAACACAACCACCACCAACCACCACCACCAGAACCACCACCACCAACCAGAACCACCAACCACCACCACCAACCACCGCCACCAACCACCACCACCAGAACCACCACCACCACCACACCAACCATCACCACCAACACCACCACCACCAGAACCACCACCACCACCAACCACCACCACCAGAACCACCACCACCACCACCAACCATCACCACCAACCATCACCACCAACACCACCACCACCAGAACCACCACCACCAACCACCACCACCAACCACCACCACCAGAACCACCACCACCACCACCAACCATCACCACCAACCATCACCATCATCACCAACCACCACCACCATCACCATCATCACCAACCACCACCACCAACCACCACCACCAACAACACCACCATCCACACCACCACCAGAACCACCACCACCAACCACAACCACCAACCACATCCACATCCACCACCAACCACCACCACCACCACCACCACCAACACCACACCAACCACTGCCACCAACCATCGCCACCAGGACCACCACCACCAAGCACAACCAACCACCACCATCACCAACAACCACCACCACCACCAGAACCACCACCACCAACCACAACCACCAACCACATCCAACCACCAACAACCACCACCAACCACCACCACCAACACCACCAACCACTGCCACCAACCATCGCCACCAGAACCACCACCACCAAGCACAACCAACCACCACCATCACCAACAACCACCACCATCACCATCATCACCAACCACCACCACCACCACCACCACCACCAACCAACCATCACCACCACCAACGACCACCACCAACCACCACCACCACCAACCACCACCACCACCAACCACCGCCACCAACCACTGCCACCAGAACCACCACCACCAACCACAACCAACCACCACCATCACCAACAACCACCACCATCACCACCACCATCACCACCAACCACCACCACCAACCACCACCACCATCACCACCAACCATCGCCACCAACCACCACCACCAGAACCACCACCACCAACCACAACCATCACCAACAACCACCACCAACAACCACCACCACCATCACCAACACCAGCAACCACCACCACCATCACCAACCACCATCACCAACCGGCACCACCAACCACCATCACCAACCACTAGATGCATTCTAGGAAACTTTTTGAACTTGTTCATGAGCATGTTCCTAAGTTGATTATTAATGAAATATATAGCCTATTTCAAAAAACCTTTTCCATGACTTTTGTGTATTTATCCAAAAGAATTCACAACCATATTTTAGTGGGAAACCATTTGTTTGTTATTCAAAGTGAATGTTCAAAAGGGTAAACTTTTGCAGCAAAATTATTTAAAAAATACTTTTTCTGGATATTTTGCCAAAAATATTGGTGATCCATGAAGTGCTCCTTATGCTGGTTCACCATAAGAGTTCCACCTTTTTCTTATTTCGCGTTAAATTTACGAACCTTGCAAATCTAGTGTTAGTCTTATAATCACTTAGGATCTTAGCTTTCAAAGTTATCTCAAATTTTTCAACTTGAAGAAAAAGTGCTTAAAACGTGGCGCAAAATTATGAATTTCGGCAGACATGATTGTCTAATGTAAATAATGAAATGCACAAAATCATTTTTATGAAATTCATAATTTTACGAAAAAAACTGCAATGGGCAAACTTTTTGAACATGTTCAAAAACATTACCTGTCTTGCAATCTCATTGAAAATATTATAGAAAAGCGAGAAAAGCAAGATATTTTAGAGAACAGATAGAAATAAGTAATTTCTTCCAATTTACAAGAGTTTTTTGGTAAAAACATTCAATTTTATTTTTTTATTGGACTATTTCGAAAAAGTATTACAAACTTAAACAATATTTAAAATATATCTAAAATGTCTTATATTTTACCATAGAACATAAAACTAAACAGAATTTCATGGAAAACCATTTAAAGGTGAAAGGAAAGGAAAGTTTGGGGAAAATCAATAAAAACTGATCATTTGGGTTATATGTTTAAGGTGTCTATCGACTCCCCTGAGAGAAGTTGTTTTAAAAATATATTCAATATAAGCTGAATAGTTGGGTTCAGTATTTTGTGATTTGAACCTTGTGTTTATGAGTTATAGAGGTTTGAAATCTCAATATGCAAATCAGATGACATCATCCCATGCAGGAATCATTTATTATACAAAAACGCCCTTGTGCTGAATATTGACATTATTTTATTTACACAATATTAATAAGTGATTTCATATCTTTTCTCCCATTTAAAAAAATAAGTTCTTCTTGAAAAAGTCTAAATAAGTTATGGCAAATTCCTTAGTAGACGTCATCAAATTTGCATATTGAGATTTCAAACCTCTATAACTCATAAACGCAAGGTTCAAATTACAAAATACTGAACCCTCCAACTATTCAGTTTACATGTATATTGAATATATATTTTTAAAACAATCTCACAGGGGTGATAGGCATTAACATTTTACTAATTCTATCAAGACTTGGAATCAAGCAACACCTCTTTGCATCTTCTAAACTAAATTTTCAAATAAATATCAATAACCCAACAAATAACGACGCACTGACGGAATTTGAAAGTAAAGATCCCTCGAAAATAACTACCGTAAATTCTCTATCAAGGCCCCCGAGGGGCTTATTTATTTTAAGCACTTTTGGGGGCTTAATAGAGGGAGGAAGCTTTGTAGAGGGAGGGGCTTATTAAATTTCGCGGAAAACCAGAAGGTTTTATAAATTATGGTTGCGGGTACCATAATTAATCAGTTGATTGTAAATAATATAGACTGTACATGGTAAGTGTATATGGTAATAACTTTTAGAGATATTGTACATGTACATTGTCCAGTCCACAGTCCATGCATGGGACGTACTTGATAACTTTGCAGCAAAATATTGGAAATGTGATGGTGATGGTAAATCAGGGACAGCAACCAAAAATGCTTATATCATATAAGCTTGTAAAAGTGAAACATCTCTGACTTCGGAGCGCCGGGCAAAAACCGCTGGATCCTCGAGCATGCTATTCATATAGATCTGTTTTATTCTCATTTTAATCTAGTTTACTCACAATGTTAGGTTTACTTAAATGTGAATTTATGGACATACAATTTGATAATGAAAGCGAAAACGAGAAGTGAATACATTTTGATCGATGTTATAAACTAGTATATTTCGGTGACACGCTCACGTGTGCTGGCAGTCGATGGCGACAGATAGTCGCCGAAATATACTAGTTTATAACATCGATCAAAATACTATTCACTTCTTGTTTTCGCTTTCATTAGGTTTACTTCAAATAAAATATTCTAGTAGGTTTACTCTTTACTATAAAACATTTGTAGATAAGTCTCAAACATGTTGCAACAATCAGTTTGGTTGTGATATGGTTTAAGTTTCCAAAAAAATAAAAAAATAAGAAAAGTGTCAATATGACTATTAAAATGCACAGTACAGAGCAGCTATGTATAAATATAATAATTTTTGCAAATGCAAAGCACACCATCTATAATTTTCTGAAATAAGAGGGAAAAACCAAATGGCAAATATTTCGAACATGTTCAACAAGTTTACCATGTTCAATAAAGTTACCTAAAATATATAGGTAAAGTTTTTGAACCTTTTCAAAATATAGGTACATAATTTGAACATGTTCAAAAAGTTATCCTACTGACTAGGTACATTTTTTGCACTTAGGTAAGAATGCATATGGCCAACCACCATCACCACCAACCACCAACCACCACCAACCACCACCAACCACCACCAACCACCACCAACCACCACCAACCACCACCAACCACCAACCACCACCAGAACCAACAACAACAACAACAACCACCACCACCAACAACAACAACCACCACCAACCACAACCATCACCAACCACCACCATCACCACCAACAACCACAACCATCACCAACCACAACCATCACCAACCACCACCACCACCACCAACCACCACCACCAACCACCACCACCACCACCACCACCACCACCAACCAGTACCACCACCACCACCAACCAGTACCACCACCAACCACAACCATCACCAACCACCACCACCAACCACCACCACCAACCACCGCCACCAACCACCACCACCACCACCACCACCACCACCACCAACCAGTACCACCACCACCACCAACCAGTACCACCACCAACCACAACCATCACCAACCACCACCACCAACCACCACCACCAACCACCACCACCAACCACCGCCAAACAACAACAACAACCACCACCACCAACAAGCACCACCACCCCATGCCATAATTTTCAAGTCAATTCAAATCACTCAATTATATTTTTATTTGCTATTTTCAGTTGGTGTCGTAACCATGGTTTCAAGGCTGACTTTGGGATGTCTGCTGATCGTTGCCATAGCGATGGGAACATTATTATGAAAAACTACATCACAATAACTAATGGCATTTAAACAGACAAGTATGTTCTCGCACGAGTGCAAGAAACTCGTAGCCGTCACACGATGTGTTTTCGAAGGATAATCTTTCATGTAAGCATGTCAGATTGTAATAGTATATATATAGTATCAGCTAGTCGGATATGATGGAAGGGTTAAGCTTTGTCAGCTATATATTTATCATTTATGTTGAGTAGTTGATAGTCTAACACCATACATTTATAAACACTGTAAATAGTTTTATTTTTAACGATATTATTAAAAGAAACTCGTAGTCGCACGATGCGGATTTTTCAGGGTCACTACTTCAGTCATGTTGCGCACAATAGTTGATAGTCTAACACCATACTAGAGACAATGTAAACATGTCAGATAGTAGGATATGATGGAAGGATGGCTTGATAATGTACTTCAGTTATGTTGCGCACAATAGTTGATAGTCTAACACCATACTAGAGACAATGTAAACATGTCAGATAGTAGGATATGATGGAAGGATGGCTTTATAATGTACTTCAGTTATGTTGTGTACAATAGTTGATAGTCTAACACCATACTAGAGACAATGTAAACATGTCAGATAGTAGGATATGATGGAAGGGTGGCTTTATAATGTACTTCAGTTATGTTACCCACAATAGTTGATAGTCTAACACCATACTAGAGACAATGTAAACATGTCAGATAGTAGGATATGATGGAAGGATGGCTTTATAATGTACTTCAGTTATGTTGCGCACAATAGTTGATAGTCTAACACCATACTAGAGACAACGTAAACATGTCAGATAGTAGGATATATATGATGGAAGGATGGATTTATAATGTACTTCAGTTATGTTGTGTACAATAGTTGATAGTCTAACACCATACTAGAGACAATATAAACATGTCAGATAGTAGGATATGATGGAAGGATGGCTTTATAATGTACTTCAGTTATGTTGTGTACAATAGTTGATAGTCTAACACCATACTAGAGACAATATAAACATGTCAGATAGTAGGATATGATGGAAGGATGGCTTGATAATGTACTTCAGTTATGTTGTGTACAATAGTTGATAGTCTAACACCATACTAGAGACAATATAAACATGTCAGATAGTAGGATATGATGGAAGGATGGCTTTATATAATGTACTTCAGTTATGTTGTGTACAATAGTTGATAGTCTAACACCATACTAGAGACAACGTAAGCATGTCAGATAGTAGGATATGATGGAAGGATGGCTTTATATAATGTACTTCAGTTATGTTGTACACAATAGTTGATAGTCTAACACCATACTAGAGACAACGTAAGCATGTCAGATAGTAGGATATGATGGAAGGATGGCTTTATATAATGTACTTCAGTTATGTTGTGTACAATAGTTGATAGTCTAACACCATACTAGAGACAATATAAACATGTCAGATAGTAGGATATGATGGAAGGATGGCTTTATATAATGTACTTCAGTTATGTTGTGTACAATAGTTGATAGTCTAACACCATACTAGAGACAACGTAAGCATGTCAGATAGTAGGATATGATGGAAGGATGGGCTTTATATAATGTACTTCAGTTATGTTGTGTACAATAGTTGATAGTCTAACACCATACTAGAGACAACGTAAGCATGTCAGATAGTAGGATATGATGGAAGGGTGGCTTTATATAATGTACTTCAGTTATGTTATGTTGTACACAATAGTTGATAGTCTAACACCATACTAGAGACAATATAAACATGTCAGATAGTAGGATATGATGGAAGGATGGCTTGATAATATACTTCAGTTATGTTGCGCACAATAGTACCATACTAGAGACAATAAACACCGTCAATATTTGTGTATTTTTAACATTTTTGTGGGATAGGGAAATTTTTTTTTATGTCATGACGTATGGATAATTTACCATTTCATGACTTCAATAATGACTTCAAAATGACTTCAAACAAACAAGATACAAGCGCCAAAATAGTCAAAAAAGAGTTGCTTCAATCCCCGCGGTGTTTCTGTATGAATTTAGATAAAGATAATTGACTACATAATAATATCAAATAGAGCTTATAGAGCATGTTGGGAAGATAAGGGTGCCTTCTCTGTGTCCAATCGAATTATAAGTTGAAACTGTCCTGTAGTCGTTACCGTTCTTTTTATCAGCCAGCCACACATTGATACAACGTACGTTAATTGAAGGTGTTTCATGGTGCGCTTATGCCAAATGCATGAGAACTGATATTACAAAAGGGGTCTTCGTCAACAAGACCCCTTTTAAGAAAACAGACCTCATATGTTTGACTGCATATGCATTTCTATCCAATAATATTTGTCGATAGAAAAGATAATGTAAATATCGCCTTGTTCGAATATACACGAGATGTTATTTCATTGTATTGTACGTTACAATGTTCATAAAATGAACCGATTGAGTTATTGTCACTTATTTCCTCGCGTATAAGACGCACCTCATTAGGCGCACCCTCGAAACAAATACCGTGATACAGTATTGGGAAAAACTTTAAAAACCCAATCATAAGCCATTACTATGCCCCTCCCTGGACTCACCATAAGTTCATAGCTGCGGATGCTGTCAATCATATTTATTTTGGTGCAGCGCTGATTCAGGGAGGAACCTGTGTTATATAGAAATGTGTACAACATCAAGCAAAAATCAGGGTTCCTAAAATAGTCGAAACTCTATCGGAAAAAAAAAAAAGAAACAAAAAGGAAAATAAAATAAATTAAAAATAAACTTTACCGAAAACAAAAACAGAAGACAAAAAAAATCATTTATCGGAAAAAATAACTTTACCGAAGAAATAATATGTACTTATTGACTGAGTGGGAGGGCCGGACGGGAAAATATTTGGCTCGAGGTCATGGAAGTACGGACCGAGCGCAGCGTGGTCCGTACAGAATGACCGAGAGCCAAATATTTTCCCGTCCGGCCCGACCTAACTCAGTCAATAAGCATTTTATCATATGACCCTTTCATATGGACCATTTTGGTACTAAAATCAGTCACAGCCAAGGGAAAGTGAACACAAATGCGCGATTACTCCTGATAAGAACCAATTTTTTTTTTCACTTTTTTTTTTCACTTTTCAAGTCGTCCACATTTAAAAAATAACTTTTGCAAAAAAGTATAAAAAATTTCCTGACAACAATCGGGGCCGGGGCCGGATATACGGCTTTGTACGGACCAGCTCCAAAAATCCGTATCTGCCCATGGCCAATCACGTGACTTTCTCCGAAGGTTTTATTAAGAGCGCGCGCACGGGGAAATACGGGTCATATGATAAAACCCATTATTATACTACTATTACGTAATTTTACCTTATAAGGTCAAGAGAACTCGAAAAATATGGAGCCGTATTACCATAGTTCGAAAGCCGTATTACCATAGTTCTAAAAGCCGTATTACCATAGTTCTAAAACCGGTTTCACTGCAAAGTTTTGAACATTTTGTGACTTCAAATCCATTTTCAATAAGAGTACAGACAATGGAAAACCGCTTGCGATTTCTTTTTTACAATAACAAAGTCAAAAAATCATCCAAAAGCAAGGACAAAGTTTGAAAGAAAAACTGTTTCAAGCGCGCGCTGGTTCCGTGCGCGAGCGATTTGTCATTCTGTAAAAGAGCGCGCGGACCTTGAAAGGTTTTGAAATAATTATTAGATAAATTTGCTAAAACACGGGCAATTTTTTTTTCGTTCAGAGTAGTATAATAAATAACTTATTTGGGGTTTTTCCCGTAATACGGGCTGATATTTTACTCGTTACTCGCATTTTTCCTCGTCCCTTTGGGACTCGGAAAAATACAGTCGCAACTCGTAAAATATCAGCCCGTATTACGGGAAAAACCCCAAATAAGATCTAAGAATCTAAAAAAAAAATCGGGTCTAACGGAAAGTGACTCGAGCCCACGCGCTACTTAGGAAATTATATGCAAAACACTAAAAATCTGCCACACATCCAGACTTAAATGCTGAGTCACCGTATGTTACGTATAGGACGAAGATTTCGGCCTCATCGATCCGCGTCGGGTACTCAAGCATGTTAAAGTGCCACTACGACGTAATTTGAAAAAGTTCTATAAATCGCACTTACAAAAGTAGAAGTGCTATTACATTACCTGGCCAAACCGTAATCTCATCCGAGACCGGGAAGATATACATTTAGCTCCTAAAGTTCGTGATGTAGCGTCCGCCATTACACGATCGCGAGCCGGTTTTCTAATCGATAAACTAGAGGAAGTGACGTCATATACTCAACAATTCAAATGCTTTGGTACTTCAGCTTACTGATTTCTGCAAAATAACAACAGGTTTTGCTACGATTACAAGAACATTTTGGCAACTTTTAAACGCATAAGATAGCAACACACCTCACGAGATGTCCGACTCAAAATTGCAAAAATGTATCAAACCATGAAGCTCGAATATTTCATTTTGGTTTCAGTTTCGACTTGCTCTGTGAATATATAAACACATGGTTGCAAGTGTAGGACAAGAAAAAATAATATTTTTATGCTAGTGTATTTATGAAATAATTGTCTCTAGCCGGAATAAGTTAGGGGTGGATCATTAGAAATCTCGGGAGGGGGGGTTAAATATTTTTTAGGCACGATTTTTTTTTGTACCTGTATTTCTCTGCAGGAATTTGTTTTTGAGATGTGTAGCTCTTTTTTTAGGTGGTAGGGTACTTGCATGAATTTTTTTTGGGACATTTTTTCTTTGCAGGAATTTTTTTTTGGGAATTGTCACCCCCCCTCCCGAGATTTCTAATGATCCACCCCTTAATAGTCTGTATCAAAGACATGCACGATCACTAGAGATCTCTCGAAGATATCCCTGCAAGCAGGGGTTTTGTCTGAAGTTATTAAACCAATCCCGGCCAAATATTTAGGACATCTTATTCAAGGCATCAAGAATACAATATATCAGTAATATTATCGTGTGAAAAACAAAACGACTCATTTGTTTATGTTTCGATTTTACAAATGTTCATATACGGTAAACTTTATATCCGATTCGATCAAAATAGCACATATTAAACATCAACTACATAAATACAGTAAAAACTTGGAGGTTTCATTTTATATATTTTAAAAATTTGTTCCGAAGTGAATGTGTTACGTACATGACCTTTTGTAATAAATATGTTACTCCCGGGGTACTTGAATATTCGCCGTGGATTATTCCTATAAAACAATGAAACCAAAACATCTACATACACAAGCAAAACGTTTGAGTAGCTAGCTAGATAATCTAGTGCAGGATAAATATCTCAATTGAATAGCGAAAATATATGAGCAATTCGAATTATATTTCAAGTCTTCCATCAGTGAAGTCGCAGCGCTGATTCACAGGGACCAGTTGAATTAATTCTGAAAGACAAATAATATTTGGTTCAACTATAAACTAGCGAGTTTTTAATACTTCCTCGATACAAACTATAACTAGATAAATTGTATATAACACTTACCATCGTCTTCATTTGAGTCATGTCAAGAAATCTATCCAAAAGACAGCTTCATCTGCTTCACTGGGCGACATGTTTAGTCGTATTTAGCGGACTCATCTTTGTGGATATTTTGCCATCAAATTCATCTTCCGAAGACAATTGTTCTAAGCTACACGGTAAATAACTATATTGCGAAGACTTGGAGCCACTTTTTTAATAATTTCAGGGGAAAAAAACACATTTGAATCGGAGCTCAAACATGAAGCAATTTTACAGAGACTTGTATACATATATCTCTCGCTCGTGAATGTCTTGAGTATATGACGTCAGAACGAGTGTAACGCAACACACTGTCGGCTCGCATTCTCGTAATGGCGGACCGGTTTTAGTCGATGTTCAACCACATAATTAGAAAGGATTAAACGGAATTTTTTAGATTTTCTTTGCATATTTGGATTTACCTAAGACTAATGATCAGTTTCATGTATAAAAAAGTGAGAAATAATAGACTTCATTTACGTCGTAGTGGCACTTTAAGGCCTGGGATTTTAAAGAATTCCCCTAAAACGTTAAATTTGCTTTAATTGTGTTTGGAACAGAATAATAAAACGATTTTCGGCTACATAATATATCTCATGAAACTTAACATTTTTGTACGTATTTCAAGATAAGGGATGGGTCACGTGATCTGTTACGTCACAAATCACGATTTTCAATTTGGGGAGACGGAGACAAAAGGTACCAAAGTTATTTTTGTGTTTTTACCTTTGTTTTAATGTCCTTATTATGAATCTGCCTTAACACCTGGACCATCATTCTCATTTAAGGAGATATTTACCTACGTAATAGAAATAATCTAGTCACGTGACCTATTTTACATAATATCTCCATTAAATGAATGATGGTCCAGGTGTTAAGGCAGATTCATAATAAGGACATTAAAGCAAAGATAAAAACACAAAAATAACTTTGGTACCTTTTGTCTCCGTCTCCCCTAATTGAAAAACGTGATTTGTGACGTAACAGTTCACGTGACCCATCCCTTATCTTGAAATACGTCCCAAAATGTTAAGTTTCATGAGATATATTATGCACCTCTCAGCGGCTTCCCCGAGGGGTCGACCCCCGGGCTAACCAGGTGGATTGTAAAAAGGCAGAAACAATCTTGATGATTTCCCCCAGGGGTGGGAGAGTCATCCATTTCAAAGTCCCCTGGTTACAGGGTTAGGGTCTTCCAAGACCTACAATCCCCCGTCCTTTTGCATGAAACCAACTTGAAGTCGAGATCGATGGAGCCAATTGACTATAGTAGTCTATCGTGTAACGGTTATTGTTATGGAAATTTCTTGACTAACGTAGCCCTCGATCTGGTAAATAAATACGCTGGATCACGACGCCAGTGGCCCCGACGGGATCGACTCTCGTGCATTTTTATAACGTATCTTCTTTTTACCGTTTTTTAATTCTTGTCTTTTCTATCGTTGCAAAATGTAGAGATTACCATTTGTAAATTTTAAATTTTTTAATAAGTACAAAATATTTAAAAAATTATTTAAGAATACAGTATGCAGAAGATGTTCCTCCGCCACAGGAAGCCCAATATTCTCAGGGAATTTCCAAGAAAACATATAAAATTCCCTTCAAAGTCATTTCTTAGAAAATGTATTTTAGTCTTGTGCCTGTCATTGGCTCACTGTAATAAGAATACAATAACATTCTTCTTGGACACTGACAGCTGCATATATAGATTTCGGGGAATCCCCCGACCGATCGATTGCACCATTTTTGCATGTCTAATACTCCATCACATCACTTCTCGATCTCTTCACGCGGCTAAGTAAGCTGTTTTCTTTACGTGAAGTTCACTATACCGTTATACCATTGTGGAGGTGAAAACCAATTCAGCCAAGTGTTATTCTAATTCGTTCAAAGGTGAGTAAATCTATATTCTATGTCTCACAAGATCGCGAATAATTGATATCAATTGTGGATGTTTTTGTGAAAGTCTTTGAATGTAGCAGCTGGTTCGCGTTGTCAACAAATAGCGGCGAGTTTCACTAGCGACGCAAGCACAAGAAACGTAATTTCACTGTAAGAACAGGCCTGACGCAAGCAAGCACACAAGCTAGTACAAGAGGCGTTATTTAATCAATGTGAAAACTGGCCTGACGCAAACATAAGCGCAAGTACAAGAGACGTTATTTCACTGTGAAAACAGGCCTGACGCAAGCAAGCACACAAGTACAAGAGGCGTTATTTCACTGTGAAAACAGGCCTGACGCAAGCATAAGCGCAAGTACAAGAGACGTTATTTCACTGTGAAAACAGGCCTGACGCAAGCAAGCACACAAGTACAAGAGACGTTATTTCACTGTGAAAACAGGCCTGACGCAAGCAAGCACACAAGTACAAGAGACGTTATTTCACTGCGAAAACAGGCCTGACGCAAGCAAGCACATAAATACAAGAGGCGTTATTTCACTCTGAAAACTGGCCTGACGCAAGCATAAGCGCAAGTACAAGAGACGTTAGTATTTCACTTTTGACTATTTTGACCTGATTCGCGGGCCAATCAGAAGTCGCCACGCGTGTTCAGTGGTCATGCAATGCAATGGACCTTTTGGAATTTCAAGGGATTAAATATCCAATGAGGATAGAAAACTGAATATATAGGCGACCGAAAAATGTTTCCTGCGTATAAACTTCAAGATACAGCTAAGTGACACAGCTGCAAGCAATACTAATTCTCGGTAATTAATTTTACAGAAATCGGAAGGAAAACCCGCCTCAACTCAAAATACAAATGGGATATCAGAAATATTCGAAAAAGTGTGTAGTCATTACTGGCGTTGTCATATTTACTGTTGCCATAGCATTAACAGCTGGTTTGTTATTATGGCACTACAAGTTTCGCAGCGACAAGTCCGCTGGATCCCAAGGTAAGAATTCATCACTTTTGTAGGGAAAAAATAATAATAATAAAAAATAATAATAATAATAATAAAAAAATAATAATAAAAAAATAATAATAACTCTAATAAAAAATAAAAACTAGGGGATATCGAACTTTTTCGCGAAATTCTGGTGAGAGAATGAGACCGATGAGACGAAAAGATGTCAGGGGAATGAGGCGAGAAGGGGCTGAGAGACGCGTGAGTATCTGATTACAGTATGTTGTTCTAATTGTGAACAGTTCTAATTGTGAACACTTTTCAGTAAAAGTGCGGTTTTTATACCGTAAAGTTAAGATCGACAAAAAATAATTTACCCGAGCAAATATTGATTTATTTTCAATCATTCAGTGCTATTTTGGACTTCCTGACATTTATTCCGCGCAAAATTTCAACTTTGACGGCAAGGTAAGCTGACGACTGTACAAATTCGAATTTTAAGCGCGCCTTTAGATTCTCAGTGGCAAAGTTCGCATATTTTCTTTCTAAAAACGCAAAGTTTTGAGTTTGTTTTTATATGAGCTAAAAGGTAAATAATAACACTTTTCCTTACAGAACAATATTTAGAAAAGTGTTGAAAATGAACGAGCAGCATCGGAATGAAAAATTGTGCGTGTTTTTGCGATGTGCATCTAATTGTAAACACGCATATGCTCACGCATAACTTGGCACTTCATAACATATGTAGTTCTTAAGATATAGAGTAAAATTGCCGCTAATGTAGCTACACTGGTACAATAGCAAATATTGAGAAGGAAATATGTATAAGAAGTCCGCGTTTGTGATACAAATTTGCGCCATTGCGTTGTTAGCAATTACACGAACGTGATGAACGGCATGCATCAATGAACATGCAAACACGTCAGTAATTTAGCGTTGCTGTCTGACTCAACTAGTGCGTTCAGACTACAGCGAAAGTTAGCTAGCTAAGCTCATATACGTGTTTGTTCATCTATCATCGTGTTTGAAGATTTAGCTAGTTAACCTTTTATGCATGTTCACATTGTTAATATTCAAGCTAGTTACTACTCAACAATAGTAATCCAATATCTGTTATATGAAATTTTGGCGGTTATAAACAACTAACTTTTCTGATTTCTTGATTGATCCAAGTAAACGAGGAGTGAATAATAGATATAAGTAACGAATCTAAAACAATAAAGAGAGAAGTAACAAAGTTTGCTGTCTTCAAACACGAATAAAACCCAACTGAAATGTGAACCTGCGGCTCAGGACGCGCGATTGACATTTAGGAAAAATAAATCTGTCAAAACCAACACCATTAACGAGTTTCCAGAGTTTAAACCATGTCCCGACATGGTTTGACATTTGCCTGTTTCCGGTCAATATTACCAATGTGAACACAGGCAGCCCAACCATTGCTTTTGAGGCTACTAAATAATCCAAAAAAAAATTTTTTTTGATGGGCTTCCTGTGGTAGAGCACGCGCGCATTTATATATTGGGTTCCCTGTGCTGAGTAATGTCCTATGTTGGGCTTCCTGTGTGCCTCCTGCGGGATGCGCCCGCAGCAAATGTGTATACACATCCAAAGTTTCTCAACCATTCAAAATGAAAAAGGACTACTTTAAAACCGTCGAATTTCTTCTAGATTTACTTAAAGTTGACATGAATTGTGAACTTCTAAACTTACCATGAATAGGGAAAAGAATCCCAACGTTTACACCGAAAAAATCAGTCTTTCTTGATATGAACTTCTCTTCCACTCCCGCCATAATAACGACTTCACCCTGGGTACCCCCCACGGGCCTGTAGCGTACGACGACTTCGGCTATTCGGCTCACGGAAAAGTGCACCATCTACTTGCGCCGCACATCAGGCCATCACGTGACTGGAGTTTCATACCTTGTGTAAATATACACATTTGCTGCGAGCGCATCCCGCAGGAGGCACACAGGAAGCCCAACATAGGACATTACTCAGCACAGGGAACCCAACATATGTATTGCGCGCGCGCTCGCTTTACCACAGGGAACCCATCAAAAAAAGACGCAAATATCGTTTTTTGAATTATTTAGTAGCCTCAAAAGCAGTGGTTGGGCTGCCTGTGATGTGAACGGAGATAATGAGCTATGTTTTAGCTAGCTAGAAAAACGCGTTCACACTGGGGTTATCGACTTAGCTAGCTAAACCGGTCTTTAGCTAGCTAGAAAGTCCCAATGTGAACGCGCTCCATGTCCCGACATGGTTTGAAATTTGCCTGTTTCCGGTCAATATTCCCAATGTGAACGGAGATAATGAGCTATGCTTTAGCTAGCTAGAAAAACGCGTTCACACTGGGGTTTTCGACTTAGCTAGCTAAACCGGTCTTTAGCTAGCTAGAAAGTCCTAATGTGAACGCGCTCATTTTTCTAGCATTCGTATCGAAATAACACGAACATAAATATTGTTTTAAGACAACTTGGAACTTATACATCGAATTGCAAGGCTAGAAATCGATAATAATACACAGTATTAAGCCATTAAAAAGCAAGCCAAAAGTGTTCACAATTACAAACAACTGTTCGCCATTAGAACCACCAACGGACATGATATAATAAAATATATTTAGAAAAGTTCAATAATAAATACAACGAAACTTAATCACATGTTAGCTGAAGTGTAGAGCTAATTCATAGCAAAGGTTCAGGATAATCGTACCATATGTTGACGAGAAATAACATGAAGTGCAAAAAGTGTTCACAATTAGAACAACATACGTACTGTAGCAATTTTTTTCTTTTCAGTCTTTTCAGAAAAATGTGTCAAATGCCTTAACGAGAACATTAAACAGGGCTGCGTTTGTGAGCAAGGATACAAAGCAAATAAGGCATGCTGTGAAGGTAAGCAGGAGCTCACTCGAACAATATATGTTTTTGTAGTCATACTTTTATTATTATTTTTTTACTTTTTATGTATTTTTAACCAAAAACTAATTTTAATATTTCCCCGGCCCCTGAAGATATCAACGAATGCAAGACGAATGAAGCTATCTGTGCCGCTGACCGCCAATGTTTCAACACTGCGGGCTCCTACAAATGCTCGTGCAAACAAGGCTTCACGGAAAAAGACGACAAATGCATTGATATTGATGAATGCAAAAGTGCTAAGTCCCAGTGTCCCTCGCACTCCAGATGCCACAACACACCAGGCTCCTATTCCTGTTATTGCCTTGATGGTTACCATAGCAATGGTGATGAATGCAGTGACACCGACGAATGTCAAATCAGTGAGCATAAATGTCATGGCAACGCCACCTGCACCAATAAGATTGGTTCTTATACGTGTGCTTGTAAAATTGGTTTCTATGGTGATGGACAGTATTGTGTGGTGGATGAGTGTCACACTGGAGACCACAACTGTAGTGCGCATGCGGAGTGCACAAAAACACGTGATGCTTTCCGATGTACATGTAGACATGGATTTGAAGGTAAAATTGACTTTTTGGAAGACAAACACTTCAAGTAGCTACTAGTTTTTTTATAACTTGTTGATAAATGTTTTAGGTAATGGGACATGGTGTCGTGATGTTGACGAGTGCATTCAAGACACGCATGACTGTCACGTGAATGCAACGTGCTCCAACACACAAGGCTCCTATGTGTGTACGTGCAACCAAGGTTTAAGTGGCAACGGGAAAACATGTGCCGACATTGATGAGTGTGTGATGGATGTCCACAACTGCAGCATCAATGCAAACTGCTCTAACACTGTTGGCTCATTCACATGTACGTGCAAGAACGGTTTTACAGGAGACGGGCGACATTGCACTGACGTCGATGAGTGCAAGCGTGGATTGCATGGTTGCCATGCCAATGCACATTGTATCAACAAACCTGGGTCACATGCCTGCGTGTGCATCATCGGTTACCATGGTGATGGCAATGTTTGCACTGATATCGACGAATGTGGTGCACAGAACGAGCGACGGTGTGACAAATACTCAACTGACTGCTTCAATACCAAAGGTTCCTATCGATGTGATTGTCATTCTGGTTATAAGAAGAAAGGATATCATACTTGCGAAAACATCGATGAATGTTTACATACACCGTGTGATCGAAATGCGCGTTGTCAAGACAGCCCTGGATCATTTACATGTACTTGTAAAAAAGGTTACAATGGTAATGGGAGGACATGTAGCGGTAAGCATTGTTATACAAGGAAACTACTCTAGAGGTGGTACAAAACACTAGTGTCAGCTTGATACGATAATAATTTAATTAATTAATAATTATACAACCACCATCACCAAGCACCACCATCAACAACAACAACCACCACCACCAACAACAACTACCAACAACAACCATCACCAACCACCACCATCACCAACCACCAACGACAACAACAACTGAACCACCACCATCACCAACAACAACCACCATCACCAACAACAACCCCCCCCCAACAACCACCACCAACGACAACAACAACCACCACCACCAACCACCATCACCACCAACCACCATCACCATCACCAACAACCACCACCAACCACCACCACCACCAACCACCATCACCAACAACCACCACCACCACCAACGACAACAACAACAACCACCACCATCACCAACAACCACCAACAACAACAACCATCACCATCACCAACAACCACCAACAACAACAACCATCACCAACAACCACCACCAACGACAACAACAACAACAACCACCACCATCACCAACAACCACCACCAACGACAACATCACCAACAACCACCACCAACCACCACCTCCATCACCAACCACCACTACCAACACCACCAATCACCACCACCACCAACAACCACCAACAACGACAACAACAACAACAACCACCACCATCACCAACAACCACCACCAACCACCACCACCATCACCAACCACCACCACCAACCACCACCACCAACCACCATCACCAACAACCACCACCAACCACCATTACCAACCACCACCAACCACCACCAACAACCACCACCACCACCAACCACCATCACCATCACCAACAACCACCACCAACCACCACGACCATCACCAACCACCACTACCAACCACCACCAACAACAACAACCACCACCACCAACAACCACCACCACCAACCACCATCACCACCATCACCAACACCCACCACCACCACCAACCACCATCACCATCACCAACAACCACCACCAACCACCATTACCAACCACCACCAACCACCACCAACAACCACCACCACCACCAACCACCATCACCATCACCAACAACCACCACCAACCACCACGACCATCACCAACCACCACTACCAACCACCACCAACCACCACCACCGCCACCAACCACCAACGACAACAACAACAACCACCACCATCACCAACAACCACCAACAACAACAACCATCACCATCACCAACAAACATCACACCACCAACAACCCCCCCCCCAACAACCACCACCAACGACAACAATAACAACGACAACAACAACAACAACCACCATCACCAACAACCACCAACAACAACAACCATCACCATCACCAACAACCATCACCATCACCATTACCAACAACCACCCCCCCAACAACCACCACCAACGACAACAACAACAACAACAACCACCATCACCAACAACCACCACCAACCACCACCACCATCACCAACCACCACTACCAACACCACCAATCACCACCACCACCAACAACCACCACCAACGACAACAACAACAACAACAACAACCACCACCATCACCAACAACCACCACCAACCACCACCACCATCACCAACCACCACTACCAACACCACCAATCACCACCACCACCAACAACCACCACCACCAACCACCATCACCATCACCAACAACCACCACCAACCACCATTACCAACCACCACTACCAACCACCACCAACAACCACCACCACCACCAACCACCATCACCATCACCAACAACCACCACCAACCACCACGACCATCACCAACCACCACTACCAACCACCACCAACCACCACCACCGCCACCAACCACCGCCACCAGAACCACCACCACCAACCACAGCCAACCACCATCACCAACCACCACCACCACCAACAACAACCACCACCACCACCAACAACAACCACCATCACCAACAACCACCATCACCAACAACCACCACCTCAAGTATGTTAAGGCCTGGTTCAAAAACCTGTCCATTCGGAAACACGTTTTTCGTGTCACAAGTGATCTATTAGTCCAGCTTGCACCAGATTTGGCACACGTGTAGAAACCCATGTACTAATGATCATTTACTTACGATTTTGGACTTTAAGTGATCACGTGACCAGTAAAGCGGATTAACGTCTCCAAAACTGTTTTGAAAATGCGGTAACGGGTTTACACGATGTAAGATAATAATTGTATGGAAAAGAGATGTGTTAGGAACGTTCACAAACGTATGCTTGCAAAACCTGTTTTTATTAAATAGGAGCGGAGATATTTAGCTTTGATTTTGGTCACGTGACCTGTTTAAGCAAATATCGCCTTAACGAAAAATGATATGGACAGGTTTTGCAAGCGTACGTTTGTGGGCGTTACTAAAGCAACTCCTTTCCACACAATTATTATCTTACTTCGTGTAAACCCGTTACCGCATTTTCAATGAAGTATGGCAACTTTCAAATCACGTGATAAATCACGTGATCAAATTTTTCACAAAGTGACCCATTAATGTGGTCGACAATAACACAGACAAATGCTTGGCGAAGTTTCATTGAGTTGTGATAAATGGTTTGGCTACAATTGTTAAATGAATTTTTGACCATAATCAGCAAAAAAAACAGGCCTTAACATACTTGAGCACCACCAACCACCACCACCATCACCAACAACCACTACCATCACCAACAACAACCACCATCACCAACCACCACCAACACCAACCACCACCAACAACAACAACAACCACTACCATCACCAACAACCACCACCACCAACAACAACCACTACCATCACCAACAACCACCACCACCAACCACCACCAACCACTACTATCACCAACAACCACCACCACCGCCATCACCAACAACCACTACCACTACCATCACCAACAACCACTACCATCACCACCACCACCACCACCATCACCAACCACCACCATCACCAACCACCACCACCACCACCACCACCAACCACCACCACCACCAACCACCACCACCACCACCACCACCACCACCACCAACCACCACCACCACCACCACCACCACCACCACCACCACCACCACCAACCACCACCACCAACCACCACCACCACCAACCACCACCACCACCACCACCAACCACCACCATCACCAACACCAACACCACCACCACCACCACCAACCACCACCAGAACCACCACCAGAACCAACAACAACAACCACCACCACCACCAACCACCATCACCAACCAACACCATCACCAACCACCACCACCAACCACCACCACCATCACCAACTACTACCACCACCAACAACAACAACAACAACCACCATCACCAACAACCACCACCTTCACCAACCACCACCACCAACCACCACTACCATCACCAACAACCACTACCATCACCACCACCACCATCACCAACAACCACCACCACCACCATCACCAACCACCACCATCACCAACCACCACCACCAACCACCACCAGAACCAACAACAACAACAACCACCACCACCAACAAACAACAACCACCCTATAATTTTCAAGTCAATTCAAATCACTCAATTTTATTTTTATTTGCTGTTTTCAGTTGGTGTCGTAACCATGGTTTCAAGGCTGACTTTGGGATGTCTGCTGATCGTTGCCATAGCGATGGGAACATTATTATGAAAAACTACATCACAATAACTAATGACATTTAAACAGACAAGTATGTTCTCGCACGAGTGCAAGAAACTCGTAGCCGTCACACGATGTGTTTTCGAAGGATAATCTTTCATGTAAGCATGTCAGCTGTAATAGTATATATAGGATCAGCTAGTCGGATATGATGTCAGATTGTAATAGTATATAGGATCAGCTAGTCGGATATGATGTCAGATTGTAATAGTATATAGGATCAGCTAGTCGGATATGATGTCAGATTGTAATAGTATATAGGATCAGCTAGTCGGATATGATGCCAGATTGTAATAGTATATAGGATCAGCTAGTTGGATATGATGTCAGATTGTAATAGTATATATAGGATCAGCTAGTCGGATATGATGTCAGATTGTAATAGTATATAGGATCAGCTAGTCGGATATGATGTCAGATTGTAATAGTATATAGGATCAGCTAGTCGGATATGATGTCAGATTGTAATAGTATATAGGATCAGCTAGTTGGATATGATGTCAGATTGTAATAGTACCGTATTTTCCGGCATATTACCCGCGGGTTATCTGTTGATTTAACCATTATTCAAGCAAGGTGCGGGTAATAGACCGGTGCGGGTAATGGACTGATTTGTTTGTCATTGTATTTTTTAAGGTGCTAAGTTTTGTCACTTCAAATACGAAGTTTATGATACGTAAATATCAAAGTGTTTCCTTTGATTGTAAGTTAAATATTTCGCATGTTCTTTCGAGATTAGAACTGATTCGAATACAGCAGAAATATGAAGCTGTAAACATTCACATCTAACGAACAAGAAATACTCACATTATGAATACGATGATTGAAATTTATGCTAAAGTTCTCTTCAAAAGAATCAGCGTGATTTTCACGTGCTCACACATCATGTGTCAATCAAGTGTCTCAAACATAACATTCCCATGTGCACTAACGAACCATTAGATTTTAGAACTGATATAAATGCCGAAAGTTGACGAGAAAGACGCCCGGTATAAAAGATGTTTTGTTTTGAATCAGACGTATGATTGCATTGGATCGTGATTTCAAGAGTTCATTTAAACTTTCGCCTTTACATGAAAGAAGCTTCATGTATCTTTAAATACTTTACAATAGGTTTGATTTCTTCTAATTAATTCAATACTGTGCAAAGAACATTACGCTTAATGTTACTACAGTAAGTACGGAAACATTTGAGCGGTACTGTATACATGTTTTCGTATGAATTTATAATTAGATGCGGGTAATACACCGGTGCGGGTAATCTGATGATTTGTTTTCATTTCTATCGTAAATCGTGAGGGTGCGGGTAATACGCTGTGCGGGTAATAAGCCGGAAAATACCGGACGGTGTAAAGTGCAGGTTGCAGGTTGCAGGTTGCAGGTTGCAGGTTGCAGGTTGCAGGTTGCAGGTTGCAGGTTGCAGGTTGCAGGTTGCAGGTTGCAGGTTGCAGGTTGCAGGTTGCAGGTTGCAGGTTGCAGGTTGCAGGTTGCAGGTTGCAGGTTGCAGGTTGCAGGTTGCAGGTTGCAGGTTGCAGGTTGCAGGTTGCAGGTTGCAGGTTGCAGGTTGCAGGTTGCAGGTTGCAGGTTGCAGGTTGCAGGTTGCAGGTTGCAGGTCAAACGTACAGTGCAACCCCGGTATTTCAAAATAACTCAAACCAATTTCCCTTGGATTATTTTTTCAGTCAATTTAATAAGCTTACTATCGGTTATTTCGAACATTTTTTTGGCCGGTATTCGTCGAAAAACGAAAGACTCCCGAAAGTAAGATTATAAAATGTCCAAATCAGGCAAATCCAATGAGTGAGGAAAGGCTGTGTTCGCACCACGTTCAGCTTCAAAATCAGTCCATTAAGGCATTAGTTGTTTTTCTCTGATCCAGATTGCAGGGAGATTGGCTCGATGATCAACTGTCAATACCTGTCTTTTCGGATCTTTTCGGCTTTCCATGAATAAAACCACCCCCAGAATAACAGCTTCTTACTTTGAGGAGTAAAATTCACGTGTCTAGGGGTTTTCCAGTGGCAGTTTATCAAATCAATTGGCCAAGATAAGTCATGTTTTTAATACGGCAGCGACAAATCAGCCGCCATCTTTAGCTATAGCACTATGGGTTTCCTGTGGTAGGATATAATTGTGTTTGGGTTACCTGTGCTAAAGATGGCGGCTGATTTGTCGCTGCTGTATAAAAACATGACTTATCTTGGCCAATTGATTTGAAAAAACTGCTACTGGAAAACCCCTGGACACGTGAATTTTACTCCTCAAAGTAAGAAGCTGTTATTCTGGGGGTGGTTTTATTCATGGAAAGCCGAAAAGATCCGAAAAGACAGGTATTGACAGTTGATCATCGAGCCAAGGCTCCCTGCAATCTGGATCAGAGAAAAACAACTAATGCCTTAATGGACTGATTTTGAAGCTGAACGTGGTGCGAACACAGCCTTTCCTCACTCATTGGATTTGCCTGATTTGGACATTTTATAATCTTACTTTCGGGAGTCTTTCGTTTTTCGACGAATACCGGCCAAAAAAATGTTCGAATAACCGATAGTAAGCTTATTAAATTGACTGAAAAAATAATCCAAGGGAAATTGGTTTGAGTTATTTTGAAATACCGGGGTTGCACTGTACGTTTGACCTGCAACCTGCAACCTGCAACCTGCAACCTGCAACCTGCAACCTGCAACCTGCACTAACCTGCAACCTGCAACCTGCAACCTGCAACCTGCAACCTGCAACCTGCAACCTGCAACCTGCAACCTGCAACCTGCAACCTGCAACCTGCAACCTGCAACCTGCACTTTACACCGTCCGGGAAAATACGGTATATATAGGATCAGCTAGTCGGATATGATGCCAGATTGTAATAGTATATAGGATCAGCTAGTTGGATATGATGTCAGATTGTAATAGTATATATAGGATCAGCTAGTCGGATATGATGCCAGATTGTAATAGTATATAGGATCAGCTAGTTGGATATGATGTCAGATTGTAATAGTCTATAGGATCAGCTAGTCGGATATGATGTCAGATTGTAATAGTATATATAGGATCAGCTAGTCGGATATGATGTCAGATTGTAATAGTATATAGGATCAGCTAGTCGGATATGATGTCAGATTGTAATAGTATATAGGATCAGCTAGTCGGATATGATGCAGATTGTAATAGTATATAGGATCAGCTAGTCGGATATGATGCCAGATTGTAATAGTATATAGGATCAGCTAGTCGGATATGATGTCAGATTGTAATAGTATATAGGATCAGCTAGTCGCATATGATGTCAGATTGTAATAGTATATAGGATCAGCTAGTCGGATATGATGTCAGATTGTAATAGTATATAGGATCAGCTAGTCGGATATGATGTCAGATTGTAATAGTATATAGGATCAGCTAGTCGGATATGATGTCAGATTGTAATAGTATATAGGATCAGCTAGTCGGATATGATGCCAGATTGTAATAGTATATAGGATCAGCTAGTCGGATATGATGCCAGATTGTAATAGTATATAGGATCAGCTAGTCGGATATGATGTCAGATTGTAATAGTATATAGGATCAGCTAGTCGGATATGATGTCAGATTGTAATAGTATATAGGATCAGCTAGTCGGATATGATGTCAGATTGTAATAGTATATAGGATCAGCTAGTCGGATATGATGTCAGATTGTAATAGTATATAGGATCAGCTAGTTGGATATGATGTCAGATTGTAATAGTATATAGGATCAGCTAGTCGGATATGATGTCAGATTGTAATAGTATATATAGGATCAGCTAGTCGGATATGATGTCAGATTGTAATAGTATATAGGATCAGCTAGTCGGATATGATGTCAGATTGTAATAGTATATAGGATCAGCTAGTCGGATATGATGCCAGATTGTAATAGTATATAGGATCAGCTAGTCGGATATGATGCCAGATTGTAATAGTATATAGGATCAGCTAGTCGGATATGATGTCAGATTGTAATAGTATATAGGATCAGCTAGTCGCATATGATGTCAGATTGTAATAGTATATAGGATCAGCTAGTCGGATATGATGTCAGATTGTAATAGTATATAGGATCAGCTAGTCGGATATGATGCCAGATTGTAATAGTATATAGGATCAGCTAGTCGGATATGATGTCAGATTGTAATAGTATATAGGATCAGCTAGTCGGATATGATGTCAGATTGTAATAGTATATAATAATAATAATAATAATAATATAACTTTATTTAAACACGGTGGACCCATCAGGATTTTACAAAGAAATATGATAAAATTGTAAATATCTATATACATAAACACTCTATCTTTCTAAGATCAGGATAGGATCAGCTAGTCGGATATGATGTCAGATTGTAATAGTATATAGGATCAGCTAGTCAGATATGATGTCAGATTGTAATAGTATATAGGATCAGCTAGTCGGATATGATGTCAGATTGTAATAGTATATAGGATATCAGCTAGTCAGATATGATGTCAGATTGTAATAGTATATAGGATATCAGCTAGTCGGATATGATGTCAGATTGTAATAGTATATAGGATCAGCTAGTCAGATATGATGTCAGATTGTAATAGTATATAGGATCAGCTAGTCGGATATGATGTCAGATTGTAATAGTATATAGGATATCAGCTAGTCAGATATGATGTCAGATTGTAATAGTATATAGGATATCAGCTAGTCGGATATGATGTCAGATTGTAATAGTATATAGGATCAGCTAGTCGGATATGATGCCAGATTGTAATAGTATATAGGATCAGCTAGTCGGATATGATGTCAGATTGTAATAGTATATAGGATCAGCTAGTCGGATATGATGTCAGATTGTAATAGTATATAGGATCAGCTAGTCGGATATGATGTCAGATTGTAATAGTATATAGGATCAGCTAGTCGGATATGATGCCAGATTGTAATAGTATATAGGATCAGCTAGTCGGATATGATGCCAGATTGTAATAGTATATAGGATCAGCTTAAGTCGGATATAGTGTCAGATTGTAATAGTATATAGGATCAGCTAGTCGGATATGATGTCAGATTGTAATAGTATATAGGATCAGCTAGTCGGATATGATGCCAGATTGTAATAGTATATAGGATCAGCTAGCTAGTCAGATATATGATGTCAGATTGTAATAGTGTATATAGGATCAGCTAGTCGGATATGATGCCAGATTGTAATAGTATATAGGATCAGCTAGTCGGATATGATGTCAGATTGTAATAGTATATAGGATATCAGCTAGTCAGATATGATGTCAGATTGTAATAGTATATAGGATATCAGCTAGTCGGATATGATGTCAGATTGTAATAGTATATAGCCGATCAGCTAGTCGGATATGATGTCAGATTGTAATAGTATATAGGATCAGCTAGTCGGATATGATGTCAGATTGTAATAGTATATAGGATCAGCTAGTCGGATATGATGTCAGATTGTAATAGTATATAGGATCAGCTAGTCGGATATGATGCCAGATTGTAATAGTAGTATATAGGATCAGCTAGTCGGATATGATGCCAGATTGTAATAGTATATAGGATCAGCTTAAGTCGGATATAATGTCAGATTGTAATAGTATATAGGATCAGCTAGTCGGATATGATGTCAGATTGTAATAGTATATAGGATCAGCTAGTCGGATATGATGCCAGATTGTAATAGTATATAGGATCAGCTAGCTAGTCAGATATATGATGTCAGATTGTAATAGTGTATATAGGATCAGCTAGTCGGATATGATGCCAGATTGTAATAGTATATAGGATCAGCTAGTCGGATATGATGTCAGATTGTAATAGTATATAGGATATCAGCTAGTCAGATATGATGTCAGATTGTAATAGTATATAGGATATCAGCTAGTCGGATATGATGTCAGATTGTAATAGTATATAGCCGATCAGCTAGTCGGATTAGATGGAAAGGTAGCTTTGTCAGTTATTATATATATACACCTACACTGTATTCAAAATATCGTTGTCCGGGCCGAAAAAAGCAACAAGCTGACGACCGCAAAGGACTTTGGGAATCTCCTAATTAATTTATTTATCCGTGGTATTTGAGAAGTTATCCTTACGTCAGCGTTGAATAGCAATCATTTGGAACTATTCGGCCATTTGAAAATGCATGTTGTTAAAATGTCTACGGATGAATATATGAATAAGAAGAAAGTCCCAATGCCCTTTCCCGGACAACCATATTTGGAATAGGTGTATATCATTTATGTTGAGTAGTTGATAGTCTAACACCATACATAAATTAATAAACACTGTAAATAGTTTTATTTGTAACGATATTAAAGAAACTCGTCGTAGTTGCATGATGAGGATTTTTCCGTGTTTTCATAGGCTAACAAATGAATTCAACAACAATAAAATTACAATAAAAGCAGAATCCCTGCAGTGTTTCTGTATGAATTTAGATAAAGATAATTGACTACATATTAATATCAAATAGAGCTTCTAGAGCACGTTGGGAAGATAAGGGTGCCTCATCTGTGTACCTTATCACGAAAAATCCAAGAAAAAAAAATCATTTAAAAATCAACTTTACCATAAAAAAACAGAATGTAATAGACAAAAAAAAATCAATTACCGGTAAAAATAAACTTTACCGAAGAAATAAAACCCAGAATCTTAAAAAAAAATGGGGTCCACCGGAAAGTGACTTCTCCACCACAGGAAGCCCGATATTCTCAGGGAATTTCCAAAGTCAGTTTCTTGGAAAATGTATTTTAGTCTTGTGCCTGTCATTGGCTCCCTGTAATAAGAATACAATAACATGCTTCTTGAACACAGTCAGCAGCATATAAAGATTTCGGGGAATCCCCGTTGCACCATTTGTGCATTTGTGTCTGAATGTTATCCATCATATCAGCACTTCTCTCTTCACGCGGGTATAAAGTACGTAAGCTGTTTTCTTTACGTAAAGTTCAAGATACCGTAATATACCTAGCCTGCTGAACAGGCCATTAATATACCATTCTGGAGGTGAAAACCAATTCAGCCAAGCGCTTTTCGTTGAAAGGTGAGTAAATCTATTCTATGTCTTACAAGATCGCGAATAAAAGGTCTTTGACGAGCAGCTGTTGCGACTTTCGTTTTGAAAACGCATTGAACTAGATTCTATTAAAACAGTTATCTT
This sequence comes from Actinostola sp. cb2023, assembly GCA_033675265.1. Classification (NCBI taxonomy): domain Eukaryota; kingdom Metazoa; phylum Cnidaria; class Anthozoa; order Actiniaria; family Actinostolidae; genus Actinostola; species Actinostola sp. cb2023. The sequence continues at coordinate 31,757 of JAUJYZ010000255.1, read as the reverse complement.
GCACTGTTAAGCCTTAGCGACGCAAGCATCAGAAAAGACGTATATATTTCACTGTTAAAATTGACTTATGTTTATCGCCATAGACTATAGCTATCTTGAGTAGTGAAACTCGTACGCGTCTTTGTATTAATTAATGACACGCGAGACAGTCTTCTCTATTTCACTCCATTTTCTCCTGCAAAAATATAGCTCTGTCACCTCGCAAGGCAGGAGAGGGGGCCATGTAATGAAAGACATGCATCTACTTTTAAAATATATTTCAGGCTTGTCGCTGATTTTGTTTTGAACGAGAGAAGCTAGATCATTCAACCTAATATGCTCTGTACTGCAGTACATTTTATTCCAAACTCGAAAAAGATGATATGCCTCGCAACGCCATTGCAAGCGAAGTATCTTGTATAACTTTAATATATATTCTCATTTCAGCCATCATGTCTTCAGTTGACTTCAAACAAACAAGATACAAGCGCCTAAATAGCGGAGATTGTCGCAGTTTAGGTAAAGAAACGAACTTCATTTTGAAAACGAATTGAACAAACTATTCGAAACAATTGTCTTGTTTTGAATGAATTAAGCGCAAGTACAAGAGGCGTTATTTCACTGTGAAAACGAGCCTGACGCAAGAATATAAAGCACAAGTACAAGAGAAGTTATTTCACTGTGAAAACTAAATATTAAAATAGTTCGGTTATCATCACAACATTCGGCTTCTCAACCATTAATTCTCAAAATGCTGACAAGCAAAATCTCTCGGTTTCAACCTATAACGTAAGGGTGATTTTGACCTATCGATTCGGGCCAATCAGTCGACACGCGTTCAATGGAGTGTTTGGAATATGAGAATTCTCCGTGTAGAAAACAAATAGGAAACTGCTAAAACTCTACCGTTGTGTTCTGTCTGCCAGTTCACAGTCAGTTAGCCTGTGTAGCAAGCGTTGTCTCGTTTTTTTGATTTTTGCGTTTGTTAATTGGCCGCGCGGGAGTTGGGGCGAGAGCAAAAACGCTCCCCCCCCCCCCCCCCAAAAGAAAATACTTCAGCGCGACCAAAAAACGTTTGCGTATATACGCAGGCTAACAATCGGTCAACAAGAAGCTAAACTTCAAGATACCGCTAAGTGACAAAGCTGCAAGCAATACTAATTCACGGTAATTAATTTTGCAGAAATGGAAGAAAAAAACCCTCAACTGAAGCTACAACTGGGATATAAAGATTTTTCCAACAAGTATAAAAAACACCTTGGCATTGCTGCTGTCATAGCTACTGTTGCCATAGTATTAATAGCTGCTATGTTATTGAGTTCCAAGTCTGGATCCCACGGTACGAGACTACATTATCCATACATGTTACTTTATATTTTGGTTTGAAATTATTCAGTATATCAACCATCGAGTAGTGTGTTTTACTTGGGAAAGTCTTTTCAACCTTTTTTTCTTTGTTTTCTTTTTTGACAGACAAACACTTCAAGTAGCTACTAGTTTTACATTTTAAAACTTGTTTATAAATGTTTTAGGTAATGGGACATGGTATCACGATGTCGACGAGTGCATTCAAGACATGCACGACTGTCACGTGAATGGCATGTGCTCCAACACCCAAGGTTCCTATGTGTGCACGTGCAAGCAAGGATTCCGTGGCAATGGGAAAGCATGTGTCGACATCGATGAGTGCGCATTGGATGTCCACAATTGCAGCATCAATGCAAACTGCTATAACTCTGTTGGTTCGTACCAGTGTACATGTCATCAAGGTTTTGCTGGTGATGGCAAAACGTGTACGGACATCAATGAATGCCAACTAGGAATCCATAGCTGTCACAGAGATGCAATTTGCTTCAACTCTGTTGGATCATTCACATGTACATGCAAGAAGGGTTTTACAGGAGACGGGCGACATTGTACTGACGTCAATGAGTGTAAGCTTGGATTGCATGGTTGCCATGCCGATGCACAATGCATCAACAATCCTGGGTCACATGCCTGTGTGTGCAATACAGGTTACCATGGTGATGGTATTGCTTGCTATGATATCAACGAATGCGCTCCGCAGAACGAGCAAAGGTGCGACGAAAACTCAAACTGCATCAATACCAAAGGTTCCTATCGATGTGACTGTCATTCTGGTTATAAGAAGAAAGGATTTCATTCTTGCGAAAACATCGATGAATGCGGTTTGCGTCCGACACCGTGTGATCCAAATGAGCGTTGTCAAGACAACCCTGGTTCGTACACATGCACTTTTAAAAATTACCATGGTTACCATGGTAATGGTTACCATGGTTACCATGGGTACGGGAGGACTTCTAGCGGTAAGCATTGTTATACAAGGAACCTACTCTAGAGGTGGTACAAAACACTAGTGTCAGTTTGACACGATAATAATTTAATTAATTAATAATTATATACACCAACCACCACCATCACCAACCACCACCACCACCAACAACAACCACCATTACCAACCACCATCACCAACCACCACCGCCACCAATCACCACCACCAACAACAACAACCACCATTGCCAACCACCATCACCAACCACCACCAACAACCACCACCATCACCAACCACCATCATCACCAACCACCACCAACAACAACCACCACCACGTCACCACCAATCACCACCACCAACCACCATCACCAACAACTACCACCACCAACCACTACCACTACCACCACCACTACCACCACCAACCACTACCACCAACCACTACCACCACCAACAACAACCACCACCATCACCATCACCAACCACCACCACCAACTACTACCACCACCAACAACAACCACCACCATCACCACCACCAACAACCACCACCATCACCACCACCAACCACCACCACGAACTACCCACCAACAACAACCACCACCATCACCACGAACTACCACCAGCACCAACCATCACCACCACCAACAACAACCACGACCATCACCACCACCACCAACAACAACAACCACCACCATCACCACCACCAACTGACCACCACCACCAACCACCACCACGAACTACCACCAACAACAACCACCACCATCACCACCACCAACTGACCACCACCACCAACCACCACCACGAACTACCACCAACAACAACCACCACCATCACCACGAACTACCACCAGCACCAACCATCACCACCTCCAACAACAACCACGACCATCACCACCACCACCAACAACAACAACCACCACCATCACCAACCACCACCACCAACCACCACCACCACCACCAACCACCACCACCAACCACCACCACGAACTACCACCAGCACCAACAACTACCACCATCACCAACAACTACCACCATCACCAACAACTACCACCACCATTAACAACCACCACCACAACCAACAACCACCACCACCAACAACAACTACCACCATCACCAACCACCACCAACAACAACCATCACCAACAACAACAACCACCATCACCAACAACTACCACCATCACCAACAACCACAACCACCATCCACCACCACCAACCACCCCATAATTTTTAAGTCAATTCAAATCACTCAAAATATTTTTATTTACTATTTTCAGTTGGTGTCGTAACCATGGTTTCAATGCTGACTTTGGGATGTCTGCTGATCGTTGCCATAGCGATGGGAACATTATTATGAAAAACTACATCAGAATAACTAATGGCATTTAAACAGACAAGTATGTTCTCGCACGAGTGCAAGAAACTCGTAGTCACACGATGTGTTTTCGAAGGATAATCTTTCATGTAAGCATGTCAGATTGTGATAGTATATAGGATCAGCTAGTCGGATATGATCGATGGAAGGGTAGCTTTGTCAGTTATATATTTATCATTTAGTGAAGAGCCACTCTGTGGATATATTGTCTAATAAACCTTTATTATTATTATTATTATTATTATTATTATTATTATTATTATTATTATTATTATTATTATTATTTATTATTATTATTATTATTATCATTTATGTTGAGTAGTTGATAGTCTATTAAATCATTGTAAATAGTTTTATTTTTAACGATATTAAAGAAACTCGTAGTTGCATGATGCGGATTTTTCCGTGTTTTCATAGGCTAATAAATGAATTCAACAACCATAAAATTACAATAAAAGCAGAAGCGTATACATACTGACTAGCGTTATAAATAAAGAAAATAGGCACTATAGCTATGTAAAAACTGCCAAAACGATCGCCCAGGTCAAACATGGGACAATTTAAGCAACAAATATGTAATGGTAATCAAACAAGAAACAAGCGCCAAAATAGTCAAAAAACAGTTGATTCAATCCCCACGGTGTTTCTGTATGAATTTAGATAAAGATAATTGACTACATATTAATATCAAATAGAGCTTCTAGAGCATGTCGGGAAGATAAGGGTGCCTCATCTGTGTACCACATCACGAACAATCCAAGAAAACAAATCATTTAAAAATCAACTTTACCAAAAAAAAAAGAATGTAATAGACAAAAAAAAATCAATTACCGGTAAAAATAAATTTTACCGAAGAAATAAAACCCAGAATCTTAAAAAAAAAAGGGGTCCACCGGAAAGTGACTTCTCCACCACAGGGAGCCCAATATTCTCGGGGAATTTCCAAGGAAAACATAAATCCCCTTCAAAGTCATTTCTTGGAAGATGTATTTTAGTCTTGTGCCTGTCATTGGCTCACTGTAATAAGAATACAATAACTGACATTCTTCTTGAACACTGACAGCAGCATATATACATTTCGGGGAATCCCCGACCGATTGCACTTTGTGCATAATACTGAATGTTATCCATAACATCGGCGAGCTGACTCTTCGATCACGCTAAGTAAGCTGTTTTCTTTACGTGAAGTTCAAGATACCGTGAATATCATTCTGGAGGTAAAAACCAATTCAGCCAAGCGCTTTTCGCTGAAAGGTGAGTAAATCTATTCTATGCATATATTTCACTGTTAAAATTTACTTATGTTTAACATTGAACTCAGGTTCCTTTAAGCTCTTTAATATACTGCGGCCATAGATTACATGTAGCTATCTTGAGCAGTAAAACACGCGTCTTTGTATTAATGTCATTAGTCAGTCTTCTCTATTTTACTCCATTTTCTCAAAAATAGCTCAGTCACCTCGCAAGGCAGGACGGAGGGGGCCATATTGAAAGACATTCATCTACTTTTTAAATATCTTTCAGACTTGGCGCTGATTTGTTTTTATCTACCTTATGCTCTGTACTGCCTTACATGTTATTCCAAACAAAAAGATGATATGCCTCGCAACGCCATTGCAAGCCGAAGTATCGTATAAGATTCTACTTTCAGCCATTATTTCACTTTCACTTTCGGCTTCTTTGACTTCAAACAAACAAGATACAAGCGCCTAAATAGCGGAGATTGTCGCAGTTTAGGTAAAGAAACGAACTTCATTTTGAAAACGAATTGAACAAACTCAGTATTCGAAACACTTGTCTTGTTTTGAATGAAAAAAGCGCAAGTTCAAGAGACGTTATTTCACTGTGAAAACGGCCCTGACGCAAGCACAATTATTATATGGATGTCAGTGTTTTACTGGAAACTAAAACACTCGTATTTTTCATATTTTCACCAGTGAAAATATGAAAAATTATGTACCACAGATCCCGGATGTACGCTCGCGTTCACTTTTTCCCGCCTTTGGATTCTGCTTCTTGTCGCTTGTTCTTACAAACAATGACGGCTTCTCGACTTTTCGCCGAGGTCTCCGACGCTGATTTAGTTAAGTTTTCAGAAGAAAATGAAACGAAAACACAGCAAAGAAAACCGAATATGATCTTAGAATCTTCAGGGAATAAATACCTGACAGCAATAAACGAGCAACGAGACATCGAAACATTACCGTTAAGTTCACCATATAATAAAAAGAACATTACACGGTGGCTTGAAGATATGAATTTAATTTTCTCGTGTTAAAAACAATATTTTACTTATCTTTGCGCCGCCTTGTAATATCCTCTATGTATAAGAGGCGTTATTTCACTGTGAAAACTGGCCCGACGCAAGCATAAGCGCAAGTACAAGAGACGTTATTCCACTGTGAAAACGGGCTTGACGCAAGCATAAGCACAAGTACAAGACACGTTATTTCACTGTGAAAACTGGCCTGACGCAAGCATAAGCACAAGAACAAGAGACGTTATTTCACTGTGAAAACTAAATTAAAATAGTTCGGTTATCATCGCAATATTCGGCTTCTCAACCATTCTTAAAATGCTGACAAGCAAAATCTCTCGGTTTCAACCTATGACGTAAGGGTTATGTTGACACACGTTCAATCGCAAGTGGAACCACGAGTCAAGTCAAAATAATACAATGATCAATAGATATAAATACTAGGAAGAGCTTCGAGGCTGTTGTGTATATACTCTGTATGGGACTCTATAAAAACTGGCCGAAATACGGTGCGAAAATTTTACGAACTAACATGTATTTGGTATCAAAATGTCCATAAAAGCGCGGGCTATGCTAATCCGTAGTTAATTTCGTGACTAGGCCTGTGTAGTTTCAATAAAAGCTATTTAGCTATTTATGTGGGCTGACAGGCCAGTTTGAGGTCATGTCACGCCAATTCTCTTGTAAGGTAGACCCTTTCAACTAAAAAAATACGGTACTTTTTTGCATCGAATTTCAATTATAACCAAATAATATGGTCCACGAAAGATCAAACAAACTAAATCCGTCGTTAACTTTTTAGTTATATGCATTTATACGAGGAAAATTGCAAAAAACCTTGAATTTGAGCCCATGTTTGTATGTACTAGAATGTGGGGGCGTGCCAGAGAAATTCTAGCTGACTACTTGTGACAAATCTTTCCCGATGCCTCACGCAACTGACATTGTCCTTGTCATAATGCCTGAGTGTACGCTCATTGAGCGTCTTGTTGCTTTTGAAAAGCGCAAAAAGCAGAGAGTTTTAAAGAAACGATCTTTCATTAGTACCCAGTCTCCCCCCGGTATTCAAAATGGCGGCCAATTTTCCGATTTTTACGGCAAAATATCTCCGAAACGAACACGGTAAAATCTAGGTAATATAAAGATCTACAAAATATGTTAAAATGAAAAAAATGACATCACATGGGAAAGACTGACATCAATATTTTCAAAAAAATTACACCCCTCCACGGATTCGAACGACGCACATTTTGACGGCAACGCGCGGATTAAAACCTTCACAAATACTTCGAAGTAGCAGTTATTGAATTTATATTTAATCAATTATGTTAACTACAAATAGATTCAATGTCAGGTAATATTTAATAGAATTTGAAGAACGTTTTCATGTAATTTTGATGTGTTCATTTGACACGATTACTTATCATAATTCGCGCGTCTTTCTCTTCAAAATCATCAGTTTTGTTCGGCGTGTGGCTCAAGGATGAAGACGGTGACCCCCATTTTTTATTTCAGTTTTTTAACTATAATACGATAGAGTATCTGTATGCCAAGTTTCAGAAAATTGACATTATAACTTCAATTGCCCGCGAACGTCCTTATATAATAAACAAGACGCTCAGTGAGCGTACACTCGGACATTTATGACAATGACAATGACAGTTGCGTGACTAGGGAGACTATGTGTCGGTGAGGATAGATAAAGATCTCCGAATCGTCCGTCTGCAGTACATACTTCGAACGTCCAGTTCAGGTTGCATATTCATGCATATGGTCAGATGGTTCTGATAAAGATTTTCGTTTGTTGTAATGTAGGCGCGTTTGTTTTTGTTATAAATGAAACGACATCTTTCAGAGTGGGCCCACACGAATCGGCGTATGCTTTTGTATGTGAAATGAGCGTGTTTAAAGCCCGTGTTTTATCGGCCATAAAGATCCGAGCCGCAATCAAACTTGTTAACGTTGTTACGTATATGCACTCCATTATGAAACATGAAACCCAACACTATTCACTATACAACACTCTTCAGTTTAGCAGCATTAAAACAATTATATTCAAGATTGATGAGTTCGTGGACCGGCCCTTTCAAAAACACTCGAGATCTCAACTGCTTCTCTCTCTTCTCTTCTCTATAGTCGGTAGTCGTGGGACGATGAGTTTTTTTAAACGATGACCCAAGAGCGAACTATTTGGCCCGTTTGAGCATAGAATTACTTCATTACGTGTTCGGATATCATCGCCCCAGTTATCGAAACCCTTAAACAGACATTCCTGACCGATACGATCACATTCTTCGCATTCTTTTTTCATTCTGTGTCCGACGAAAAATAAAAACAAGAAAGTCCATTTTATAACTCGGACTTCCTCCGGAAGTGTCCGAGTAATTAAGTCAAAAAACATCCAAAGGCAAGGATAAAGTTTGAAAGAAGAAACGGCTCAAGCGCGCGCTGGATCCCTGCGCGAGCGATTCGTCGGTTCTATGTGTCTGTATATGACAATGGCTGAGAGCCAATCAGATTGCGAGATTACGCGAGATTACGCTCTGTTATTGTAAAACATGCAATGGAGTGTTTGGAATTCGGGAATTCTCCGGGTAGAAAACAAATAGGAAACTGCTAAAACTCTACCGTTGTGTTCTGTCTGCCAGTTCACAGTCAGTTAGCCTGTGTAGCAAGCGTGGTTCCTTTTTTTGGATTTTTCCTTTTGTTGGCCGCGCGGGAGTTGGGGCGAGAGCAAAAACGCTCCCCCCAAACAAAATACTTCAGCGTGACCAAACAACGTTTGCACATATACGCAGGCTAACAATTGGTCAAACCACAGGAAACCCAGGCTGTGTATCTGTCTGGGTCTTTACGTAAATTATAGTAAAATACAGTAAATGAATGATAGCTGAAATAAAGTGTATTTCACATATACATACCGTCTTGTCTTCATTTTGCCTCGTTTCGGACGATTTTGACGTGTTTTGGCTCCTCCGTAACTCTCCCCTCCATATATAATGAGAAGGACGGAAACATCGACTCTCAAATCACTACAGGTCACGATCGATACTCCTCGATTTCTCTCCTAAAAATGTATTCCCCATCAATTCAAACAACCTCAGGTGAAAGAATGATAAATATGGATTCCTCGAAAGTGAGTCACGACAAGAAAAAGCATCAGATTCATTCTGGAATCCTTCGATGAATCCATAACATACAGCCATTTTCATCCGGAGTTCCCGTTTGCTGTCCACGGAAGTAGACGTTACACCACACGAAATCCCAGCGGGCTTTGGCGCTCGGACCTGATTGGACAAAAATTTCACTCGTGGGGACTATCGAAAGTAAGAAATGGATAGACAAATTATACACATCTAGGGGTGGGTACAATATGAACAACCAATCCGAAATCGACAACAACAACAACTTCAAACTTACCAGGCTTTCAAAGATACATAAAAAGGAACTAAAACTTTTTCGCCTTTACTCTTCTTCTTCGGAACAACTCCATGGCATTCTTCATCTTTCCGCTTCAGCGTAGACAGCATTTTGTATTTGACAATATCGAATAATTATAATTATACATGCGATAAGGTAACGTTTTGAACGCTGGAATTTTGCGAGATTTTCCATGCACGGGTCGTCAAGTTGTTGTCGATTTCGGATTGGTTGTTCATATTGTACCCACCCCTAGATGTGTATAATTTGTCTATCCATTTCTTACTCTCGATAGTCCCCACGAGTGAAATTTTTGTCCAATCAGGGCCGAGCGCCAAAGCCCACTGGGATTTCGTGTGGTGTAACGTCTACTTCCGTGGACAGCAAACGGGAACTCCGGATGAAAATGGCTGTATGTTATGGATTCATCGAAGGATTCCAGAATGAATCTGATGCTTTTTCTTGTCGTGACTCACTTTCGAGGAATCCATATTTATCATTCTTTCACCTGAGGTTGTTTGAATTGATGGGGAATACATTTTTAGGAGAGAAATCGAGGAGTATCGATCGTGACCTGTAGTGATTTGAGAGTCGATGTTTCCGTCCTTCTCATTATATATGGAGGGGAGAGTTACGGAGGAGCCAAAACACGTCAAAATCGTCCGAAACGAGGCAAAATGAAGACAAGACGGTATGTATATGTGAAATACACTTTATTTCAGCTATCATTCATTTACTGTATTTTGCTATAATTTACGTAAAGACCCAGACAGATACACAGCCTGGGTTTCCTGTGGTCAAACTGGCAATACACAATACTAATTCTCGGTAATTAATTTTACAGAAATGGAAGGAATAAAACCTCAACTGATCAAACTACAGCTGGGATGTAAAGAATTTTTCAAGAAGTATAAAAAACACCTTGGCATTGCTGCTGTCATAGCTACTGTTGCCATAGTATTAATAGCTGCTCTGTTATTGAGTTCCAAGTCTGGATCCCACGGTACGAGACTACATGTATCCATACACGTTTATATTTTGTTTGAAATTCATCGGTATATCAACCATCGAGTAGTGCCTTTTACTTGGGAAAGTCTTTTCAGCATTTTTTTCCCTTTGTTTTCTTTACAGAAAGCTCGGCTATTCGTGTAAAATGCCTTAACGACAGAATCAAACACGGCTGCGTTTGTGAGCAAGGATTCAAAGCACATGAGACGTTCTGTGAAGGTAAGCCTGGGGCTCACTCGAACAATATGTTTTTGTAGTCAAAGACTATTAAATTTTGATATCTTTTTTTCCTGAAGATATCAACGAATGCAAGACGAATGAAGCCAACTGTACTGCTGACCGCCAATGTTTCAACACTGCGGGCTCCTACAATTGTTCGTGCAAACAAGGCTTCACGGAAAAAGATGACAAATGCATTGATATTGATGAATGCAAAAGTGTTAAGTCCCAGTGCCCCTCGCACTCAAGTTGCCACAACACACCAGGCTCCTATTCCTGTCATTGCCTTGATGGTTACCATAGAAACGGTGATGAATGCAGCGACACCGACGAATGTCAAATCAGTGAGCACAAATGTCATGGCAACGCCACCTGCACCAATAAGATTGGTTCTTATACATGTGCTTGTAAAATTGGTTTCTATGGTGATGGACAGTATTGTGTGGTGGATGAGTGTTACACTGGAGACCACAACTGTAGTGCGCATGCGGAGTGCACGAAAACACGTGATGCTTTCCGATGTACATGTAGACATGGATTTGAAGGTAAAATCGACTTTTTGACAGACAAACACTGCATGCAAGCAGCTACTAGTTTTACATTTTAAAACTTGTTGATAAATGTTTTAGGTAATGGGACATGGTGTCGTGATGTTGACGAGTGCATTCAAGACACGCATGACTGTCACGTGAATGCAACGTGCTCCAACACACAAGGCTCCTATATGTGTACGTGCAACCAAGGTTTAAGTGGCAATGGGAAAACATGTGTCGACATTGATGAGTGCGCATTGGATGTCCACAATTGCAGCATCAATGCAAACTGTTCTAACTCCATTGGTTCATACCAGTGTACATGTCATCAAGGTTTTGCTGGTGATGACAAAACGTGTACTGACGTCAATGAATGTCAACTAGGAATCCATAGCTGTCACAAATATGCCAACTGCTCTAACACCATTGGTTCATACAGGTGTACATGCAAGAATGGTTTTACAGGAGACGGGCGACATTGTACTGACGTCAATGAATGTCAACTTGGAATCCATAGCTGTCACAAATATGCCAACTGCTCTAACACCATTGGTTCATACAGGTGTACATGCGAGAAGGGTTTTGGAGGAGACGGGCGACATTGTACTGACGTCAATGAATGTCAACTAGGAATCCATAGCTGTCACAGACATGCCAACTGCTCTAACATCATTGGTTCATACAGGTGTACATGCAAGTACGGTTTTACAGGAGACGGGCGACATTGTACTGACATCAATGAATGTCAACTAGGAATCCATAGCTGTCACAGACATGCCAACTGCTCTAACACCATTGGTTCATACAGGTGTACATGCAAGTACGGTTTTACAGGAGACGGGCGACATTGTACTGACATCAATGAATGTCAACTAGGAATCCATAGCTGCCACAGACATGCCAACTGCTCTAACACCATTGGTTCATACAGGTGTACATGCAAGTACAGTTTTACAGGAGACGGGCGACATTGTACTGACATCAATGAATGTCAACTAGGAATCCATAGCTGTCACAGACATGCCAACTGCTCTAACACCATTGGTTCATACAGGTGTACATGCAAGTACGGTTTTACAGGAGACGGGCGACATTGTACTGACATCAATGAATGTCAACTAGGAATCCATAGCTGTCACAGACATGCCAACTGCTCTAACACCATTGGTTCACACAGGTGTACATGCAAGTACGGTTTTACAGGAGACGGACGACATTGTACTGACGTCAATGAATGTCAACTAGGAATCCATAGCTGTCACAGACATGCCAACTGCTCTAACACCATTGGTTCATACAGGTGTACATGCAAGTACGGTTTTACAGGAGACGGACGACATTGTACTGACGTCAATGAATGTCAACTAGGAATCCATAGCTGTCACAGACATGCCAACTGCTCTAACACCATTGGTTCATACAGGTGTACATGCAAGTACGGTTTTACAGGAGACGGACGACATTGTACTGACGTCAATGAATGTCAACTAGGAATCCATAGCTGTCACAGACATGCCAACTGCTCTAACACCATTGGTTCATACAGGTGTACATGCAAGTACGGTTTTACAGGAGACGGACGACATTGTACTGACGTCAATGAATGTCAACTAGGAATCCATAGCTGTCACAGACATGCCAACTGCTCTAACACCATTGGTTCATACAGGTGTACATGCAAGTACGGTTTTACAGGAGACGGACGACATTGTACTGACGTCAATGAATGTCAACTAGGAATCCATAGCTGTCACAGACATGCCAACTGCTCTAACACCATTGGTTCATACAGGTGTACATGCAAGTACAGTTTTACAGGAGACGGGCGACATTGTACTGACATCAATGAATGTCAAATTGGAATCCATAACTGTCACATTGATGCAATTTGCTCGAACTCCATTGGCTCATTCACATGTACGTGCAAGAAGGGCTTTACAGGAGATGGGCGACATTGCACTGACGTCGATGAGTGCAAGCTTGGATTGCATGGTTGCCATGCCGATGCACATTGCTTCAACAAACCTGGGTCACATGCCTGCGTGTGCATCATCGGTTACCATGGTGATGGCAATGTTTGCACTGATATCAACGAATGTGGAGCACAGAACGAGCAAAAGTGCGACAAGAACTCAAATTGCATCAATACCAAAGGTTCCTATCGATGTGATTGTCATTCTGGTTATAAGAAGAAAGGATTTCATTCTTGCGAAAACATTAACGAATGCGGTTTGCATCTGACACCGTGTGATCGAAATGCGCGTTGTCAAGACAACCCTGGTTCGTATACATGTACTTGTAAAAATGGTTACCATGGAAACGGGAGGACATGTAGCGGTAAGCATTGTTATACAAGGAAACTACTCTAGAGGTGGTACAAAACACCTAGTGTCAGGTTGATACGATAATAATTTAATTAATCAATAATTATATACAACCACCAACCACCTCCACCACCATCACCAACCACCACCAACAACAACAACCACCACCAACAACAACAACAACAACAACCACACCAGCACCAACCACCAGCACCAACAACCACACCAGCACCAACCACCAGCGCCACTATCACCAACCACCACCATTACCATTACCAACAACAACAACCATCACCAACAACCGCCATCACCATCACCAACAACCACCATCACCAACAACAACCACCATCACCAACCAACCACCAACAACCACCACCATCACCACCATTACCAACTACTACCACCACCACCAACAACAACAACCACCATCACCAACAACCACCACCTTCACCAACCACCACCACCAACCACCACCAACAACAACCACTATCACCAACCACGTGCACAACTACCACCACCAACAACAACCACCATCACCAACCAACCACCAACAACCACCACCATCACCACCATTACCAACTACTACCACCACCACCAACAACAACAACCACCATCACCAACAACAACCACCATCACCAACCAACCACCAACAACCACCACCATCACCACCATTACCAACTACTACCACATCCACCAACAACAACAACCACCATCACCAACAACCACCACCTTCACCAACCACGACCACCAACCACCACCAACAACAACCACTATCACCAACCACGTGCACAACTACCACCACCAACAACAACTACCACCACCAACAACAACAACCAACAACAACAACAACCACCATCACCGACAACCACCATCACCAACAACCACTATCACCAACCACGTGCACAACAACCACCACCAACAACAACAACCATCACCAACAACAACAACCATCACCAACAACAACAACCATCACCAACCAACCACCAACAACCACCACCATCACCACCATTACCAACTACTACCACATCCACCAACAACAACAACCACCATCACCAACAACCACCACCTTCACCAACCACCACCACCAACCACCACCAACAACAACAACCACCATCACCAACCACGTGCACAACTACCACCACCAACAACAACTACCACCACCAACAACACACCACCAACAACAACAACCACCAACAACCACCACCACCAACAACAACAACAACCAACACACAACAATCACCATCACCAACAACCACCATCACCAACAACAACAACCATCACCAACAACAACAAACCATCACCAACCAACCACCAACAACCACCACCATCACCACCATTACCAACTACTACCACCACCACCACCACAACAACAACCACCATCATCAACAACCACCACCTTCACCAACCACCACCACCAACCACCAACAACAACAACCACTATCACCAACCACGTGCACAACTACCACCACCACCAACAACTACCACCACCAACAACAACCAACAACAACAACCACCATCACCGACAACCACCATCACCAACAACCACTATCACCAACCACGTGCACAACTACCACCACCAACAACAACCAACAACAACAACAACCACCATCACTGACAACCACCATCACCAACAACCACCATCACCAACAACAACAACAACAACCACCAACAACCACCACCACCACCAACAACAACAACCATCACCAACAATCACCATCACCAACAACCACCATCACCAACCACGTGCACAACAACTACCACCAACAACCACCAACAACAACCACCACCACCAACAAACAACAACCATCACCAACAACAACAACCACCATCACCAACAACTACCACCATCACCAACAACCACCACCACCAACCACCACCACCAACCACCACCACCCACCATCACCAACAACAACAACAACCACCATCACCAACAACTACCACCACCACCAACAACAACCACCCCCCATAATTTTTAAGTCAATTCAAATCACTCAAAATAGTTTTATTTACTATTTTCAGTTGGTGTCGTAACCATGGTTTCAAGGCTGACTTTGGGATGGCTGCTGATCGTTGCCATAGCGATGGGAACATTATTATGAAAAACTACATCAGAATAACTAATTAACAATTAGTCACCAAAGGCGAGGTGAATATCGGTCGAGGTTATTATCACTGATATTCACTGAGCCTGAGGTGACTAATTGTTTTAGTAGAATTACACAGGTGATTATTTGAAAAAATAAAAATAAATAAGCATTTTAAAGAAAATACATTTTTATTCACATTTCAAAAGCTGGCAGCCATTTTGTCAAAATGCTGTAGGTAACTATCGAGAAATAGTCCGAAGTTCTCGACCAATCAGCGCGCTTGATTTTCTATAATCACCTGTGTAATTCTACTAATGGAATTTAAACAGACAAGTATGTTCTCGCACGAGTGCAAGAAACTCGTAGCCGTCACACGATCAGTGTTTTCGAAGGATAATCTTTCATGTAAGCATGTCAGCTGTAATAGTATACACCTATTTCAATAAAGGTTGTCGAGGACATCAGTCCATAGGCAATAGGTTATACGTCGTTCCAAGACCGAACTGCATTATGGTAACAGCTTGAATAGCCAAAAACGTATGAAAGCCTATATGATATCGTACCTATTTCCATTTCTACAGACCAAGACACATTTTGAATCGAATTTTATGAAATATTTCTGGTATACACGCCATTCAAGCTGTTACCATAATGCAGTTCGGTCTTGCAACGACGTATAACCTATTGCCTATGGACTGATGTCCTCGACAACCTTTATTGAAATAGGTGTATATAGGATCACCTAGTCGGATACTGGATGGAAGGGTAGCTTTGTCAGTTATATCACAGGTAGCCCAAGCTGTGGACTTGTGGCGAGATTTACAGTAAATGTATGGAGCTTCACAGCGAACTTTGAAAACCGTCTAAATAAAATTCTACAAATTAGGGTAACTCAAGGTATTCTTAAAAACTCTCTCAAAATCGATCGGAATGGCTCCAAACCTCCCACAACTCCAAAGGACAACACAATAAACAAGTAGGACTACTTTGAGGGTTTGTATAATTTTATTTAGACGGTTTTCAAAGTTCGCTGTGAAGCTCCATACATTTACTGTAAATCTCGCCACAAGTCCACAGCTTGGGCTACCTGTGGTTATATATATATCATTTATGTTGAGTAGTTGACACCATACATAAATTAATAAACACTGTAAATAGTTTTATTTGTAACGATATAAAGAAACTTGTAGTTGCATGATGCGGATTTTTCCGTGTTTTCATAGGCTAACAAATGAATTCAACAACAATAAAATTACAATAAAAGCAGAATCCCCGCGGTGTTTCTGTATGAATTTAATATCAAATAGAGCTTCTAGAGCATGTTGGGAAGATAAGGGTGCCTCATCTGTGTACCACATCACGAAAAATCCAAGAAAACAAATCATTTAAAAATCAACTTTACCACACAAAAAAACAGAATGTAATAGACAAAAAAAATCAATTACCGGTAAAAATAAACTTTACCGAAGAAATAAAACCCAGAATCTTAAAAAACAAGACGCTCTACTAGCGTGAACTTGGGCTTCTTAATATAAAGCTGTTTTGATAGATTTTATACTTGTATTACTTGCAGAATTTAAGTCACTCGTTGCGTGACTCAGTAGAGCATACATACGTAATTAGCTTCAACACTCACACTCCTAGCTGACAAGCTGGCGAAGCACATTTCGATTACCTTGCAAGAAACGATTTCACAAACTCAATAAAATTACGATCGAGTTCTTACTAAGCCACAGACATCTGTTAGAAATACACTTTCAGACAGAATTGCAAGGCCAAAAAGTATTCTCTAGGATAGAGTCGTTTTCGTATGAGTGGGAAGTAGTTACGGTACGGTGTGTGCATTTTTTTGTACGGCCGTTCAAAATCCGTGTCAGACTTGAAGGTACAGAGGTTCATGTTGCTGATGAAAGTCACAAAAACCTTGCTCTTGGATGCAGATAGCGATGAGTAAGAGAAGGGAATGGCAGTGTGATTTATCGGACTTGTATTGGACTACAGTTTACCGAAAGAAATTTGGCGTTATGTCTAGTTTCGAGAGATTTACGAGCATTTGAGTGGGACCATGTGAGTTCGCTGGCGGCCATGAGTGACCTACCTTCTATATTTTCTTACTGGTAGGGAATTTTTTTTAAAACCGCCGTAACTCTCTCAATTTCAAGCGGAATGGCCTAGAAATTCCTACAGAGGTAAAGGACAACACAAGGAACAAGTACGAGTCGAATAAAGGCAAACGATTTTTTATTTATTTATTCAAGTACACCAGAACAAGAAAGCCTATATACATTTACTGTATTTACGCCACTGATACTGAGCTTGGGCTACCTGTGGTAAAACTACAGACAAACTCGGATCGAAATTGCAGTATTTTCTTAGGTCATATTATAAACATTTAATAGCATGTTTTGTACGTGATATTTGGGATAAATACCACTACAAACCATGCTATTACCTATACTAATCTTAGACTTGGGCATTCCACAGGAAGCCCAAGTAAAAATTGAAAGTGACTTCACCACAGGAAGCCCGATATTCTCAGGGAATTTCCAAAGTAGTTTCTTGGAAAATGTATTTTGAACACTGACAGCATATAATTATATAAAGATTTCGGGGAATCCCCGACCGATTGCACCATTTGTGCATTTGTGTCTGAATGTTATCCATCACTTCGGCACTTCTCTCTCTTCACGTGGGTAAAGTAAGCTGTTTTCTTACGTAAAGTTCCGGCAAGATACCGTAATATACCATTCTGGAGGTGAAAACCAATTCAGCCAAGCGCTTTTCGTTGAAAGGTGAGTAAATCTATTCTATGTCTTACAAGATCGCGAATAAAAGGTCTTTGACGAGCAGCTGTTGCGACTTTCGTTTTGAAAACGTATTGAACTAGATTCTATTAAAACAGTTATCTTGCACTGTTATTTTTAAAAAAGCCTTAGCGACGCAAGTATCAGAAAAGACGTATATATTTCACTGTTAAAATTTACTTAAGTTTTATGTTTATCGCCATAGACGTAGCTATCTTGAGCAGTGAAACACGTACGCGTCTTTGTATTAATGACACGCGAGACAGTCTTCTCTATTTTACTCCATTTTCTCCTGCAAAAATAGCTCTGTCACCTCGCAAGGCAGGAGAGGGGGCCATGCAATGAAAGACATGCATCTACTTTTAAAAATATCTTTCAGGCTTTAATTATAGCTTGGCGCTGATTTTTTTTTTTGAACGACTGAGAAGCTAGATCAACCTAATATGCTCTGTACTGCAGTACATTTTATTCCAAACAAAAAGATGATATATAAGTTTATATATGCCTCGCAACGCCATTGCAAGCGAAGTTTCCGCACAGTTTCATCGTGTAAATAGATTTTAATTTCAGCCATTATTTCACTTTCAATTTAGGCTTCTTTGACTTCAAACAAACAAGATACAAGCGCCTAAATAGTGGAGATTGTCGCAGTTCAGGTAAAGAAACGAACTTCATTTTGAAAACGAATTGAACAATTTATTCGAAACAATTGTCTTGTTTGAATGAATTAAGCACAAGTACAAGAGACGTTATTTCACTGTGAAAACGGCCCGACACAAGCACAAGCACAAGTACAAGAGACGTAGCCTACGAATAGCCGTTATCCACCGAAAAAACATTTTCACTATGAAAAACTAAATAAGATAGTTCAGTTCAGTTAAATCTTCTCAACCATTCTCAAAATGCTGACAAACAAAATCTCGCGGTTTCAACCTATGACGTCAGGGTGATTTTGACCTGATTATTCTGGCCAATCAGAAGTCGACAAGCGTTCATCGTGCAATGGAGTGTTTGGAATTCGGGAATTCTCCGGTAGAAAACAAATAGGAAACTGCTAAAAACTCTACTGTTGTGTTCTGTCTGCCAGTTCACAGTCGGTTAGCCTGTGTAGCAAGCATGGTTTTGTTTTTTGGATTTTTCCGTTTGTTGGCTGCGCGGGAGTTGGGGCGAGAGCAAAAATGCCACCCCACCCCCCCCCCCCCCCCAAACAAAATACTTCAGCGCGACCAAAAAACGTTTGCGTATACAGCTATTTCAAAAAAGGTTGGTGCCAGTTTTGTTGCATCTTGCATGTTGCATACCAAGCCCGAAATGTATTGTGGATCATATGTAAACAATGTCTGCATGCACATACAGAAGAAAATATGCCGGCTTCAGCTTCATATTGCGAAGGTAAAGTTTGGAAAATTCCCAGAGTCCATATTGTTGTGACCTTTCGCTGACTACATTCACATCGCCCATAGTGCATTTCGGGCTTGGGCTTGGTATGCAACATGCAACAAAACCTTCACCAACCTTTTTTTAAATAGCTGTATATGCAGGCTAGCAATCGGTCAACAAGTAGCTAAACTTCAAGATACCGCTAAGTGACAAAGCTGCAAGCAATACTAATTCTCGGGAATTAATTTTACAGAAATGGAAGAAAAAAAACCTCAACTGAAACTACAGCTGGGATATAAAGAATTTTCCAACAAGTATAAAAAACCACCTTGGCATTGCTGCTGTCATAGCTACTGTTGCCATAGTAGTAATAGCTGCTCTGTTATTGAGTTCCAAGTCTGGATCCCACGGTACGAGACTACATGTATCCATACATCGTTACTTTATATTTTGGTTTGAAATTATCAACCATTGAGTAGTGCGTTTTACTTGGGAAAGTCTTTTCAACCTTTTTTTTCTCTGTTTTCTTGACAGAAAGCTACTCTATTCGTGTCAAATGCATTAACGACAGAATCAAACAGGGCTGCGTTTGTGAGCAAGGTTTTAAAGCACACGAGACATTCTGTGAAGGTAAGCCTGGGGCTCACTCGAACAATATATGTTTTTGTAGTCAAAGACTATTAAATTTTGATATCATTTTTTCCTGAAGATATCAACGAATGCAAGACGAATGAAGCCAACTGTACTGCTGACAGCCAATGTTTCAACACTGCGGGCTCCTACAATTGCTCGTGCAAACAAGGCTTCACGGAAAAAGACGACAAATGCATTGATATTGATGAATGCAAAAGTGCTAAGTCCCAGTGCCCCTCGCACTCCAGATGCCACAACACACCAGGCTCCTATTCTTGTCCTTGCCTTGATGGTTACCATAGCAATGGTGATGAATGCAGTGACACCGACGAATGTCAAATCAGTGAGCACAAAAATGTCATGGCAACGCCACCTGCACCAATAAGATTGGTTCTTATACATGTGCTTGTAAAATTGGTTTCTATGGTGACGGACAGTATTGTGTGGTGGATGAGTGTCACACTGGAGACCACAACTGTAGTGCGCATGCGGAGTGCACGAAAACACGTGATGCTTTCCGATGTACATGTAGACATGGATTTGAAGGTAAAATCGACTTTTTGACAGACAATTTCATACACTTCAAGTACATTTTATAACTTGTTGATAAATGTTTTTTAGGTAATGGGACATGGTGTCACGATGTTGACGAGTGCATTCAAGACACACACGACTGTCACGTGAATGCAACATGCTCCAACACCCTAGGTTCCTATGTGTGCACGTGCAAGCAAGGATTCCATGGCAATGGGAAAAACATGTGTCGACATTGATGAGTGCGCATTGGATGTCCACAATTGTAGCATCAATGCAAACTGCTCTAACTCCATTGGTTCGTACCAGTGTACATGTCATCAAGGTTTTGCTGGTGATGGCAAACATGTACTGACATCAATGAATGCCAACTTGGAACCCATAGCTGTCACAAATAATGCCAACTGCTCTAACACCATTGGTTCACACAGGTGTACATGCAAGAACGGTTTTGCAGGAGACGGGCGAAATTGTACTGACGTCAATGAATGTCAACTAGGAATCCATAACTGTCATAGAGATGCAATTTGCGTCAACTCCATTGGGTCATTTACATGTACGTGCAAGAAGGGTTTTGCAGGAGATGGGCGACATTGCACTGACGTCAATGAGTGCAAACTTGGAATCCATAACTGTCACAGAGATGCAATTTGCTTCAACTCCATTGGGTCATTTACATGTACGTGCAAGAAGGGTTTTGCAGGAGACGGGCAACATTGCATTGACGTCGATGAGTGCAAGCGTGGATTGCATGGTTGCCATGCCGATGCACAATGCATCAACAATCCTGGGTCACATGCCTGTGTGTGCAACACCGGTTACCATGGTGATGGCAATGTTTGCACTGATATCAACGAATGTGGTGCACAGAACGAGCAAAGGTGCGACGAAAATTCAAACTGCATCAATACCAAAGGTTCCTATCGATGTGATTGTCATTCTGGTTATAAGAAGAAAGGATTTCATTCTTGCAAAAACATTGATGAATGTTTACATACACCGTGTGATCGAAATGCTCGTTGTAAAGACAACCCTGGTTCATATACATGTACTTGTAGATATGGTTACTATGGTTATGGATATCAGTGCTACGGTAAGCATGGAACTTTGATCTTAAAGGTGATGTTTACTCATGACGATTTTAAAATATTTTCATGACACGAGGGACCACAATCTATCTGACATGTTGCCGCAACAAAGATTTATTGAAAATTGTCAATTCATTTTACACAACCTTGCATGAAAAAGCGTGAAATATTGTCACATGTAACATCACCTTAATGTGGTATGAAAACTGTATTATTATCGGGGTGGAAAGTTAGATAGTGTTAGACTGTATGATAGCTAGCTTTCGTTTGTTTGTGTTGTTGTTTATTTGCTTGTGTGGAATGAAACTTGAACACTGTGTTACTATGGCAACAAATCTACTGACGTCAGCTAGTTGTAGATAGCCAAGATGGAGATATAGAGTGTACTGTATATCTTGTACAGTCAAAGAGCACCAGTATTATACTGATGTATACATCTGTTCAATCTTTCCTTATATTAGATATGAACGAGTGCAGTTCGAGCAACTACAATAGCTGTTCTTCACACGCCGATTGTACAAACACTGTTGGTAGTTACACATGCAAGTGTAAAAATGGTTACCATGGTAATGGGAGGACTTGTAGCGGTAAGCATTGTTATTCAAGGAAACTACTCTAGAGGTGGTACAAAACACTAGTGTCAGTTTGATACAATCAGCATCACTATGAATCATGTTTGGTATCATGACAGTCATTTCATTTATTCAATTGATTAATAATTGGGTCCCTGCAAAACAGAGTAGTGACTTGTGATCAAAACCCAAATTCTCTTTGAAAATTCAAAGAATCTCAAGGAGAATTTAGATTTTGATCAGAGACCACTTACGTTGTGCTTGCAGGGAGCCCTTCAATTATACAGGGACATCTAATTGAACAAGATGGTTAAATAGGAACCGTGTTGAAACTGTCATGAAGCTAACAAAGTCATGAACTTCGATTCCCCACAACTATCACCTACCCTCTAGTGGCAGACCAGGATTTTAAAAAGGCAGGGTTCCAGAACGTAGCCTGCGCTCGCATCCGAACTGATTTTGTAAGGAAAAACTATAATTTCAATTCATTCTACTTAGCGTAAATAACATGATTGGCTTCACAAAGGGGGTTTCCATGGAACCTGCCACCCTTGATCAGCCACTGACCCCATCATCACCATTCACCAACCTTCCACCACCACCATCACCACCACCATCCATCAATCATCATCACCACCACCATCAGTCATCACCACCACCATCAGTCATCACCACCACCATCCAATCATCATCATCACCAACCATCAGTCAGTCATCATCATACCAAAACCATCCAATCATCATCATCACCACACCACCATCAGTCATCATCATCACCACCACCATCAGTCATCATCATCACCACCCACCAACCACCATGACCATAATCCAATCATCATCATCACCACCACATCATTTCAAGTCAATTCAACCATTTTTATTTACTATTTTCAGTTGGTGTCGTAACCAGGGTTTCAAGGCCGACTATGGTGGGATGGTCTGCTGATCGCCATAGCGATGAGAAACATTATTATGAAAAACTTACATCAGATATAACTAATGGCATTTAAACAGACAAGTATGTTCTCGCACGAGTGCAAGAAAACTCAGTCGCACGATGCATTTTGGTGTTTGCGAGGACCATTTTGGTGTGTTTTTCGTAGGATAACATAGGGTTCATGCAGACATGTGTGTCAGATGCTGTATAGTATATAGGGTCTCAGACCATAGTTGAGGATATAGATGGTGAAGGATGGCTTTATAGAGGTTTTGTACAGTTGATAGTCTAACACAACATACACGTAAATAGTTTTATTTTTAACGATATTAAAATATACTTGAGTTGTGCTTGTGAAGATATAATTTACTACATATCGTATGTGCAGAATAAGAAAGGAATTTGGATGACTAAAATAATACAAATGAGGCTTCTTGAGAATCATGTTGCACAAGGTGGGAAGATATGGGTGGGCCTTCTGTGTACCACATCCATCAAAGGAATGTAAGTCGTTGTAAAAATAAATGTAAAACTGAATCTATAACAATAATTATTATTCAAGTGGCTATTATCATAATAAGAATAAGAACTGTTGTCATGGACAACCATGATTGAAGGGCCACAGTTGTAAGCCTAGAGTCTGATAAGAGTGATTCCAATAAGTTTCGCTGAAAACTACTAGCGTATTAGGCAACCACTCAGTGTTCGTATTAGATGCAAAGAAACAAAAAGAAAACAAAAGAGTGAGTGTCTAATCATTGTGTATTTGATAGGGGAGTTAGTAGTAGTGGTTTTCACCTCAAATATAATAATATGTGAAATCCACCTTTAGCGGAGTTTAGACACCACTTCACTCTAATTCTTTTGCACTTTTTTGCTAGATTGGTGGGGTATTTGGGAGTATGGTCACCAAGAGGGGTAAGAGGGAGTACACTTTGTAGTAATCAGGGGTTAATGAAAACCACTCTAGAAATAGGCCCAGGGGGTTACGAAAGTCACTCTAAAATAGTAGATTGAATATCTATAATATTAAAAGATGGATCTTTTGGACCAAGAGTTAAGCATCATTTTGAGGGTTTCCTGTCAAACTGCCTTATTTCTGCTAAGACTGAGTGGGGTGCTCGGTGGTGGAAGTCATTTCTCTACCTTAGTAGCAGGGGGATTGTAATTTGGGGTGTATATAAGGGGTGGGGTTGTATGTCAGGACTTAGGGTGGTAGTAGTGGGGTGTATATAAGGGGTGGGCGGTATGTTAGCAGTAGTGCTAGCACTGGACATAAAATCTTGATTCTGATTCTCTTAAGCAGCTCAATTTCTCTAAGTTTAAGGCATGTCAAAGTTATGATGTATTTTGAAGATCGAACTACCGTAATCATATCAATATTGTTAATGGGGGTTTGGCTCTTGGTTGCACTTGCCAATTTTCTCTCTAACTCTTGATTTATCGTGCCAATTATTTCCTTTTCCTTTTTTACACGTTGCGTACCTGCGTGTGTACATAACTGTTAATGTT
This sequence comes from Actinostola sp. cb2023, assembly GCA_033675265.1. Lineage (NCBI taxonomy): Eukaryota > Metazoa > Cnidaria > Anthozoa > Actiniaria > Actinostolidae > Actinostola > Actinostola sp. cb2023. The sequence goes on along the minus strand of JAUJYZ010000255.1, from coordinate 6,809 downwards.
GTAGTACTTTTCAATCCTAATGATAATAAATCTGTCTAACTCATTGGTAGCTCTATTGGAGTAATGGTGTTATTACTACATTAATCAATGTAACTATAGACATGAAATAAAATAGTTTTGGAGCTGTATCGTGGAGCTTAGAGGGGTGGTAGTGACAAATGTACCTTTAATTGCACTGCAAGTGCATTAATACTGATTTGTTTCATGAATATTATTAATTGGTAATCATAATTAGGGGTCTCGGGGGGCAAGCTGTTGGTAATATAAGGGTGCCACACTCGGGGTGCAATTTGTGATACTCTTGGAAAATAGAGCGGGTGGTAGTGCGTGTGCAAATTGGGATGTTCCAAATGTGAAATGCTGGTGGGGCGTTTTTGTATATAAGGATTACCTCTACGATCCATATGTAGGGGTAAGCTCGGGTAGACCTGAGGGATTTTTGTACTATACTTTTTTTTCTTAAAATACTAATTATATTCTTGTAAAGCGTCTGGGGTGGTATTGAAATACCTTTAGGTAGTATGGGGTGGAGGAAAGGGTGTTAATACGGATCTATACTTGGAGTCGGGTGAGGGCATTTGTTAACTATAGACTGGGTGGAGAAATAAGGGTGGAGTTTGGAGTTGGGATAATGTCAGGGATCACATTAGAGGGGTGGTAGGAGTGGGGACTGTAAGAATCCTAACTGGGTGGGGGTTGTATTTCAGACATTAGAGGTGGTGGTGGTGGGGATGTAAATAAGGGTGGGGTGTGTATGTCCAGACTATAGAGTGGGCTGGTAGTGGCGGGTCTGGTAGATAAGGGTGGGGTTGTATGTTCGTCACTAGGAGGGGTTTGTAGTATGAGGGGCGTAGATAAGGGTGGGGTTCGTAATTTCTCGGGGACAGACTAGAGGGGTGGTAGTGTCAGGGGTAGAGGAGATAGAGGGTGTGGGATTGTATGTCAGACTTAGAGGGATGGTGGTGGAGGTGTAGTGTAACTAAGGGGCAGTTGAATTGGGAGGTCAGTCACTGTTTGAGAGGGGTGGTGGTGGGGTGTTTGATAAGGGTGGGGTTTAGTATGCTCTACTAGACTTAGAGGGTTGTGTTTGGGTGATGGGTGTGGGGTTGTATGTCAGACGCGATAGAGGGGTGGTGGGTAGGGGTGTAGATACCGTCAGGGGTTGGTGAATTTGTATGTCAGACTTAGAGAGGGGTGTCTGGTGGGGGTGTAGATAAGGGTGGGGTTGTTGATGTGTCAACTTAGAGGGGTTGTAGATTTGAGGTTGGGGTTGTGTAAATAGTCAGACTTAGAGGGTGGTGTGTTGGGGTTCGTAGATAAGGTGGGGTTGTATGTCAGACTTAGAGGGGTGTAGATGAGGGTGGGGTTGTATGTCAGGACCTTAGAGGGGTGGTGGTGGTGGGTGTAGATAAGGGGTGAAATTTGTATGATCAGACTTAGAGGGGTGGTGGTGGGGTGTAAGATAAGGGTGGGGTTTTTAGTATGTCAGACTTAGAGGGGTGTAGATGAGGGTGGGGTTGTATGTCAGACTTAGAGGGGTGGTGGTGGGGTGTAGATAAGGGTGGGGTTTGTATGTCAGACTTAGAGGGGTGATAGATGAGGGTGGGATTTGTATGTCAGACTTAGAGGGGTGGTAGTGGGGGGTGTAGATAAGGGTGGGATTGTATGTCAGACCTTAGAGGGGTGTAGATAAGGGTGGGTATGTCAGACCTTAGAGGGGTGGTAGTGGGGTTGTAGATGAGGGTGGGGTTGTATGTCAGACCTTAGAGGTGGTAGTGGGGTGTCATTGGTAGTACATATCCTGATGACACCACTTTACCAATAGTTTCTCTACTTGAAAGCCAATGTCGTGTAGATGATGATGATCAAGAAATCATACGTCCATCAAATACAAAGGCAGGTTTTAAGCATAATGTCGTAGATGCGTTGATAGTCATATGTCTATAAAAACAGGTAGAAAAAGCATTTTAGCCAATCATTCATCCAACCATTCATTCATACATTCATTCATCCATTCAATCATTCATTCATCCATCATCCATTCATCCATCCATCCATTCTTTCTTTTCCTTTGAAATAAAATTGTCATATATTGAAACATTTTTTCCTCAAGTTAACGCATCTGTCACGCACACGGTCATTCGAATCTCTGAAATCTCCAACATATGTACGGTCACGACACGGCACCGTCACAGCATCAACCGGCCGTTGCCATATGTTTTTGAGACATGAATCTGCTCTAACCAAAAGCGTGAGTATATAGGTACACCGATGCTGCAGCTCGTAACATGGTACACAGTCTTACCTTAAATTCATCCCATTCAGTGCACACGGACAAAAAGCATGAGCATTCTCTACAGCCTTGTAAGGGTCCTTTCTCAATGGTTATCAGTTTTTTAAACTGCAATGAAAAACATGTTTCATTGAGACATGCATCAAATCGTCATGATTATTATCGCAGCCAGCATATAAATTAAATTTATTATTCAATTTTCATACATTGTACAAATTCCGATCTTCTGGTTGGTTGATTTGTACCATGTGACGCGTGGTTATGATGTGACAACCGCGGTGACGTCATTATCGTGGTGTAAAAGCCCATGGTGTAAATTATTTACCCACGGCTTTTACTCCACGGTATTAGTATTAGTTAATATTAGTTTATTAATTATTAATTAGTATTAGTTAGTATTAGCTTGCCCTCGCAATGTATTTAATTGAATAATAAAAATGTTAACGTCCTCTTTGCTTGTGAGGTATCAGGATTTTACCTTCACTCGTTTACTAACAAGGAACTCAAAATTTTCTCATACTGCACTCGGCGACTGCACTCGGCTATCGCCTCGTGCAGTATTTAAATTTCTCGTTCATCATTAGTGAACTCGTGCAGGTAAATCCCGATAACCCACTCGCTCGAGTGCGTTAACCTCTAATAATACAATGTCTGCCATTGTCATGCTCAGTCACCATCATCATCATTATCATCATCATCACTACAGCATTCATCACAGCATCAGAGACATCATCTTCATCATTATCATCATCATCAACAGCACATCGTCATCATCATATTCCTTGTGATTATTAGCATAATTAATCATCATCATCATCATAATTACTATAAACATACCTCTAGTTGGTCCTCAGATATAGCGCTATCTTCTCAATTCCCTGCATAATATAATACACATATTGTGGTTATTATGGTACGATTGAGCGTCATTTCCTAATCACAACACATCACAGCTTATTTATGAGTTATACCACAGGGAACCCAAGACATATTTACGCACAATAACATCTGTGACTCCTCGACTTTGGGATCATAAATACTGATCATTGCGCCTTCGTCCATGAGGTACTTGCAGATGTAAATACTCGCTGACTCTCTGTGGACAAAAATGAAATGAAATGTCCAGTCACCTCATCAGAGTAAATTCTATTGAGGAATGGGAAGAGAGAAAAGAGAGAGAAAAAATAGAAGGAAATGATTGAATGGAAGAGAAAAGACCCTAAGAGAAGAAAAGTGGGAATTAGAAAGTTGTAAAAAATAAATGGGAAATATGGAAGTGGAAAGGACAGTAATGAAGGGTGAACGGAAATAAAATAGAAAATATGATAGTGAAATGGAAGAGATATAAATGAATGTAGAGCTGGGATAGACAAAAAAGGCAAATAAAAATAAATAAATGGAAGAGAACGAGAAATGTAGAGAACCCAAAGAATGTCTTCCAGGCATTTTAAAAACTTTATCCAGTCAAACCTACATGCATGCTCGAGAGTTCAGCACAGGGCTCTCGAGCATGACCTACATGTAGTCTCCTTCCACACTCCATGTTAGTCTCATCTCTCGTGTTAATTAAGAGTGTGCTATGTAAAGAGAGCACTGAAATTGGCTGTGAAAGTGAATACTGGTAATTAAGTCCAACTTGCAGTTCAGTATCTCACCTTGTGTCCCCAGTATTTTTCTTAAAAGCAAAACCCATGATAGCAATCTTCTTCCCCGTCACAGTGTTGAACAGGCAGTTAATGATTCGATTAGTAAACCTTCTTCTTTGATAATCATTCATTGAAATGACCTGATACCAGTAGCTAGCGACCTCAGGAAGGTTTAGAGCTTCACAGAGATAAACTAGATTGAGAACATCTTTTTGGAAACAACTGCCACCAAAATCCTGAGGAATGAATGGGCACATTATTATAATTCAATATGATTTATTACAAGGATGATTATTATAATTTATTATAATTTATTACACGGATGATTATTATAATTTTAATATGATTTATTACAAGGATGATTATTATAATTTATTATGATTTTATTACAAGGATGATTATTATAATTTAATATGATTTATTACAAGGATGATTATTATAATTTATTATAATTTATTACACGGATGAATTATTATAATTTAATATGATTTATTACAAGGATGATTATTATAATTTATTATGATTTATTACAGGATGATTATTATAATTTATTATGATTTATTACAAGGATTCATTATTATAATTTATTATGATTTATTACAAGGATCATTATTATAATTTAATATGATTTATTACAAGGATGATTATTATAATTTATTTTTGATTTATTACAAGGATGATTATAATAATTTATTATATTGAATACAAGGATGATTATTATATTATAATTTATTACAAGGATGATTATTATATTATAATTGATTACAAGGATGATTATTATAATTTATTACAAGGATAATTATTATATTATAATTTATTACAAGGATGATTATTATAATTTATTTTGATTATTACAAGGATGGATTATAATAATTTATTATAATTGATTACAAGGATGATTATTATATTATAATTTATTACAAGGATGTTATTATATTATAATTGATTACAAGGGATGATTATTATAATTTATTACAAGGATAATTATTATATTATAATTTATTACAAGGATGATTATTATATTATAATTGATTACAAGGATGATTATATATATTATAATTGATTACAAGGATGATTATTATAATTTATTATAATTTATTACAAGGATGATTATTATAATTTATTATAATCTTCTTATAATTTATTATAATAATTAGGATGCTTCTTATATTTTATATTAGCTGGTGATATGAATACAGCTTACTGTGTCCACCTCTGCAATTGTTGTGACCAAGCTTATTGAAGTACAATGCAAATCTAGCTACTTCTGCAATTACTAATGCACAACAAATTGAAGAGCTGACACATATTGTGAGATGTTGCACCATGGGTCTTAATTAGCTACATGGAATTATGAATATTGATAGCTGGATGGATAACAGCACGAGTTCACTATTTCCAAGATTGCCACCCTCAGAACCAACTCTTGCAGGCCTGCTCAAGGTTAGCATTGAGGGCACATTTATTGTGCTACTGCAGTGCAGTAAGGACCAAACAAACAAGGTGTCTACAGGTCTTAGAAATCACACGCCTGTCTAGAGAGGAAGAACTTTGCAGTACAGTTGTATATATACAATGTATACAATGTACTGCTCTGACTACAGGTCTTAGAATTACATGCCTGTCTAGAGAGTGAAGAACTTTGCAGTACAGTTTGTGTATATACAATGTATACAATGTACTGCTCTGACTACAGGTCTTAGAATCACATGCCTGTCTAGAGAGGAAGAACTTTGCAGATACAGTTTGTATATATACAATGTATACAATGTACTGCTCTGACTACAGGTCTTAGAATCACATGCCTGTCTAGAGAGGAAGAACTTTGCAGTACAGTTGTGTATATACAATGTATACCAATGTACTGCTCTGACTACAGGTCTTAGAATTACATGCCTGTCTAGAGAGGAAAGAACTTTGCAGTACAGGTTTTGTATATACAATGTATACAATGTACTGCTCTGACTACAGGTCTTAGAATTACATGCCTGTCTAGAGAGGAAGAACTTTGCAGTACAGTTGTATATACAATTGTATACAATGTACTGCTCTGACTACAGGTCTTAGAATCACATGCCTGTCTAGAGAGGAAGAACTTTGCAGTACAGTTGTATATACAATGTTCTACAATTGTACTGCTCTGACTACAGGTCTTAGAATTACACACCCCCTGTCTAGAGAGGAAGAACTTTGCAGTACAGTTGTATATACAAATGTACTGTTCAGTTCTTGAAAGTCCAGATTGCTCTGACTCCTCATAACCATAGACAACAAGAATGTAACTGTACATGTACAATTAAATAGCTTTTGGTGCTTACCAACAGAGGCTTTCAGAAACTTGTTTCCCTTATCCTGGAATCCATCCCGATGGCATGAGCCACTTCTGATACATCAGCTCCTGTGTGCTTCACATATTGCACTCATGGAGTTGATGCTAGATATACGCTGAGCAAGGAATGCATTAGCAGCCTGAAAGAATAATAAAATAAGATAACACACAACTCAATTTTAACTTGCATTTTATTTGAGATAAACAAATAAATATTACAGAGAAGGGACTAATTTTATACACAATTTGAAAAGGCAAAAGTAGATGACAGTATAATATTTACAACAACAGAAAAATGACTGCCAGTGTGCAATTTTGGTAGTGGTCTATCTGGGTTCCGGCAGTCAGCGACATCCACCCCAAACATACCTATAGGTAATGTAATCCATATGTCGCCTTTTTACATGGAAAAAGTAACATAACACGTACAACCTTAAGGATTAACTTACCCATTTTGAGAGTTCTGATGACCATGTGTTTGTCTTGATGATTCTTTCTTTAGGATCCAGTGTTCGGACACCAACTCAGGGCATCAATAGCA
>JAUJYZ010000249.1:0-111297 GCA_033675265.1 Actinostola sp. cb2023 | reverse complement strand
TCCGTTCATGAAGTGTATTCTAATACTGTCAATACCAGATCGTCGTATAACAGACAATGTACTGATGAAGCCTTCACCGGCGAAACGTCTGAATACGCGTTTGTCGTCTATTCCCTTTGTCTGACGAAGTTAAATACCTTCAATCCAATAATAATAATAATAATATTAATAATACTCATACTAGTAATACTATAATACTAATAATAACAATACTGATACTAGGCAATTATTTGTAATTTTTTACTTCTATGTATTTCTTGTTGTTTCGTGTTATTTCTTGTTATGTAGTATTATTTAGTGTTATTTAGTATTTTTTCTTGTTATTTCTTGTTATTTCTTGTTACTTCTTTCTTGTAATTGTATTTTGTAATTTTTTGTAATTTTTTGTAATTTTTTGTAATTTTTTACTTTTATGTATTTCTTGTTGTTTCGTGTTATTTCTTGTTATGTAGTATTATTTAGTGTTATTTAGTATTTTTTTCTTGTCATTTCTTGTTATTTCTTGTTACTTCTTGTAATTTTTTGTAATTTTTTGTAATTTTTTTTTTGTAATTTTTTTTTTTGTAATTTTTTGTAATTTTTTGTAATTTTTTACTTTTATGTAGTTCTTGTTGTTTCGTGATATTTCTTGTTATTTTTTGTTAAAAATTCGGTTAATGGCAAAAACTTGGTTTGTCGGAAAAAGGCTGTGTTCCAGGAAAACTGAACCTGGAGTTTTTTGGACATAAGAAGTTTTTCTTAGTCGATCGAGATTCTGTGCTCGATACTTTTTGGATGGAAGAAGGTTTTCTTAGTCGAAAGAGATTTTGTGATGGATAGTATTTTCGCAATCGATCACAAAAAGCTCGCCTATTACCAAAACTAGCGACACGGAAAACGTTTTTTACTGCGCAAAATCTGTGTAGTCCATAACAAGTGATTCACTCACAAAAATTCGGTTAATGCGAAAAACTTGGTTTGTTGAAAAAAAAGGCTGTATTGGAAGAAAACTGCTCGCTGAAGTTTTTTGAGGGAAAAAGTTTTTCTTAGTCGACCCAGATTCTGTGCTCCATACTTTTTTGATGGAAGACGGTTTTCTTAGTCGAAAGAGATTTTGTGATGGATAGTATTTTCGCAATCGATCACAAAAAGCTCGCCTATTACCAAAAACTGTATCGACGCCGAAAACTTTCCAACGCTAAATCTCTGTAGTACATAACAAGTGATTCACTCACCAAAATTCGGTCAATGGCCAAAACTTGGTTTGTTGAAAAAAGGCTGTATTGCAAGAAAACTGCTCGCTGAAGTTTTTTGAGGGAAAAAGTTTTTCTTAGTCGACCGAGATTCTGTGCTCCATAGTTTTTGGATGGAAGAAGATTTTCTTAATCGACCGACATTTTGTGATAGATAGTATTTTCGCGATCGATCTCCAAAAAGTAATCGAATACGTAAACTCTATCGACGCCGAAAACGTTTTCCTGCGCAAAATCTGTGTAGTTCATAACAAGTGATTCACTCACAAAAATTTCGGTTAATGGCAAAAACTTGGTTTGTCGGAAAAAGGCTGTGTTGCAGGAAAACTGAACCTGAATTTTTTTTTTGACATAAGAAGTTTTTCTTAGTCGACCGAGATTCTGTGCTCGATAGTTTTTGGATGGAAGAAGATTTTCTTAACCGAAAGAGATTTTGTGATGGATAGTATTTTCGCAATCGATCACAAAAAGCTCGCCTATTACCAAAACTTAGCGACACGGAAAACGTTTTTACTTCGCAAAATCTGTGTAGTTCATAACAAGTGATTCACTCACAAAAATTCGGTTAATGGGAAAAACTTGGTTTGTTGAAAAAAAAAGGCTGTATTGGAAGAAAACTGCTCGCTGAAGTTTTTTGAGGGAAAAAGTTTTTCTTAGTCGACCCAGATTCTGTGCTCGATAATTTTTGGATGGAAGAAGATTTTCTTAATCGACCGACATTTTGTGATAGATAGTATTTTTTTTCGCGATCGATCTCCAAAAAGTAATCGAATACGTAAACTCTATCGACACCGAAAACGTTTTCCTGCGCAAAATCTGTGTAGTTCATAACAAGTGATTCACTCACAAAAATTCGGTTAATGGGAAAAACTTGGTTTGTTGAAAAAAGGCTGTATTGGAAGAAAACTGCTCGCTGAAGTTTTTTGAGGGAAAAAATTTTTCTTAGTCGATCCAGATTCTGTGCTCGATAATTTTTGGATGGAAGACGTTTTTCTTAGGGCACTGACATTTTGTGATGGATACGAAATACGAAAACTCTATGATTTGCCGAAAAAACTCTTTCCAACGCAAAAACTCTGTAGTTCATAACAGTTATTCAGTTTTATTTAGTGTTATATAGTATTTTTTTTTGTTATTTCTTGTTATGTCTTGTTATTTCTTGTAATTTTTTGTAATTTTTTGTAATTTTTTGTAATTTTTTGTAATTTTTTACTTTGATGTATTTCTTGTTGTTTCGTGTTATTTCTTGTTATTTTTTGTTATTTCTTGTTACTTGTAATTTTTTGTAACTTTTTGTATTTTTTTGTAATTTTTTGTAATTATTTAACAGTAATTTTTTACTTCTATGTATTTCTTGTTGTTTCGTGTTATTTCTTGTTTTTTCTTGTTTCGTGTTATTTAGTATTATTTAGTGTTATTTAGTATTTTTTCTTGTTATTTCTTGTTATTTCTTGTTACTTCTTGTAATTTTTTGTAATTTTTTGTAATTTTTTTTTAATTTTCTTTTACTTTTATTTCTTGTATTTGTTGTTGTTTCGTGTTATTTCTTGTTATGTAGTATTTATTTAGTTATTTTTATTTAGTATTTTTGTAATTCTTGTCATTTTTGTTATTTCTTGTTACTTTTTGTAATTTTTTGTAATTTTTTTTTTAATTTTTTGTAATTTTTTGTAATTTTTTGTAATTTTTTGTAATTTTTTGTAATTTTTTAATTTCTTGTAATTTTTTACTTTTTATGTAGTTCTTGTTGTTTCGTGATATTTCTTTATTTTTTTGTTAAAAATTCGGTTAATGGCAAAAACTTGGTTTGTCGGAAAAAGGCTGTGTTCCAGGAAAACTGAACCTGGAGTTTTTTTTTTTGGACATAAGAAGTTTTTCTTAGTCGATCGAGATTCTGTGCTCGATAGTTTTTTGATGGAAGAAGATTTTCTTAACCGAAAGAGATTTTGTGATGGATAGTATTTTCGCAATCGATCACAAAAAGCTCGCCTATTACCAAAACTTAGCGACACGGAAAACGTTTTTACTGCGCAAAATCTGTGTAGTCCATAACAAGTGATTCACTCACAAAAATTCGGTTAATGGGAAAAACTTGGTTTGTTGAAAAAAGGCTGTATTGGAAGAAAACTGCTCGCTGAAGTTTTTTGAGGGAAAAAAAATTTTTCTTAGTCGACCCAGATTCTGTGCTCCATACTTTTTTGATGGAAGACGGTTTTCTTAGTCGAAAGAGATTTTGTGATGGATAGTATTTTCGCAATCGATCACAAAAAGCTCGTCTATTACCAAAACTGTATCGACGCCGAAAACTTTCCAACGCTAAATCTCTGTAGTACATAACAAGTGATTCACTCACCAAAATTCGGTCAATGGCCAAAACTTGGTTTGTTGAAAAAAGGCTGTATTGCAAGAAAACTGCTCGCTGAAGTTTTTTGAGGGAAAAAGTTTTTCTTAGTCGACCGAGATTCTGTGCTCCATAGTTTTTTTGGATGGAAGAAGATTTTCTTAATCGACCGACATTTTGTGATAGATAGTATTTTCGCGATCGATCTCCAAAAAGTAATCGAATACGTAAACTCTATCGACGCCGAAAACGTTTTCCTGCGCAAAATCTGTGTAGTTCATAACAAGTGATTCACTCACAAAATTTCGGTTAATGGCAAAAACTTGGTTTGTCGGAAAAAGGCTGTGTTGCAGGAGAAAACTGAACCTGAATTTTTTTTTAGACATAAGAAGTTTTTCTTAGTCGACCGAGATTCTGTGCTCGATAGTTTTTGGATGGAAGAAGATTTTCTTAACCGAAAGAGATTTTGTGATGGATAGTATTTTTCGCAATCGATCACAAAAAGCTCGCCTATTACCAAAACTTAGCGACACGGAAAACGTTTTTTTTTTTTCGCAAAATCTGTGTAGTTCATAACAAGTGATTCACTCACAAAAATTTTTGTAATTTTTTAATGGGAAAAACTTGGTTTGTTGAAAAAAGGCTGTATTGGAAGAAAAAACTGCTCGCTGAAGTTTTTTGAGGGAAAAAGTTTTTCTTAGTCGACCCAGATTCTGTGCTCGATAATTTTTGGATGGAAGAAGATTTTCTTAATCGACCGACATTTTGTGATAGATAGTATTTTCGCGATCGATCTCCAAAAAGTAATCGAATACGTAAAACTCTATCGACACCGAAAAAAACGTTTTCCTGCGCAAAATCTGTGTAGTTCATAACAAGTGATTCACTCACAAAAATTCGGTTAATGGGAAAAACTTGGTTTGTTGAAAAAAGGCTGTATTGGAAGAAAACTGCTCGCTGAAGTTTTTTGAGGGAAAAAAAGTTTTCTTAGTCGATCCAGATTCTGTGCTCGATAATTTTTGGATGGAAGACGTTTTTCTTAGGGCACTGACATTTTGTGATGGATACGAAATACGAAAAAGCTCTCTATGATTTGCCGAAAACTCTTTCCAACGCAAAAAACTCTGTAGTTCATAACAGTTATTCAGTTTTTCGGTTAGTGTTATATAGTATTTTTTGTTGTTATTTCTTGTTATGTCTTGTTATTTTTTTGTTAAATTTTTTAGTAATTTTTTGTATTTTTTTGTAATTTTTTTTTAATTTTTTACTTTGATGTATTTTTTGTTGTTTCGTGTTATTTCTTGTTATTTTTTTGTTATTTCTTGTTACTTGTAATTTTTTGTAAACTTTTTGTAATTTTTTGTAATTTTTTTAGTAATTTTTTTTGTAATTTTTTTACTTCTATGTATTTCTTGTTGTTTCGTGTTATTTCTTGTTATGTAGTATTATTTAGTGTTATTTAGTATTTTTTTTTTGTTATTTCTTGTTATTTCTTGTTACTTCTTGTAAATTTTTTGTAATTTTTTGTAATTTTTTGTTATTTTTTACTTTTATGTATTTCTTGTTGTTTCGTGTTATTTCTTGTTATGTAGTATTATTTAGTGTTTATTTAGTATTTTTTTTTTTTGTTATTTCTTGTTATTTCTTGTTACTTCTTGTAATTTTTTGTAATTTTTTGTAATTTTTTGTAATTTTTTTTGTAATTTTTTGTAATTTTTTGTAATTTTTTGTAATTTTTTGTAATTTTTTACTTTTATGTAGTTCTTGTTGTTTCGTGATATTTCTTGTTATTTTTTGTTTTTTGTAAAAATTCGGTTAATGGCAAAAACTTGGTTTGTCGGAAAAAGGCTGTGTTTCCAGGAAAACTGAACCTGGAGTTTTTTTGGATATAAGAAGTTTTTCTTAGTCGATCGAGATTCTGTGCTCGATAGTTTTTGGATGGAAGAAGATTTTCTTAACCGAAAGAGATTTTGATGTAGTATTTTTAATCGATCACAAAAAAAGCTCGCCTATTACCAAAACTTTACTTTTAAACGTTTTTTTTGCGCAAAATCTGTGTAGTCCATAACAAGTTATTCACTCACAAAAAAATTCGGTTAATGGCAAAAACTTGGTTTGTCGAAAAAAAGGCTGTATGTTCCAGGAAAACTGAACCTGGAGTTTTTTGGACATAAAAAAGTTTTTCTTAGTCGACCGAGATTCTGTGCTCGATACTTTTTTTTTGATGGAAGAAGATTTTCTTAACCGAAAGAGATTTTGTGATGGATAGTATTTTCGCAATCGATCACAAAAAAAGCTCGCCTATTACCAAAACTTAGCGACACGGAAAAACTTTTTTACTGCGCAAAATCTGTGTAGTTCAAAACAAGTGATTCACTCACAAAAATTCGGTTAATGGGAAAAACTTGGTTTGTTGAAAAAAGGCTGTATTGCAAGAAAACTGCTCGCTGAAGTTTTTTGAGGGAAAAAGTTTTTCTTAGTCGACCCAGATTCTGTGCTCCATAATTTTTGGATGGAAGAAGATTTTCTTAATCGACCGACATTTTGTGATAGATAGTATTTTCGCGATCGATCTCCAAAAAGTAATCGAATACGTAAACTCTATCGACGCCGAAAACGTTTTCCTGCGCAAAATCTGTGTAGTTCATAACAAGTGATTCACTCACAAAAATTCGGTTAATGGGAAAAACTTGGTTTGTTGAAAAAAGGCTGTATTGGAAGAAAACTGCTCGCTGAAGTTTTTTGAGGGAAAAAGTTTTTCTTAGTCGACCCAGATTCTGTGCTCCATAGTTTTTGGATGGTGACGGTTTTCTTAGTCGAAAGATATTTTGTGATGGATAGTATTTTCGCAATCGATCACAAAAAGCCCGCCTATTACCAAAACTGTAGCGACGCCGAAAACTTTCCAACGCTAAATCTCTGTAGTACATAACAAGTGATTATTCACTCACCAAAATTCGGTCAATGGCCAAAACTTGGTTTGTTGAAAAAGGCTGTATTGCAAGAAAACTGCTCGCTGAAGTTTTTTGAGGGAAAAAGTTTTTCTTAGTCGACCGAGATTCTGTGCTCCATAGTTTTTGGATGGAAGAAGATTTTCTTAATCGACCGACATTTTGTGATGGATAGTATTTTCGCGATCGATCTCCAAAAAGTAATCGAATACGTAAACTCTATCGACGCCGAAAACGTTTTCCCGCGCAAAATCTGTGTATAGTTCATAACAAGTGATTCACTCACAAAAATTCGGTTAATGGGAAAAACTTGGTTTGATGAAAAAGGCTGTATTGGAAGAAAACTGCTCGCTGAAGTTTTTTGAGGGAAAAAGTTTTTCTTAGTCGACCCAGATTCTGTGCTCCATAATTTTTGAATAGAAGACGTTTTTCTTAGAACAGCCACATTTTGTGATGGATACGAAATACGAAAACTCTATGGATTGCCGAAAACTCTTTCCAACGCAAAAACTCTGTAGTTCATAACAGTTATTCAGTTTTATTTAGTGTTATATAGTATTTTTTCTTGTTATTTCTTGTTATATCTTGTTATTTCTTGTTATTTCTTGTTATTTCTTGTAATTTTTTGTAATTTTTTGTAATTTTTTGTAATTTTTTGTAATTTTTTGTATTTTTTTTTGTAATTTTTTACTTTTATGTATTTCTTGTTGTTTCGTGTTATTTCTTGTTATGTAGTATTATTTAGTGTTATTTAGTATTTTTTGTTGTTATTTCTTGTTATTTCTTGTTACTTCTTGTAATTTTTTTTAATTTTTTGTAATTTTTTGTAATTTTTTACTTTCATGTATTTCTTGTTGTTTCGTGTTATTTCTTGTTATTTTTTGTTATTTCTTGTTACTTGTAATTTTTTGTAACTTTTTGTAATTTTTTGTAATTTTTTGTAATTTTTTGTAATTTTTTGTAATTTCTTGTTATTTCTTGTTAATTCTTGTAATTTTTTGTAATTTTATGTAGTTTTTGTTGTTTCGTGATATTTCTTGTTATTTTTTTGTTAAAAATTCGGTTAATGGCAAAAACTTGGTTTGTCGGAAAAAGGCTGTGTTCCAGGAAAACTGAACCTGGAGTTTTTTGGACATAACAAGTTTCTCTTAGTCGATCGAGATTCTGTGCTCGATAGTTTTTGGATGGAAGAAGATTTTCTTAACCGAAAGAGATTTTGTGATGGATAGTATTTTCGCAATCGATCACAAAAAGCTCGCCTATTACCAAAACTTAGCGACACGGAAAACGTTTTTACTGCGCAAAATCTGTGTAGTTCATAACAAGTGATTCACTCACAAAAATTCGGTTAATGGGAAAAACTTGGTTTGATGAAAAAGGCTGTATTGGAAGAAAACTGCTCGCTGAAGTTTTTTGAGGGAAAAAGTTTTTCTTAGTCGACCCAGATTCTGTGCTCCATAATTTTTGAATAGAAGACGTTTTTCTTAGGGCAGCCACATTTTGTGATGGATACGAAATACGAAAACTCTATGGATTGCCGAAAACTCTTTCCAACGCAAAAACTCTGTAGTTCATAACAGTTATTCAGTTTTATTTAGTGTTATATAGTATTTTTTCTTGTTATTTCTTGTTTTCTTGTTATATCTTGTTATTTCTTGTTATTTCTTTTTAATTTCTTGTAATTTTTTTATGTATTTTTGTAATTTTTTGTAATTTTTTTTTTTTTTTTGTATTTTTTTGTAATTTTTTGTATTTTTTTTTGTAATTTTTTACTTTTATGTATTTCTTGTTGTTTCGTGTTATTTCTTGTTATGTAGTATTATTTAGTGTTATTTAGTATTTTTTTTTTCTTGTTATTTCTTGTTATTTCTTGTTACTTCTTGTAATTTTTTGTAATTTTTTGTTTAATTTTTTTTAATTTTTTGTAATTTTTTACTTTCATGTATTTCTTGTTGTTTCGTGTTATTTCTTGTTATTTTTTGTTATTTCTTGTTACTTGTAATTTTTTGTAACTTTTTGTAATTTTTTGTAATTTTTTGTAATTTTTTGTAATTTTTTGTAATTTCTTGTTATTTCTTGTTAATTCTTGTAATTTTTTGTAATTTTATGTAGTTTTTGTTGTTTCGTGATATTTCTTGTTATTTTTTTTTTTAAAAATCGGTTAATGGCAAAAACTTGGTTTGTCGGAAAAAGGCTGTGTTCCAGGAAAACTGAACCTGGAGTTTTTTGGACATAAGAAGTTTTTCTTAGTCGATCGAGATTCTGTGCTCGATAGTTTTTGGATGGAAGAAGATTTTCTTAACCGAAAGAGATTTTGTGATGGATAGTATTTTCGCAATCGATCACAAAAAGCTCGCCTATTACCAAAACTTAGCGACACGGAAAACGTTTTTACTGCGCAAAATCTGTGTAGTTCATAACAAGTGATTCACTCACAAAATTCGGTTAATGGGAAAAACTTGGTTTGTTGAAAAAAGGCTGTATTGGAAGAAAACTGCTCGCTGAAGTTTTTTGAGGGAAAAAGTTTTTCTTAGTCGACCCAGATTCTGTGCTCGATAATTTTTGGATGGAAGGCGTTTTTGTTAGGGCACCGACATTTTGTGATGGATACGTAATACGAAAATTCTATCGATTGCCGAAAACTCTTTCCAACGCAAAAACTCTGAAGTTCATAACAAGTGATTCACTCACAAAATTTCGGTTAATGGCAAAAACTTGGTTTGTCGGAAAAAGGCTGTGTTGCAGGAAAACTGAACCTGAATTTTTTTCGACATAAGACGTTTTTCTTAGTCGACCGAGATTCTGTGCTCCATACTTTTTTGATGGAAGACGGTTTTCTTAGTCGAAAGAGATTTTGTGATGGATAGTATTTTCGCAATCGATCACAAAAAGCTCGCCTATTACCAAAACTGTAGCGACGCCGAAAACTTTCCAACGCTAAATCTCTGTAGTACATAACAAGTGATTCACTCACCAAAATTCGGTCAATGGCCAAAACTTGGTTTGTTGAAAAAAGGCTGTATTGCAAGAAAACTGCTCGCTGAAGTTTTTTGAGGGAAAAAGTTTTTCTTAGTCGACCGAGATTCTGTGCTCCATAGTTTTTGGATGGAAGAAGATTTTCTTAATCGACCGACATTTTGTGATAGATAGTATTTTCGCGATCGATCTCCAAAAAGTAATCGAATACGTAAACTCTATCGACGCCGAAAACGTTTTCCTGCGCAAAATCTGTGTAGTTCATAACAAGTGATTCACTCACCAAAATTCGGTCAATGGCCAAAACTTGGTTTGTTGAAAAAAGGCTGCATTGCAGGAAAACTGCTCGCTAAAGTTTTTTTGAGGGAAAAAGTTTTTCTTAGTCGATCCAGATTCTGTGCTCGATAATTTTTGGATGGAAGACGTTTTTCTTAGGGCACTGACATTTTGTGATGGATACGAAATACGAAAACTCTATGGATTGCCGAAAACTCTTTCCAACGCAAAAACTCTGTAGTTCATAACAGTTATTCAGTTTTATTTAGTGTTATATAGTATTTTTTCTTGTTATTTCTTGTTATATCTTGTTATTTCTTGTTATTTCTTGTTATTTCTTGTAATTTTTTGTAATTTTTTGTAATTTTTTGTAATTTTTTGTAATTTTTTGTAATTTTTTGTAATTCTTTACTTCTATGTATTTCTTGTTGTTTCGTGTTATTTCTTGTTATGTAGTATTATTTAGTGTTATTTAGTATTTTTTGCTTGTTATTTCTTGTTATTTCTTGTTACTTCTAATTTTTTGTAATTTTTTGTAATTTTTTGTAATTTTTTGTAATTTATGTAATTTTTTACTTTTATGTATTTGTTGTTGTTTCGTGTTATTTCTTGTTATTTTTTGTTATTTCTTGTTACTTCTTGTAATTTTTTGTAACTTTTTTGTAATTTTTTTTTGTAAGACGTTTGTAATTTTTTACTTCTATGTATTTCTTGTTGTTTCGTGTTTTTTCTTGTTATGTAGTATTATTTAGTGTTATTTAGTATTTTTTTGTTTGTTATTTCTTGTTATTTCTTGTTACTTCTTGTAATTTTTTGTAATTTTTTGTAATTTTTTGTAATTTTTTACTTTTATGTAGTTCTTGTTGTTTCGTGATATTTCTTGTTATTTTTTGTTAAAAATTCGGTTAATGGCAAAAACTTGGTTTCTCAAGGTACTTAAGGCCTGGTTCAAAAAGGCAACTTGGAAAATCACATTTCTTGTAATAACTCGCTGCTCTAATTTACTTAGGAACTCATATTTAGGCATAAGGTTATATACAAGATTTGAGACAATTTAGATCTAACAATTGTGACGTCATGTGGTCACGTGACCTATGGAGGAAAATATAGTTTTTCTTAAATGCGGTCGCGAATTCAATTCACAATGAAATACCTTTTACGTAATAGCGTTAAGGATAACCAGTTAAACAAGATAGCGTTTAGAAAACCTCGGAATTATATATAGTTTAAGAGAAAACTACAGAAATATAATCTGATGAAATGGTCACGTGACCTCTTTTCCGAAATATTCTCCTTGCAAAAAGCGGGAGACAGGTTTTCTAAACGAGGGTTAATAGATGATCATAAACGTGATTATACACAACTATTTGCTTTCACTTTCCTCTTAAACTGGCGACCGCATTTTATATTTTGTTTTCAAAATTCTTTGTCACGTGGTTAACCACGTGATACGCTGTTTTGGATTTCATTCACTTAAAATAAGTAGAGGATATAAAACTCTCAAGCTGTGCCAAGTTTTGTGATGTTTAGTCAAAATGATTAGACATTATAATTTTTTTCGTTTTTCTGCTATTTAAGGCTTGAACCAGGCCTTAAGTACCTTGAGTTGTCGGAAAAAGGCTGTGTTGCAGGAAAACTGAACCTGAATTTTTTTCGGCATAAGACGTTTTTCTTAGTCGACCCAGATTCTGTGCTCCATACTTTTTGGATGGTGACGGTTTTCTTAGTCGAAAGAGATTTTGTGATGGATAGTATTTTCGCAATCGATCACAAAAAGCCCGCATATTACCAAAACTATAGCGACGCCGAAAACTTTCCAACGCTAAATCTCTGTAGTACATAACAAGTGATTCACTCACCAAAATTCGGTCAATGGCAAAAACTTGGTTTGATGAAAAAGGCTGCATTGCAGGAAAACTGCTCGCTAAAGTTTTTTTGAGGGAAAAAGTTTTTCTTAGTCGACCCAGATTCTGTGCTCGATAATTTTTGGATGGAAAACGTTTTTCTTAGGGCACCGACATTTTGTGATGGATATGTAATACGAAAACTCTATCGATTGCCGAAAACTCTTTCCAACGCAAAAACTCTGTAGTTCATAACAGTTATTCAGGTTTATTTAGTGTTATATAGTATTTTTTCTTGTTATTTCTTGTTATATCTTGTTATTTCTTGTTGTTTCGTGTTATTTCTTGTTATGTAGTATTATTTAGTGTTATTTAGTATTTTTTCTTGTTATTTCTTGTTATTTCTTGTTACTTCTTGTAATTTTTTGTAATTTTTTGTAATTTGTTACTTTTATGTATTTCTTGTTGTTTCGTGTTATTTCTTGTTATGTAGTATTATTTAGTGTTATTTAGTATTTTTTGTTGTTATTTCTTGTTATTTCTTGTTACTTCTTGTAATTTTTTGTAATTTTTTGTAATTTTTTGTAATTTTTTGTAATTTTATGTAATTTTTTACTTTTATGTATTTCTTGTTGTTTCGTGTTATTTCTTGTTATTTTTTGTTATTTCTTGTTACTTCTTGTAATTTTTTGTAACTTTTTGTAATTTTTTGTAATTTTTTGTAATTTTTTACTTCTATGTATTTCTTGTTGTTTCGTGGTATTTCTTGTTATTTCTTGTTACTTCTTGTAATTGTTTTTTAATTTTTTGTAATTTTTTGTAATTTTTTGTAATTTTTTACTTTTATGTATTTCTTGTTGTTTCGTGTTATTTCTTGTTATCCTATACATATTACATCTCAGCCAATCAGAGCTCACCATTTCTATGAAATACAGAGCGGTATTTCATAGAAAAATCTATGAAATACAGAGCGGTATTTCATAGTTTGTATTAGCCAATCAAAATGTTGTAAATGTTTCCCGCTTTTTTCTTCCACTGGACGCGCTCGCGTCGTGTTGCTAAATCGACCAATATTTGCATAAAATTGTTTTTCATTTCGAAAAAGCGATTCAAAGCGTTAAACATGGCTTCAAGTTCTTCAAATCTTCCTTCGCTTTCAGAAGAAGCATTAGATGATTTTATTGAGTCGCAAAAGAATGCAAGAACAAAAAAGAAAACAACAGTCGACACGACGAAATTCATGGCATTTATTTCTAATGAACCGTACAACGAAACTGGAAAAGTAGAAACGCTAAGTACAGAACGACTTGACTTTCTTTTGAGTCATTTCATAATGGAAATACGAAAACCAGATGGCGCCGAATACGAGCCCGACACTCTTACCTCCTACAGAAACTCCATTGAAAGGTTTTTAAAGAGAGAAAAACTATCAGTACTCTCTCATAACTTCACAAGAATTTAAGTGGCATAGGGATATTTTGAATGCCAAGAGAAAGCAACTACGAAGCGACGGGCTTGGGAGAAAACCCAATGCGAGAAACTCACTTACTGAAGCTGACAGGAAAAAGCTTTGTGAAAGCGGGCAAATGTCAACGAGCAGCCCTGTTAGTCTAATGAACTTGATATGGTACAACAACGCAATGTATTTTGGATTGAGAGGTTTCCAAGAACATTACGACTTAAAATGGAATGACATCGAGTTGAAAGAAACGAGCGACGGTAAACAGTACCTGGAGTATACTGAAAGAGTTTCTAAAACAAGAAACGGAGAAAGTAGCAACAACGAGAGAAAAATCAAACCAAAAGCCTATGCAACAGGTACCGAAACGTGTCCTGTTCGGGTTTATTTATCGTACAAAGAGCACAGGCCAAGGGAGATGCGACAAGACGAATCGCCATTTTACCTTGCTATTATTCACAAACCGTCCTCAGTTCTATGGTACAAAAACAGTCGAATGGGTCAAAATAAGCTACAAAGTATTCTGAAGGATATGGCAAAATATGCAGGACTTACAACGCCAAATATTTCAAATCACAGTGCTCGAAAAACACTGATAAGAACCCTTCGAGATGAACAGGTGCCACCTACTGATATCATACAGATTACAGGACACAAAAACTTGGAATCAATTCTAAGCTATGATGTATTGAGTGAAAAGAATCAAGAAAACATGTCTTCTCTTATATCTAAAAGTGTTGGGAAGAGCGATTTGGAGACTACCAAATCAACAAAATCACATCAAAGACATCGCCTTCATCATCTACATGTACAACAGCAACAGTACCTTTCGCACCTGTTCAACATAACCAGTTGAGCACAGCCAACACTAGTAATAGTCTGACAAACAGTTTTCCTAATATCTTTGCCTCTGGTTCTGTAGTCAAAGGTAGTAAAGTAAACATTACTTTTGTAAGTGGCAACTGCTACAATCATGATCAGACGGAGAGTATAAGCCCACAATACAAACCAAAGAAGTATCGGCGTATTATCGAATCGAGCGACAGTAGTCAAGATTAAACCAGTACTCAGATTAAAAAGTTCACGTGTTTAATCGATCATATTTATAGTGTAAAACATTCAACAGTTAACAGTGGGATGTATTTCTATTGCACTTTAATGAACTATATCTTACACGTACAATATACAATACAACGTTTCAATTTATATGTCAGCATATGTTTTTTCAAAAAAAAATTCAATAAAACAGTTTCGTTAAAAAGCGTAGCCTTTGAGATGTAATATGTATAGGATAATATGGTTATTCCATGGTTTTCTATGGAATACGGGCGGAAATTTCACTCAAAAATTATATTATTTGGTATACAACTCGCCTAAAGGCTCGTTGTATACACCAAATAATATAATTTTTTCGTGAAATATCCGCCCGTATTCCATAGAAAACCATGGAATAACCAGTAATTATGTAGTGATCTTGTTATTTAGTGTTATTTAGTATTTTTTGTTGTTATTTCTTGTTACTTCTTGTAATTTTTTGTAATTTTTTGTAATTTTTTACTTTTATGTATTTCTTGTTGTTTCGTGTTATTTCTTGTTATGTATTATTATTTAGTGTTATTTAGTATTTTTTTTGTTGTTATTTCTTGTTATTTCTTGTTACTTCTTGTAATTTTTGTGTAATTTTTTGTAATTTTTTGTAATTTTTTGTAATTTTTTACTTTTATGTATTTCTTGTTGTGTCGTGTTATTTCTTGTTATTTTTTGTTATTTCTTGTTACTTGTAATTTTTTGTAACTTTTTGTAATTTTTTGTAATTTTTTGTAATTTTTTGTAATTTTTTGTAATTTTTTGTAATTTTTTACTTTGATGTATTTCTTGTTGTTTCGTGTTATTTCTTGTTATTTTTTGTTATTTCTTGTTACTTGTAATTTTTTGTAACTTTTTGTAATTTTTTGTAATTTTTTGTAATTTTTTACTTTTATGTATTTCTTGTTGTTTCGTGGTATTTCTTGTTATTTCTTGTTACTTCTTGTAATTGTTTTTTAATTTTTTGTAATTAATTTTTTGTAATTTTTTGTAATTTTTTACTTTTATGTATTTCTTGTTGTTTCGTGTTATTTCTTGTTATGTAGTTATCTTGTTATTTAGTGTTATTTAGTATTTTTTGTTGTTATTTCTTGTTACTTCTTGTAATTTTTTGTAATTTTTCGTAATTTTTTACATTTATGTATTTCTTGTTGTTTCTTGTTATTTCTTGTAATTTTTTGTAATTTTTTTGTAATTTTTTGTAATTTTTTGTAATTTTTTACTTTTATGTATTTCTTGTTGTTGCGTGTTATATCTTGTTATGTAGTTATCTTGTTATTTAGTGTTATTTAGTATTTTTTGTTGTTATTTCTTGTTACTTCTTGTAATTTTTTGTAATTTTTTGTAATTTTTTACTTTTATGTATTTCTTGTTGTTTCGTGTTATTTCTTGTTATTTCTTGTGATGACTTGTTATTTCTTGTTATTTCTTGTTATTTCTTGTTACTTCTTGTAATTTTTTGTTATTTCTTGTTACTTCTTGTAATTTTTTGTAATTTTTTGTAATTTTTTGTAATTTTTTGTAATTTTTTGTAATTTTTTGTAATTTTTTGTAATTTTTTGTAATTTTTTGTAATTTTTTGTAATTTTTTGTAATTTTTTGTAATTTTTTACTTTTATGTATTTCTTGTTGTTTCGTGATATTTCTTGTTATTTCTTGTGATGTCTTGGTATTTCTTGTTATTTCTTGTTACTTCTTGTAATTGTTTGTAATTTTTTGTAATTTTTTGTAATTTTTTACTTTTATGTATTTCTTATTGTTTCGTGATATTTCGTGTTTTTTCTTGTTATTTCTTGTTATTTCTTGTTACTTCTTGTAATTGTTTGTAATTGTTTGTAATTGTTTGTAATTTTTTGTAATTTTTTGTAATTTTTTACTTTTATGTATTTCTTGTTGTTTCGTGATATTTCTTGTTATTTCTTGTTACTTCTTGTAATTTTTTGTTATTGTTTGTAATTTTTTGTAATTTTTTACTTTTATGTATTTCTTGTTGTTTCGTGATATTTCTTGTTATTTCTTGTGATGTCTTGGTATTTCTTGTTATTTCTTGTTACTTCTTGTAATTGTTTGTAATTTTTTGTAATTTTTTGTAATTTTTTACTTTTATGTATTTCTTGTTGTTTCGTGTTATTTCTTGTTATTTTTTGTTATTTCTTGTTACTTGTAATTTTTTGTAACTTTTTGTAATTTTTTGTAATTTTTTGTAATTTTTTACTTTTATGTATTTCTTGTTGTTTCGTGGTATTTCTTGTTATTTCTTGTTACTTCTTGTAATTGTTTTGTAATTTTTTGTAATTTTTTGTAATTTTTTGTAATTTTTTACTTTTATGTATTTCTTGTTGTTTCGTGTTATTTCTTGTTATGTAGTTATCTTGTTATTTAGTGTTATTTAGTATTTTTTGTTGTTATTTCTTGTTACTTTTTGTAATTTTTTGTAATTTTTCGTAATTTTTTACATTTATGTATTTCTTGTTGTTTCTTGTTATTTCTTGTAATTTTTTGTAATTTTTTGTAATTTTTTGTAATTTTTTGTAATTTTTTACTTTTATGTATTTCTTGTTGTTGCGTGTTATATCTTGTTATGTAGTTATCTTGTTATTTAGTGTTATTTAGTATTTTTTGTTGTTATTTCTTGTTACTTCTTGTAATTTTTTGTAATTTTTTGTAATTTTTTACTTTTATGTATTTCTTGTTGTTTCGTGTTATTTCTTGTTATTTCTTGTGATGACTTGTTATTTCTTGTTATTTCTTGTTATTTCTTGTTACTTCTTGTAATTTTTTGTTATTTCTTGTTACTTCTTGTAATTTTTTGTAATTTTTTGTAATTTTTTGTAATTTTTTGTAATTTTTTGTAATTTTTTGTAATTTTTTGTAATTTTTTGTAATTTTTTGTAATTTTTTGTAATTTTTTGTAATTGTTTGTAATTTTTTGTAATTTTTTACTTTTATGTATTTCTTGTTGTTTCGTGATATTTCTTGTTATTTCTTGTGATGTCTTGGTATTTCTTGTTATTTCTTGTTACTTCTTGTAATTGTTTGTAATTTTTTGTAATTTTTTGTAATTTTTTACTTTTATGTATTTCTTATTGTTTCGTGATATTTCGTGTTTTTTCTTGTTATTTCTTGTTATTTCTTGTTACTTCTTGTAATTGTTTGTAATTGTTTGTAATTGTTTGTAATTGTAATTTTTTGTAATTTTTTGTAATTTTTTACTTTTATGTATTTCTTGTTGTTTCGTGATATTTCTTGTTATTTCTTGTTACTTCTTGTAATTTTTTGTTATTGTTTGTAATTTTTTGTAATTTTTTACTTTTATGTATTTCTTGTTGTTTCGTGATATTTCTTGTTATTTCTTGTGATGTCTTGGTATTTCTTGTTATTTCTTGTTACTTCTTGTAATTGTTTGTAATTTTTTGTAATTTTTTGTAATTTTTTACTTTTATGTATTTCTTGTTGTTTCGTGATATTTCTTGTTATTTCTTGTTATTTCTTGTTATTTCTTGTTACTTCTTGTAATTGTTTGTAATTGTTTGTAATTGTTTGTAATTTTTTGTAATTTTTTGTAATTTTTTGTAATTGTTTGTAATTTTATGTAATTTTTTACTTTTATGTATTTCTTGTTGTTTCGTGATATTTCTTGTTATTTCTTGTTACTTCTTGTAATTGTTTGTAATTGTTTGTAATTTTTGGTAATTTTTTACTTTTATGTATTTCTTGTTGTTTCGTGTTATTTCTTATTATTTCTTGTGATGTCTTGGTATTTCTTGTTATTTCTTGTTATTTCTTGTTACTTCTTGTAATTTTTGTTATTTCTCGTTACTTCTTGTAATTTTTTGTAATTGTTTGTAATTGTTTGTAATTTTTTGTAATTTTTTGTAATTTTTTGTAATTTTTTGTAATTTTTTGTAGTTTTTTTGTAATTTTTTGTAATTTTTTACTTTTATGTATTTCTTGTTGTTTCGTGATATTTCTTGTTTTTTCTTGTTATTTCTTGTTATTTCTTGTTACTTCTTGTAATTGTTTGTAATTTTTTGTAATTTTTTGTAATTTTTTGTAATTTTTTTGTAATTTTTTACTTTTATGTATTTCTTATTGTTTCGTGATATTTCGTGTTTTTTCTTGTTATTTCTTGTTATTTCTTGTTACTTCTTGTAATTGTTTGTAATTGTTTGTAATTGTTTGTAATTTTTTGTAATTTTTTGTAATTTTTTACTTTTATGTATTTCTTGTTGTTTCGTGATATTTCTTGTTATTTCTTGTTACTTCTTGTAATTTTTTGTTATTGTTTGTAATTTTTTGTAATTTTTTGTAATTTTTTGTAATTTGTTGTAATTTGTTGTAATTTGTTGTAATTTGTTGTAATTTTTTGTAATTTTTTGTAATTTTTTGTAATTTTTTGTAATTTTTTGTAGTTTTTTGTAATTTTTTGTAATTTATTACTTTTATGTATTTCTTGTTGTTTCGTGATATATCTTGTTTTTTCTTGTTATTTCTTGTTATTTCTTGTTACTTCTTGTAATTGTTTGTAATTTTTTGTAATTTTTTGTAATTTTTTGTAATTTTTTGTAATTTTTTACTTTTATGTATTTCTTGTAGTTTCGTGATATTTCTTGTTATTTCTTGTGATGTCTTGGTATTTCTATCGTGAATCACTTGTTATGAACTACACAGATTTTGCGCAGGAAAACGTTTTCGGCGTCGATAGAGTTTACGTATTCGGTTACTTTTTGGAGATCGATCGCGAAAATACTATCCATCACAAAATGTCGGTCGACTAAGAAAATTTTCTTTCATCCAAAAACTATTGAGCACAGAATCTCGGTCGACTAAGAAAACCCTCTTCCATCAAAAAAGTATGGAAAACAGAATCTCGGTCGACTAAGAAAATCTTCTTATGTCCAAAAAAACTCCAGGTTTATATTTCTGATATTAGCGATTTCCAAAGGAATAGTATTAACTTTTTCCTTAAATTGGGTCTATATTTTAGTTACAAATCCTTGGAAAGGGTATGAATTTTCAAATTTTCCATCCTTAAATAGGGTCAGGCTTTCGACATCCCGGCGGCACACCCCTATCCTAAATTCCCGGGAGTACTCCCCACGGGAGACGGCACCGCACAAGTAACTGTATAAAATGAAAAACCAAAACAACGTAGGTAATAAAATATTTGATTTGTGCGATATTTCGACTAGCCAAACTAGTCTTCATCAGGTACAAATGGATAGTTTACATGGTTGTAATATATATATGGCAAAAGCGGAAAGGACGAAATAAAAAGATATATAGTGTAAAGGACGAAATACATACGCTGGGTGTTACGCATGCTCGAGAATCCATCGGTGCTCTTCGGCGTGGGCTCGGATGAAACATCGCCCCGCCAGAGAACCGCTGGAGAACTTACCTGCTAAAACGACTTCTGGGGCATGAGATAATGCTAGCTTCTGATTGACCCTATTTTTTGCCACAAAAAATAGGGCCAATCAGAGCTCAGCCATATTTTCATTCATTAAAACGGACGCCGTCGGCAAAAGTCAGTGTTGACAGCTAATGAAAGGACTGTTGAAAGATGGATCCAAGAGATCAAAGTTGTTTACAAGATATTTAAAATATTTATGCACTTAAGTCATTCCCTGCACGGTTCATAGTCAGACAGATGTTCATAGAAAATCGAAGCGA
Organism: Actinostola sp. cb2023; assembly: GCA_033675265.1. Taxonomy (NCBI): domain Eukaryota; kingdom Metazoa; phylum Cnidaria; class Anthozoa; order Actiniaria; family Actinostolidae; genus Actinostola; species Actinostola sp. cb2023. The sequence continues at coordinate 91,456 of JAUJYZ010000249.1, read as the reverse complement.
TGTTTTTTCGATAAAAGTTTGATTATCAACTGACATTGCCGGAGTTAGACGACAGAGAAATCCTGAACATGCCTGAACGGCAAAAAAACGTGTCCAGATTTTGTTTTAAAGTCTGGAAGTTTTGGTTGGAGACGACAAGTACGTTACCTTGTGCGCCAGAGTCTTCTTTTGACCTCCTTCCCGAGAGAGGGAGAGCGGAGTCTGGGTTTTGGTCGAGAGTCGAGAGTCGAGAGTACCTGGTCGAGAGTCGAGAGTACCAGGTCGAGAGTCGAGAGTCGAGAGTACCAGGTCGAGAGTCGAGAGTACCTGGTCGAGAGTCGATTTTTTTTCTTGCTCTTTATAGTATGACTTTTTCATGAGTTTGTTGTGTGGAATTTTCAACGATTTCTATCCTGGGCAAATGAGTGTACTTGGTGGTCTGTGTTATATTTGTGATAAAGATGACATAATACCGACATGCTGTACGCCATAGCGGCTACGAGAATAAAATAATATAAAATTGGGACCACACGAAGTGTCCATAATAACGAGAATCCGTTATATAACGGGGATAATTTCCAGTCATTTCTTTGTAATTTCGTCGGGGATTTAGTTTCTGTCCTTTATAATAGTGTGGTGTCGGGCACAATAGCGGAGTGTCCGCAAGGTGAGAGTCGACTGTAATTTGCATGCATATTCCAACCAAAAAGTAGGAGTAATCAGTAAGAGATGAAAAAATAAATATTAAAAAGGGGATATTTCGATCTAGAATGTAATGTTCATTATGCACACACGTGATAAGTGTACCACACTGAGCTGCTTCATTGCTGTCATCATTCTTATCAGTACTGTCGCTACACTATAAATAGCGAAAGACAATTGCGTGAAACTGCTCTAGCTTTTTCCTCGCTTAATATCATCGACAAAAGCAATTGTACTTGAAGTTTCTTTCATGGTAGCATGAAACAAGTCTAGAAAATCGATTTATCAGTTCGGGACCACGTGTAGGAAACTCGTGTTTTTAAATCGAGAAGAACTCCCGTATAGTTTTTTTTTTGTTCATTTATTCTTTTATAATAAATCGTTTTTCGCTATATAGATCTAGAGTAAGAAAAAAAATCGACTCTCGACCTGGTACTCTCGACTCTCGACCTGGCACTCTCGACTCTCGACCTGGTACTCTCGACTCTCGACTCTCGACCAAAACCCAGACTCGGGAGAGCGAGGTCAAAAGAAGGCTTACTGTAAGCTGTCAAACCGTAATGATATTATGTCTCCGTCCAGGTTGATGCGCTCGAGTGCGTATCACGCCCCAGAAGCCGTTCTAGCAGACAAGTTCTCCAGCGGTTCTCTGGCGGGGCGATTTCCGAGGCCACGCCGAAGAGCACCGATGGATTCTCGAGCATGGGTGTTACGCTATTTTTTTGGGGTGGCAAATGCAATTAAATCCATACATATTGAAAGAGGAAGACGTGCGAAGAAGGAGGAAAGAATAAATAAAAAATAATAAAAAAAATAATAATAATTAAATAAATAAATAAATAAAAGATTAATAAATAAATAGATAAATAAATAAATAAATAAGTAAATAGATAAATAAATAAAACAAATAAATAAATAAATAATAATAAATAGATAAATAAATAAATGAATCAATCAATGAATGTATAGAAAAATTAATAAATAAATAAAAGAATAAATGGAAAATAAATAAATAAATAAATAAGAGATTAATAAATAAATAGATAAAAAAAATAAAAAATAAAAAAAAATAATAATAATAATAAATAAATAGAAAAATAAATAGAAAATAAATAAATAAATAGAGAAATAATTTATAAATAAATAAATAAATAGATAAATAAAAAATAAATAAATAAATGGATAAATAAATAAATGAATAGATAATAAAATGATGGTAAAATAAAAAAAATAAATAAAAAATAAATAAAATAATAATAATAATAAAAAAATATTGAAAAAATAAATAAAAGAAATTTATTTAGAAAAAAAATAAAAAAATATATATAAAAAAATAAATAATGAAAAAATAAATAGAGAAATAAATAAATAAATAAGTAAATAAATAAATAGATGGATAAATAAATAAGTAGATAAATAGATAAATAAAATAAATAAATAAATAGTAATGGATAAATAAATAAATCAATGAATGAAAAAAGAAAAAGTGTAATAAGTGGTAAATAGATACTAGAGATAAATGTACTGGAAAGATTATGAAAGCAAAATTAGTAGAAAAATAAAATAAAAATATATAAAAATATATAAATAATTCAATAAAAAATAAAATATAAAAATATAAAATAAAAATAAAAAATAATAATAATAATAATAAAAAATAAATAAAATAAAATAAAATAAAAAATAAATAAAAAATAAATTTTTAAAAAAAATGAAATGAATGTTGAGAAAAAGAGGAGAAAGGATGATAGAAAAATAGAAAATAAAAAATAAATAATAAATAAATAAAGAGAAAAATTATTGTGGTGAAATGTGTGAAATGGAAAAGAGAAAAAAAAGAAAAAAGATAAATGAAGGCAGAGGATGAAGATAAATGAAAATATATATATATAGAGAGGGAGAGAGAGGTGAATAGAAAGATAAGTGGAGTTTTTGGGGGTGGCAAATGCAATTCAACCCATACATATGGAAAAATGAAGAGAGCAGTGGTTGTATATGAGGATAAAAAACATGACAGTTTTTATGGGCGGTTTTTATGGGTGGCAAATGCGATTCAATCCATACATATTGAAAGAAGGAGAGGAGGGAAGAGGAAAGTAAACATAAAAAAATATATATAAAGAAAGAAAGATAAAAATATAAAGAAAGAAAAATAAATAGAAAATTAAAATTGTGAATTAATTAAAGATTAATAAAATAATAATAATAGAAAATAATAATGAAAAAAAAAAAAAGATTAAAAATAAAAAAATTATAAAAATTGATAAATAAAGTGGCTGTATGTGAGGATTAAAAAATAAAAAATTGAAAAATAAAAAATTGAAAATAAAAATAGAAATAAATAAATAAATGGATAAATAAATAAATAGATCAATAAATGGATAAAGGGTTCAGAAATTAAAAGAAAAAGATATAGGGAAAAAAAAAGGCGAATGAAGAAAGAAAATGAAAATATGACAATACAGTGAAAATATAAATATTAGGTATACGAAACAAAATGGTTATTGAGGGGAGGGGAGGGGACGGCGGCGAAGCGGTGAGGGAAGGTGGTTTTCGTCAACGTAAAACGAACGACCATGTAGGAGTGATAGAATGTCTAGAGTGAAGGAATAGACAACAAGCAAAATTAAATAATAAATAACAGACAAAACCGAACGCAATTGATGACGCTAGCAAAGTTGCGAGCACGCGTGAAAGCACAAACGACGGCTACCGGGGGAAGGAACGGGAAGATCGTAGCAGAAAATATGACACCGTGGAGGGAGATGGGACTCAGTAGTACCACGTTCCACCAAGAGTTAATCAACGGGAGCTTGAAATCTTGTCCCACCAGCCCCACTCCTCCTCACCACTCAACACACAGGCACTCCACACTCCACCCCAGTTCACCCCCTTTTCACCTCACCTACCTCCCCTCCCCCCTCACCATTCCGCGCCGTCACCAAACACCAAGCTTCCAGCCCCATTCATCAAAATGCTCTCACATTACATTAGTATGGTGGCCGAGGACTGCCACCATAACTTTTATTTATTTTTGCATAAAAAATAAAAGTTTATATTGAACTAAAACGAAAATGGCATTGAAAATCTAAACAAATTGAATGTAAATTAAAATGGCATTGCAAATAAAATTAAAATACAATTGGAAAGCAAAATAAAATTAAAATTCAATGCAAATTAAAGTGAATTAAAAAATCAAATCAAAAGTAAATTCCAAATATAAGTGAAATCAAAAATGTAATTTCAATTTAAATTCAGAGTGAAAGTAAAAATGAATTTCCCGATGGCCGAGCGCTGCCACTACCATAATATCAAATCAAAAGTAAATTCCAAATATAAGTGAAATCAAAAATTTAATTCAGAGTGAAAGTAAAAATGAATTTCCCGATGGCCGAGCGCTGCCACTGCCATAATGCATTGCGCGATTGAGTGGTTCCATCATGCTTTGCGCATGTGATTTGTTGTCAGATCTGTCAGATGCACGTGTGACGACGTGGCACGATCATGGCGGATTGGAGACAGTTCCAAAACAAACAAAGACAGAAAAGAACAGCTAAGACTGGTAAGAAGGGAAGAGGAGAGTCCACCGAGGCGAAGGATGAGATAGTCGTCCAAAGAATGACCTCAGAGGTCACAGGCAAGCAACAGAAATACTCGAGGATAGGGCCTAGAGAATTTGTACCCTTTGAATTTGACGAGTTGAGTTTCGAAAACGTTGTGGATGCTTGTCAAAAGTACTTTGCAGGACAAGTTGAAAAAGATATGTTGTGCGATATCCTTGCTGGTGAACGTGGGCCATCATGTAAGAAAATCTCACAAATTCCAGACCTGAAAGTCTTCTACGTCAGATTTATCAAACCAGAATCGTCAAACGAAGATACATGTAACGAACATGACGTCTCTCATCAGGTAACTTAAGCTTAAGTCTTATGTTTTTGTCCAATGAACCACAAATGGGAATAGTCAGGTATTGTTGTAGAGAATATATTGAGAGCTCTATTTTCTTCTATCATCTTGTTCTACAGCCCAAGAAAGCAAGGAAAGCTTCCTCTAGCTCTGTGCCAAGCCCCCAAAAGGCTACTCACTCAAAACCACTACCAAAGGCAACTTGTAGTAAATTTTACCCAAAGAGTTTATCCCTCAAGGATATGCTACGTCTGGGGAAAGTAATCCCCAAGAAGACTTCAACCATTATTTCTATAAGCAAGTTTGATTTTCACCACATGCTGTGGTCAAATGTTCCAATAGAAGCAGAGTTCATGGTGGAAGAGGAACCCTTTGCATGTGGTGGGTTTAGACAAGCCTATAAGGCCACTGGTATTACAGATGGTTTCAGAGAAACAAAATGGGTAGTGAAGAAGTACTTGAAGAGTGCTCTAGATGTGATCGAACTGACAAAGGAGACTGAAGAATCTCACACACGAAAATCAGTCCAGATGCACTACTTAGCCCGCAATTTTGCTTCCCAGCTGAAAGAAGATGTCGAAAAACAACAGCTGACAGAATTTGGCCCAACTTTTGAATACAAGAAAGTGTTCATGGGCAAAATTGATGGTGGGGCGTTTGTAACGATTGAGGAGTTCATAGATGGCGCCTTCGTGAAATTCATAAACAATAATGGTGAACTATGTGAAGATGGAGAACTTTGCGAGAAGGCACAGGCCTTTGCCCATTTCACTTACCAGAAATCAGAGGGTAAGCTGATTGTATTGGATATCCAGGGTGCTGGTTACACTCTCTATGATGCAGAAATGGCTTCATTGGATTTGCTTGGTGAAGAGGGTAACTACAGTTTTGCACAGGCAATTTATCTCATACGGCCATGAACAATTTTTTTGATAATCACAAGTGCAATAAGTATTGCAAACTTTTGAATATTAAATTACGACCATCACATACCGGTATCTATTAAAGGTGAGTTGATTGACCCTATTCTGAACTAGGCATTAAAGTGCCCATGAAACGAAAAAACAGACCCCGTTTTTATTCGCTACTACGAAAGTTTACTATTGCTTGTTTACATGGCGTTAATAAAAAGTGAATTGAGCTACAGGAACATTTTTTATTTCGCGCACAAAGTTGGGCATTATGGGTTTCAAAGTGCGACAATTCCCGCTCAGTCAAACTATAGAAATGTGACGTCAAGAGTTGTGCAAACAAAGGCATGCACAACCTCTTGACGTCACCGAGCCATTGTCAAGGGCCCAGTCTCTTGTCGCACATTTTGGTTGAAAATGATAATTTTCGAACTGCGAAAAGAAAATGTTCGCATGCTCAAAGTCAATGTTTAAATACAGCAAATGTTCAGAGAAAGTCCAAACAACAATAATGTACAATAAAACAAGGATCAACATTTTCGTTTCATAGGCACTTTAATTGGAATTACAACACTTGAGATTGCTTAAAGGGGGACTAGGACGTAAATCGTTCAATATTTTATTTAGCTGAAACTTCACACTGAAATACTCTTATAATTACTAGTTAAAATATGTTCTCAATATTGGAGAGGGAAGTACTATATTTTAATGAATCTTTAGGGGTGTCAGTGATGTCACTTAACTCAACCCAAACAATCAGCTCCATACATTTCTTTGTATTTTATGAGCAAAACAGTTTGTTCAGATAACAGCTCTGCATTGAAGAAAACTGGTCAAACAATCAATCCTAAGCATAAATAATGTATTAAAAAAACTCCACACAAATGTCTAGTTTCATAGAAATAAAATAATTCAAGACATTAAACATGAACAAATGTATGGAACAAAGCCATGTTGATTGTTTGAGTTGAGCATGTGACGTCACTGACACCATTGGAATGTCTGAGAGAAAAAAAACAGTGATTGCATGGGTCTTTGAGATTATTTCAGTGAAGTTTCAGCTAAATCTAATTTTGAACGATTTAGTCCGCCCCTTTAACAAGCTTAAAATCACAAGCTGTCTCATGCACTAGGACTAAAAACAAGAAATATTTTTCCATGTGCTATGGAGAATAAGTCCAGAATTTTGGTCAGTGAAATGCACCCCTGCTGTAGTTACAATAATATTCTTTATTCCTCTCTTCAACATAGACTCATCTTTCATAGAAAATAGATACAAAAACAAAGCCTGCTTAGTAAAACAGCGGAAATAATTATTTATAATCGATAAATCAGACATGAAGTCTATACGGATTGTAATGGCCAGATTCAACAGCTACATGTGGTTTGTGGGCGGATATTCTTAACCTTGTTGCAGCTTGACGGTTATGGAAATTAGAAACAAGGTCAATACATTTTTCAAAACCAAAATTGAACTTTACTTGGTTGAATGTACGTAATTTCCGCTGCCATTATTTAACAAACCACTCTGTTGGACCTGGGTCTTCCATTTCTTAGAATAAAGCTCAAATAATGTTAACTACATGTATGTGTAGAGTTTGAAATTTTGTAAAGGACTATTAATGTTTGCCTTATTTCCTGTTCCAGTTAAATGATGATTCCATTTTTTAATATCGTATTCATAATCAGATGGTGGTTACATAGTCATGAGTTTATAATTTTAGTGTTACACTTCATTTCTTAGCAATATTGTTCCATAAGCAACCAATCAATGATGTCACACAGAACATACTTGACTTCTCAGTTTTTAATATCAAGAAAAATTGACAACCTGTTAATTAATATATTATAAACAAAGGTTTTTGTAAAATAGATGAAATATATTTTTATATACATCATTATGTACATGTAGTTAGAGTTATTGAATCTCATAACTATTGTAAGTCATTTATGGTGAGTTTGAAATTGAATCATGGCAATTGAAAATAAACAAAATGTGATGGTCAATATACCGTAGAATCCTGGTTATAAGGGATTATAAGCCCACCACAAAACCCTTACGAAGTTATAACCAGGATTGTACGGTATACATATTATACTGAAAGTGTGAAGTTATCCTTTAAATACTTATATGCATGTGTCCATTCATATGGCTTAATGGAGGCATTATCTGGAATGAGACGCTCGCATTCTGCTCTGAATTCTTGAGTGAGAAAGTCATCTGGGACATGTAAAACGCCAGATTCAGTTGCTGCCTCCTTAAGTTGGTCCTCAGTAACAGGAAAACCTATCCAAGTAATAAGTAGTGGTGTCAGAGGACAATTAATTTATCAGTTATAAATCATCATACAATGTAAAGAAGAAAACATTGTATTTACTTAATGGAGATCATGAACCCACAAAACCTAACTAATAGCCTTAACAATATTTGAAATACTCCTTGATGAATAGTATAAGGGCCTTGATAAACTGTTTGGAAATTAAGCCAGAAAGTTTAGATTGGCATATTCCACTGACAATGTTGGGATGCCATTTTTCTTGCTTGCAATAAAATCCCTACATTATCCCAAAGATCCCTGGTTGATGTTATACTATTGCTTGTTCCTCACTTATTAATACTCGTGGGTGAGGATTTTAGTATCTGAATAAACATATCATACGTCATAGAGAGTTAATAACTCATGTACATGTATGGAATGGGTATCAAGGGGAGTGATAAAAGGATGTTTGCATTCTCAGGCTAAATTTTACAATTCAATGTGCAATTTTATGACCCAAATTTCAAAGGTACTCAAAAGGATTTTGCCACATACCACATTCTTCAAGGCCGTACTGTTCTGGGAAGTTATAGATATGGTCTGGTATACCATCAGGAAGGACAGTGTCTTTTTGTGCTCGGATCCTGTGTGTGTTCCATACTGTTTCTCTGAAAACATCCAGCTCCTTCTGTATAAGTGGTACCATGATGAAAGCCAAAAGCATTCTGCATCAAAAATATAAATAAATACTATCATATTGAATCAAGTGAAATTTATGGATATTTTAAGGCCGATTTACATGGTACAACTTTTGTCTACAATCATTGCATACAACTAGCTTACAACGTGATTGATTTAGAGAACACGACTCATGTTGTAAATATGGCATGAGCAGGTTGTATGCGATGGTTATAGGCAAGAGTTGTACCGTGTAAATCGGCCTTTATGGCTTCCACATGCAACAAACATTTTCTTCTGGCTGCATTGCCATCAAATTATCTATCATACTCTAGCTATCATCCATTTCTCGTGTTCTTATAAATGAGCCTCGATATCATATAAGAAATGATGCTTCAAATTTGGCACATTGAATGTTCTTACCTGTCAGTATCATTGTGAGGATCAAAGTTACCCTGGTCTTTCAGCCAACCCAACTGAGTTTTGAAGTACTTCTCCATTCTTTCATGGAGCTCTTTCCACCATCTTTCAATCTTCAAGAGTAATCATGATATATGTATATATTAGAATAAGATGCTGCTCATGTTTAGACTTGACAGTTCAATGACCTTGAGCAGCGAGTCAATGAACAGTTATTTATCTGGTCTCCTAGTTGCAAATGCAAACTCATGTGCAAAGTAAAAAGGCTGTTGACAAGGGAATTTTTGCCATGTGACAAGAGCAGTAGCTAGCAGGGTGGTGAAGAAAGAAAAGCATGACACGTCATGAATTTGCAGTGGATGAAGAACAAAATAGATGCTGACTTGACATGTTGTCGCATTTGGAAAAGAATAGTAAATCCAGTGTACATTAATTACATCAATCAATATTATTCATTTAGGATTCAGCTTGGGTAATTTTGAACTCTTACACAATGTATGTATGTACGGTAGCTTGTGATTGGTCTCATCACACATGTACATACATATACATGTACCTTTAAAAACCAACAAAATTAATATTCCATTCATATGTATACATGTATGCAATATATTGCCTTATTGTATTATGAGATTAAGCACACCTCTACTATATAAGTAACGTTAGTGCAAATGCTTCCAACAATATATAACAACTACTGTTCATTGCAGTGGCTACATGTACGTTCACAAACAGACCCAGTTTTTTTAAATGAGCATTTTGATGACCACGGCACATGTGAAAGAAAATGCTGTCTTTTGCATCCAACACATTGAGGACAGTGAAGTTGGAAGCGTTTGCAAGGCTTTACTTTAAGATAATATCTTACCTGATTTGATGTTGAAGGACCATAGAGAACTGTATCATGTGGATTCATATCTCCATGGTGTCTCCTAAGGAATGAATGCATGGTTCCCATCACCCCTGTCTCTGTCCCTTTGTCCACTCGCAGAATGGCTGAGATCATTCTTGTCTCATACAGATGTTCTAAATACCATCGTCCAATCAATTTTGGGTCACTATTACTGACCCATACTCTCAGCCACAGAAGTTTTCTGCTAGCTGTGTCAAGGCAACCATAGATGGCCAATGGGAAGGTTGAATTTTGATAGCCCATTAACTTGTCATGACCATCAAGTGAGTGAACCCAGTTGGGCCCTTTTGTAGTAAAATTGCCCTTTTTACGCTTTTTCTTACCACCAATACCACTTCTTGCTTCGAGACCTTCGGGATCAAGCTCGCTCATGACATCGTAGACTTGATCTCGTGTCACGTTAAGGCCATGTTCTTGTCTGATCTTCTTGTGCATTGCTCGATACCCCAACAGTTTACCTGGACCTTTCAGTTCAGTTTCTACTGCCTTCTTCACATCATCAACGCTTATGCCTGCGTCATTAAAATATATTTCAAAATGCCGGAGTCGTCTGTCGAGTGTTCTCATACTCCACGCATATTCTGGGAAGTCACGAGTCAAGAAATCCAACATTTCACCTCTTTGTAAGCCTTGTCGAACATATTTCGAGATAGCATCTTTAAGGTCACCATCATCCTTCCACAAAGCTTCTCCGTGGTCCGACATTAGAACTTGTTCAACATGTATAAAAGGATTTTTGAAAAGATGATTGACTGCCTTCTACTAATTGTAGTCGTTCTAGACTCCTATAGTATAGTATACACATTATTGTATGCTTTGACCACATGCGCAAAGCATGATGGAACCACTCAATCGCGCAATGCATTATGGCAGTGGCAGCGCTCGGCCATCGGGAAATTCATTTTTACTTTCACTCTGAATTAAATTTTTGATTTCACTTATATTTGGAATTTACTTTTGATTTGATATTATGGTAGTGGCAGCGCTCGGCCATCGGGAAATTCATTTTTACTTTCACTCTGAATTTAAATTGAAATTACATTTTTGATTTCACTTATATTTGGAATTTACTTTTGATTTGATTTTTTAATTCACTTTAATTTGCATTGAATTTTAATTTTATTTTGCTTTCCAATTGTATTTTAATTTTATTTGCAATGCCATTTTAATTTACATTCAATTTGTTTAGATTTTCAATGCCATTTTCGTTTTAGTTCAATATAAACTTTTATTTTTTATGCAAAAATAAATAAAAGTTATGGTGGCAGTCCTCGGCCACCATACATTAGCGTCCATTCCAGCCATTCCTGCGCCGCACCTATTCCTCACAATCTAATCATGGCCGAAAGACTTACCACGGTTCAGTATGCTAAACGCCTCGGGCTTTACCAACCCGCCACGCTCCATCCAAGTAAGTTTTACTCACCACCAGCCTCATCCTATATACACCCATTACCCATTGCCACGTTTATTCTTTTCCACGCCACACCAGAGACTCACATGGCTCCTACGAGTGCACCTCTAGACATATAGGGCTTGACCTTGCAGCTAGCTCAAAGGTTTGAAATATGTCGGACTTCGTCCTCCTTCCAAGGGTCTCGCCCCTGAAGATCTCCCTTGGAAGGATTGAGTCACTCTCCCCTGCTCCTTCCTCGGTATTTTTAGCCACGTATCCCCGTTCCTCCCCAGTAGCCATTGTCTGTCTATAGCACGCGTTACGTAACGTTGCGAACATTTACCATTATTTCCATCAATTATTTAACATCTCAACCGTTCCAAACCGTATATTCTTCCACCACGCTACACGCACCATTTATTTACACCATTTATTTACACCAAACATTATCATTTCTTCAAATACAATGGTCCATTTATTCTTTATTAATCATTTACATATTCCACATTCATTTGTCGAGTTATTCATTCATTATCCACTTACTTAGAGTTCATCATTATTCTTTCCTTTATCCACTTATCTTTCTATTCACCTCTCTCTCCCTCTATATATATATATTTTTTCATTTATCTTCATCCTCTGCCTTCATTTATCTTTTTTCTTTTTTTTCTCTTTTCCATTTCACACATTTCACCACAATAATTTTTCTCTTTATTTATTTATTATTTATTTATTATTTTCTATTTTTCTATCATCCTTTCTCCTCTTTTTCTCAACATTCATTTCATTTTTTTAAAATTTATTTATTATTTATTTTTTATTTAATTTTTTATTTTTTTTTTTTTTTATTATTATTATTATTATTATTTTTTTTTTTATATTTTTATATTTTATTTTTTTATTGAATTATTTATATATTTTTATATATTTTTATTTTATTTTTCTACTAATTTTGCTTTCATAATCTTTCCAGTACATTTATCTCTAGTATCTATTTACCACTTATTACACTTTCTTTTTTCATTCATTGATTTATTTATTTATCCATTACTATTTATTTATTTATTTTATTTATCTATTTATCTACTTATTTATTTATCCATCTATTTATTTATTTACTTATTTATTTATTTATTTATTTCTCTATTTATTTTTTCATTATTTATTTTTTTATATATATTTTTTTTTTTTTTTCTAATAAATTTCTTTTATTATTTTTTCAATATTTTTATTATTATTATTATTATTTTATTTATTTTTTATTTATTTTTTATTTATTTTTTATTTATTTTTTATTTTACCATCACTTTATTATCTATTCATTTATTTATTTATCCATTTATTTATTTATTTTTTATTTATCTATTTATTTATTTATTTATAAATTATTTCTCTATTTATTTATTTATTTTCTATTTATTTTTCTATTTATTTATTATTATTATTATTATTTTTTATTTTTTATTTTTTTTATCTCCTCTCCTTCTTTCAATATGTATGGATTGAATCGCATTTGCCACCCATAAAAACCGCCCATAAAAACTGTCATGTTTTTTATCCTCATATACAACCACTGCTCTCTTCATTTTTCCATATGTATGGGTTGAATTGCATTTGCCACCCCCAAAAACCAAATAAAAAAAGTGTACCCAATTTAAAGATCGATTATTTTATTTTATGGTGAAAAAGCAAAATATGGTACACAATTTAAGGATCTGGAGGTTCAAAAACCATACGCTATTCGGGGAAACATACCTATATAGCATATATATGGGAGTACCCCCCCCCCCCCCCCCCCCCGGGTGCCGTCTACTATATAAAAATGCGCTGGCAACAACTGCAACAGCTTCTACATCGGAGAGAAGGAACGTGCATTGAAAACATACAAGATCTAGTTCAACCTCCTCTGAGGTGTCAAGACATATTTTCAGAGACTGTCCTGACCACCATATTGACAAAGAAACTCGATACGTGTTTTGGATATAGGGATCCGCTCTGGTTTCAACGTGTCGCCGAGACCAAAGGATCGAAGAACATAAACGATCGTCGTCAGTGATCAGCAAACATCTTTGTGACGAACACAATAAGGACACGAGTGACTTAACAAAGCATTTCACCATCCTCAAGCAACCGGACAAGTTGGATTGTTTGACTTACGAAATCGGTTGTTTATTTAAGTTGCACAAACCAACACGTAATGTCAATAATAATAATAATAATAATAATAATGATAATAAAGAACAGTTATTAGATGCCATTTGCCTGTCGAAGTTAAATACCCTCAATTCAATGATAATAATAATAATATTTATAAGAAAGACAAACGCAAGGAAATTACGACGTTTCGACATCGTCCGATGTCATTATCAAGTGAGTTTAATTTGAATAGCAAATAAAATATAAGGCAGTTCATGGTTGATTGAATTGTTACAGTTGAGTGAGTAAAGTAAATAATGATAAATTAAGTAAATAGTTTGGCCCGAACAGAGTCCGACTGAACATTCAATGTGGGCGATTTTTGCTTTATAAAAAGCATCTCGTACAGGAGACAGTCAAGTTTAGTTTTACATTTCTTCAAAATGGAGAAACAATTGGGTGGTATGGCTGTGGTCAGTCCATGAAGTCCTCTTTGATGCTTCCCAATAGATGAGTAGCGGTGTTCATCAATACGTTGGTGTATAATAATAATAATAATAATACTAATACTACTACTACTACTAATAATAATAATAATAATAATAATACAATAATATTAATACAATAATAATAATAATAAACTAGACGCTCTAGTAGCGTTAAGTCGGGCTTCTTGGAGCAAGCAGTGGTTGCTGCGATCGGTAATCTCGACTAAATCTGATTTGCTCTCGACCATATATCCATTGTCAATGAAATATTGTCAATGGCAATAAAGCTCGAGCAATAGCCCGCGCGCCCTAGACTAATGCATCAAACACGTAGGCAAGGTAATTCATTAACGCACTATGGTTTAGAATGATCATAAAGTATTGTATATGTACAATAATCAAATCTCCCAGCACAAGAATAGCTTTCACTAGAATATCACAATCATCAAGAGTATTTACCATGTCAGTTCTACTGAATACATGAAATCCAATACACAGGACGTTACGAGATAAACGATCGCTTCTACAAAAATAACTAGAGCCTTGACATTCACACACAACACGAGTATAATTATAATGGACATACTTTGCATAACGCGATCTGAATTGTTGTACATTTATTGTCACCTTAACATGTATCATTATACTTGTGTACATTGCTTAGATCCATCACTTTCTCTAGAACATCACAATATCATCAAGAGTATTTACCATGTCTTCTACTGAATACATGAAATTCCATACAAACAAAATCTAACCGTATTTCTCACGATCACAAGACGACATACCCTTCCTTCGACAAGGTTTGTGAAGAAAGAGGACGATGTGCGATGTCTCGTCTTGATCCGTCTTGATAAGCCATGTGGTTTGAGCCTTCGGTGATTATCTTAGCGGCCGGCACAGGGCGCATGCGCTGGATTTGAGGTCAACGACGACAAAGAACGCTTCTCATTTTTAGAGTCGGGTCTTCCACAGGAAGCCCGACTAATAATAATATCGAAAAGATCGTAGAAGCACAATTGATAACTGATACACTTGATGTATACGAAAATATTTGTAATACTAACCTGATGCCATGTGATATATATACTATAACGAACCTAATTACAATATGATTGACAGTAATTCAATAATCTGAAAACTACACAGATTACAAACTAATTAAAATAACAACATTAATTAACTAAAAGAAGTTTGACTTGTTTAGATGTTTAAAAATCTAAAAATCCAAAAATCTAAAAATCTAATCTAAAAGCTAAGGAAGCTTTTTATATAAATCAGTTAAAACCGGAACTTAATATCCAAGTGCAACATTTCAAAACTTCTTTTAGTTCTTAATTAATGTTGTTATTTTAATTAGTTTGTAATCTGTTTAGTTTTCAGATTATTGAATTACTGTCAATCATATTGCAATTAGGTTCGTTATAGTATATATATATCACATCTCTTGTAATCTTATTCACTCTACTAAAGATGGCATCAGGTTATGCCGAAACATGTCTAGTATTAAAAATATTTTCGTATACATCAAGTGTATTTTAAATAATAATATAGTAATAATAATACAATAATAATAATAATAATAATAATAAATAATAATAAATAATAATATAATTATAATAATACAATAATATTAACACAATAATAATAATAATAAATAATAATAATAATACAATAATAATAATACAATGATAATAATAAGAATACAACAAGAATAAGAATACAATAAGAATAAGAATAAGAATAAGAATAAGAATAAGAATAAGAATAAGAATAAGAATAAGAATAAGAATACTTGTAATAAGAATATATATTTAGTGGATACGAAGCATATTCAGGGGCGTAGCCAATATATTTTCGGAGTGACGCACAATTATGAAATTTCAATTTCTACCCCCTCCCCTCGCCACCACACTAACCAACCAAGTACCCTTCCCTCACCACCACCCTAACCAACCAAGTACCCTTCACTCACCACCACCCTAACCAACCAAGTACCCTCCCCTCACCACCACCCTAACCAACCAAGTACCCTTCACTCACCACCACCGTAACCAACCAAGTACCCTTCACTCACCACCACCCTAACCAACCAAGTACCCTTCACTCACCACCACCCTAACCAACCAAGTACCCTCCCCTCACCACCACCCTAACCAACCAAGTACCCTTCCCTCGCCACCACCCTAACCAACCAAGTACCCTCCCCTCACCACCACCCTAACCACCCTAACCAACCAAGTACCCTTCCCTCACCACCACCCTAACCAACCAAGTACCCTCCCCTCACCACCACCCTAACCAACCAAGTACCCTTCCCTCACCACCACCCTAACCAACCAAGTACCCTTCACTCACCACCACCGTAACCAACCAAGTACCCTCCCCTCACCACGAGGGTTGTCCAATACACACAACCAGATACGGATGGAGAAACCGATTTTACCATCGGTAACTAATGGTGAATTGAAACAGGGAACCCATTACTGTTTGGCTTTATGTTAATTAGCGCACGCGCAAAGCATAATGATAGAGACTTAGTGTTTTATTATTGAAGTGTAATTTTTTCTGCGTGGTTTTCACCAATAGAACCATCGGTACCACTCGTACGGACGGTACGGATTTTGATGGCCCTTGTGAAAATAATTCGTTTATTTAAAAAAAAATTGGAATGCATCTTTATTAGACCAAGTTGCGTTTTGTTGATAAACAGAGGGCCCTTAGAAAATGGTACCGATGGTACGAACCGAACCGATGGTGAAACAAAAAGTCCGATGGTGAATGGTGTTGTCCGATGGTTCGAATGGTGAAAAATAATTTGGGAACCCTGTGTAATATGTTATGTTGGTTGATAGAGGAAATAGAGGGCCCTTAGAAAATGGTACCGATGGAACGAACCGAACCGATGGTGAAACAAAAAGTCCGATGGTGAATGGTGTTGTCCGATGGTTCGAATGGTGAAAAATAATTTGGGAACCCTGTGTAATATGTTATGTTGGTTGATAGAGGAAATAGAGGGCCCTTAGAAAATGGTACCGATGGAACGAACCGTACCGATAGTAAAACAAAAAGTGCGATGGTGAATGGTGTTGTCCGATGGTTCGAATGGTGAAAAAAAAATTGAGAACCCTGTGTAATATGTCATGTTGGTTAACAGAGGAAACAGAGGGCCCTTAGAAAATGGTACCGATGGTGAAACAAAAAGTCCGATGGTGAATGGTGTTGTCCGATGGTTCGAATGGTGAAAAAAAAGATTGGGAACCCTGTGTAATATGTTATGTTGGTTGATAGGGGAAATAGAGGGCCCTTAGAAAATGGCACCGATGGAACGAACCGTACCGATAGTAAAACAAAAAGTGCGATGGTGAATGGTGTTCTCCGATGGTAGACTGAGGTTAATGTTGCTTAACAGACGTCTGGCAGATCTGAAGCTATGTTTGGCGGTGAATCTTTATACCTTCGTGGATTTGAAGATATGCGTTTTATTCCATAATTGTCAGAGGCCTGCACAGTCCGTAATTATCACTGTATTAAGGTATCAAACCACCGTTTTTTTTTTTTTTTTGACAATCAAATCAAATTGAATATTATCTATCATCTCCCAAAAAACAGAATTTAAAGATATTTTTTCCCTAAAAAGTTATAATCACAAAAACGAATTTTGGATTTCATTTGATGCAAAAAGATATTGACAAGCAAGCTGTCAACAGCACTCACGCAACAGACTTTCCACAAAGATTCAGATGCGAAGAAAGTATCCGAAAATCGTAACTGCTCACTCAAAATATCCTTGAATAACGATGCCAAACCACTCACGGTCAAAGTGCTCTTATTTTCCGCTAGCAGTAACTTTGTTTTCCTGACTCGTTGTGTTATGTTCCCGGGGGGGGGGGGGGGGGGGGGGGGGGGGGGGGGGGGGGGGTTGGTTAAAAATGGTTAGGTATGTGCGGCGAGATGTTCAGACCTGGACCCTGTTTTTGGAATTTGTCACTCGAAAACCTGGATTTACGAATTTCCCAAATAAAAAAACCTGGATTTACGAATTTTTATTGACGATCTGATACGATGCATTCGTCAGGATATTTTGCCAGATTAACACTCTAACACCTTTACGTCTGTATGCAAATTATTAAAAATTTATAAATGTTATTTAGGCTATAACCTGGATTAATGATTTTTATGCGTTCATTTTATCTGGATTAGAGAATCAAATGGCCCAAAACCTGGACCCTGTACCGCCGCACATATATATCATGTAATTATAGGGAGTACCCCCCCCGGGGTTATGTTGTTACAAACTGTAAGGCGATCTTCTTTTGATTGCCATTCATATGTCATCAGGTATTGAATCATCCATCTCAAAACATCAGAACAGTTTCGTATTTTTCATGTTATGGTACATAGTAGATTGCAACTAATCAAAAAGGAAAGCATCAATATAGGTTATCCCGGGGGGGGGGGGGGGGGGGGGGGGGGGGGGGGGGGGGGGGTGTACACTCGATGTTATTCATTTTTGAAAGCTTTTTGATTTATTAGCTTCTATAGGTTTTGTTAATTATACATTTCTGTGATCAAATTCTATGAGTTCTATGAATTAAAAGTATTTATGGCAGTATACTTCTACTGAATCTATTGACTCTGGGTCCATTCGCGCAAAACGAATATTACACGTGATGTTGCCAATATGTAAATGTGCAAATGTACTACCGGAAGTGAAACGAACTATCCGTTGAACATTCTCTTTCTTAAAATCTCTGTGACACTGTGACAATACCGGAAGTGAAACGAACGGCTATCCGTTGAACATTCTCTTTCTTAAAATCCATGTGACACTGTGACACTAGCGGAAGTGAAACGAACTATCCGTTGAGCATTCTCTTTCTTAAAATCCCTGTGACACTAGCGGAAGTGAAACGAAATATCCGTTGACACTAGTGGAAGTAAAGGAATCCCAAACCATCTCATATCTCGAATGGTATCACATTTCCTCTTTGGCGCGAAATTTGCTTTTTGCGCGGGAAGATTTTGATCGTCAAACACAAGCTTATTTATCTCTATCTTTATACTGAAATAGCGACTGTCATCCACTATACAGATATTATACAAATCGAATTTACAGCGAACTTACTTTAATTTACCTGCGATTATAGCTTGAAAATGTGAGTGAAATATGTATTTGTGATCTATTTTTTCTTGCAAGTGTTATATTAATATATGCAAAGATAATTGCGAAGTTCAATAACATTCAGGCCTTAGTTGTATAGCGAGAGAGATAGCGCGATCTGTTGTAAATCCTTCTCCTTCATGCATCCTAATGGATCCACTCATTGGATTAGGATTTATTCCACGGAAAGTGCTGGTAGTCCCATAACTGGACGAGGGAGGGTTTTCTTCGAGTTACGAACTTCGAGTTACGAACTTCGAGTTACGGATTTTCGAGTTACGCGCTCGGACACACCCATAATTTATAGCCAACGCCCACTTTGACATTTACGCGTAACTCGATGACAAACATCAGTGAAATCAAATTCGAGTTACGTAACTCGAAGTCAACGAAGCGAAACTTTATTTTCGAGTTACGCGTTAACTCCGTAACTCGATCCTAAAACTCGACAAACACGTTTTCTATGGGCGTCCGTCACCACCAAAACTACACATACGTCAAATGGACTAGCTATCGATGTCAAACGGAATAGCTTATCGCCAAATGGACTAGCTATCAATGTCAAACGGAATAGCTTATCGCCAAATGGACTAGCTATCGATGTCAAACGGAATAGCTTATCGCCAAATGGACTAGCTAGCGATGTCAAACGGAATAGCTCATTGTCAAACGGACTAGCTATTGATGTCAAACGGAATAGCTTACCGTCAAACGGACTAGCTATCGGTGTCAAACGGAATAGCTTACCGTCAAACGGACTAGCTAGCGATGTCAAACGGAATAGCTTACCGTCAAACGGACTAGCTATCGGTGTCAAACGGAATGGCTCATTGTCAAACGGACTAGCTATTGATGTCAAACGGACTAGCTTATCGATTGGGCTAGCTATCGATGTCAAATGGAATAGCTTACCGTCAAACGGACTAGCTTATCGATTGGGCTAGCTATCGATGTCAAATGGAATAGTTTACCGTCAAACGGACTTAAGCTTATCGATTGGGCTAGCTATCGATGTCAAATAGAATAGCTTACCGTCAAACGGACTTAAGCTTATCGATTGGGCTAGCTATCGATGTCAAATAGAATAGCTTACCGTCAAACGGACTAGCTTATCGATTGGGCTAGATATCGATGTCAAATAGAATAGCTTACCGTCAAACGGACTTAAGCTTGTCGATTGGGCTAGCTATTGATGTCAAATGGACGAGCCGATTGCACAGCTAGTCTCCCGCAGTGCAGCCTACGTAGCCAGTGCAAAGGAAATTGAGGGAGGAGGGGGAGGGAGGAGTTGGGAGGGGGGGGGGGGGGGGGGGGGGGGGGGGGAGGAGGTGGGAATGCCAACGACACATCAACCGATCTCGTGTACACTTTGTATAATAATCAACTAATCTCAAATTACAGTATTTATCATTTTGACCTAATATGTACATATGTACACATGTCACTCTTGGTTGTGAAATACTTTATATGTTGAAATGGTCCTTGTATCGTAGTTAATATATATGTAGAATGTATCATTGTGAAATAAACTAGTTCTATCTACAGTCTGAACTGGTAACACGTCCGTTTTCTTTCGCTCGCTCTCGGTCGATCGCAGTATTTGAATCAAGCCGAAAGGCCTGTTAGATCTCTGATTATCATAGCAACCCTTTGGTCAAGCGCACTGGTTGCTAGCGCGGTGGAACTTCGCTTAAAAAAAGGACGATAACAAAAGCTTTTCGGACCAAGAAGATTGTGCAGTGACATTAGGTAAGTCATGTTCTCTGTGCTTATTCTGCCTTCATTTGATAGTTTTCTGCTTACTTTTCTGATTATAAGGATGGAATTAATTTATACGCTTTCTTCTGTAAGAAATTTCCTGTTGAATAGTGAACAAATTTACTTTAGGGAGTGCATTTCTCCTCAATCGGTGTACATGTATAATTGTAGTCCCAGTGAACAGTCTCTACAAAACAAAAAAATTAAATCTGAGTGCATGATCAGTATTTTACTATGCATGTATTTATGTAGCGAGAAAGTCCGCTGGAAAACGAAGAAAATGTGGTATTTCCAAGGCACTAGATTTCAACATTTCCAGGGAAGCATGCCCCCTCGTGACCCCACTAGAAGCGCGCGCCTTCGGCGCTAGTTCCTCTGTGCTTACATTGAAAAACAAAACACGCTATACGGTGTATTCTGGCTAGTGATATCGCGCGTCACCGGCACACTTGTCTCATGCAGTTCTTTCTCTCTTTTCCTTTAAGTGTCATATTTGGAAACTGAACTACAATTTGTCTCCAAGCATCGATCGTTATATATCAAAATGGTAAGTCTCCACCACTTTCGTCGTTAGCCCATTATTTATTATTAAATATTTGATAGCTATTAAATTATGATAGAGTGCAAATATTATATATCTGAAATAGTTAACTAACTAAACTAAATAGCAGAATATGTTTTGTTTGCTATTCGGTCTAATTAACACTAATTACTGAGGGTTCATTACTGAGTACCAAATGTTAGTGATTATTTTACGGGTATAATATTTGCACTCTAATAAATGTCATGTCAACATGTGATCACCAAGAGAGGGCTTTGTGGATAAGGAATCTCATTAAAAAAAATATTATATTTGCTACTTACAGAGTTCCAATAGAAATGGTTCAAATGTGAGGGATGCGCAGGAATTGTTAAGGCAGGCATGCGAAATGCTTACTAGCAACAATCCCCGTCCATCCACATCTACCACCTCCACATCTACTGGTACTACGGCTTTACAAGAGCATCGCCTTCTATTTAATAGGCAGTTGGTATGTACATGTCTTAGATCACATATTACAGTATTACAATCACAATGTGACTTTTAAGACCTGATTAAGACTATAGTAAAATACCAGGTCATGTACAGTATTTATTTGATTTCATGTTTTTTTGTCGCATTTGGAAGGAAAAATACGTGTTAGTCAATCGTGCAAATAAGCCGTAAAATATAGCCTGATTTAGGGGTTTGGGGCGAGGACAAAGGGGAGGGGGGAGGGAGACGGGCGAGATAATAATAATTATTATCTCCCCATCCTCCCCTTGATCCTCCCCTTGATTATCTCTATATTCTACTAGTAGTGTACTCACTATTATCAGATTTTATAAAATATTATTGGAGTTTACTCATGTACAATGAATTTGTATCAAAGTACCAATAAACTAACATTATTATTATAATAATAATAAACTTTATTTCACGAGGGTACATTTAACAGTTTTCACTGATGAACTCATGGTCCTCAAATAATAATTTAAGATAATATAATAATAATAATAATATTATTATTATTGTTTCTCATTAAACTTTAGAGAGTACAACCCTACGGCCGAAGAGCAAGGTCAGTCCCCAATCGTGGCCGAGGGGCAGCAGCGATAGGTATGCTTGTTTCAGTGACTCCTGTCCCCCCGGGGGGAGAGCTGTCCCCCCCCCCCCCGGGGGGAGGGTACTCCCTTATATGGGCTATACGGGGACGTGCCGCTGGACAGGGTATGGTTTTTGATCTCTCTGCTCTGAACAGGGTATATAATTTTATGTGAGTCTGTCCTAAACAGGGTCATGGTAATGCACGATTGTCGTCGTTAAAGATATGGTTAAATCCGATCGGAGACGTTTGCCAGTCTTTAGCAGATCATCAGTCAACATCAGATCATTTGATAGTCATGCAATTACAACATAAGCACGTATATTGACAGAATGTTTACTCATACATATATCGTCCAGATTAGATTGCCCTTTGTCCTAATAGAGGGTGTTGTCCTAGACAGGGTAGGTATTTTAGATTTTTTTGTCCTAAACAGGGTCAGGGTTTCAAACCCTCAGCGGCACCCCTACATGGGTCAAGTAACTCCCCCCCCCCCCCCCCCCAAGTAACTCCCCCCCCCCCCCCCCCCCACACTCCCCGGGCTCCAGACCTGTTTAACTAGGGGATCTTTTATTTACGGATGTTATTTGGATTTGCTTGTAGAGCGCACTCTTACAAAAACGATGGTATGTTTGGCCTACAAAGATCAAATCGTTGTACCATCGGCTTTGGAAAAGCTTAGTCTTAGAAGAAATGGTCTCGGGGAAAAAAAGGTTGTTTTCCCTTGTGATGTTTCGGCTGAGGTGGTGAAGGACGTTTTATATGAGTAAGTATTTATTATTTTATTCATGGGCTAAACGAGATAAAAAAAGTCTTCATGTGCGTAAAACTAAAATCTGAAGCACGTAAAGCCTAAAATATGATGCCCTAACATTGTTGAAATAATTATTTACGTGCAGTGCGTTCCCCAAGTTGCAAGCATGCGGAGGGTTTGAACTCCTCCTGACCAAAGAAAAAAGCCGCACCGACTTGCGTGTTGTTCATTATGGTGGATGTTCCACGGATGAACTGAAGTGTCTTGGAACTGGTCGGATATACATTCGACCAGTTCAAGTTGACATCTCCATGACCGCCAAAGATGATGATGAAGCTGGAGAAGAGGAAAAGTGCCTGGTGTGTGGGTTATACATTCAGCTTCGGAAAATGCGTGAGCACATGGATTCCTGCGAGGTTAGCTTTTGAAGAGAATTTAAGTTTTCTAAAATTATTATTAGAAATCAAAAAAAAAAAAAAAACACACACAAACAAATAACTACGCAAGTTGCCATCCATATTTTTTTTAACCGTTTCATGAAGACAGTGATTGGCATAGGGAGAAACCGACATTGAGACCCAAACTCCCAGGTTGCAGAGCATTGTGCGTTATTGTTGTAAAAATACTTAAATTTGCATATCCTTTCCAGGCAGTGGAAGATAGTCGATCTCGTGATGAGACGATTGTTTTGAGTGATAGTGATCTCACACCAGCTTTTGGTGACAGGTAAATATTGTAAAAATAAAATAAAATATCTCACTTGCAGCGTATTATTACCCAATAAAGCTTATATGATGGTTTGACAGATAATACGCGCGGTTTTACGAGTTGTAGTATTTTTGTGAGCCTGTAGGAAGAGTAAGAATACGAGCAATGAGTAAAATATCCGCGCGTGTTATCTGTTAAACCATCAAACAAGGGGTTTATTATTCCACAATTGATTTTGTGTCTGTGTTTCATGAAGTTTTTGAGCCATTTTTGCTCTGTTTTTCGTGCGCGCGCGAGTCAGTCATATTTTGCGTGTTCTCTTGCCCTTATATGGTAAAATGACGCACTAGTGGAATACAAAACGCCTTGCATCGTTTTTGAGGATAATTTAAAATATATGGACCTTTCCGTAGTTTCCCATAATGCTTCATGATTCTGTGCGCGCAAGTTAGGTCAGGGGTAAAAAATATTTAGAATTGATCGTGTTTTGAGGAAAATATGACTACTGTAACGAATCAAGAACAGAATAAAAAAAATTTCTTTGCTTGAGAATTTGTATCTATCTTTGTAATTCTTCTTACGCACTTTTAATTTAAAAGTCTAAGTTTTTTACTGAATTTCTTCATTCTCTCTGACCTCGCTTGCACGCGCAGAATCATGAAGCATTTTGGGAAACTACGGAAAGGTCCATACAGAACTACGTTTATTCCACTTTTTACCACATTTGTCAAATTTCTCGCGCGCTGATTGGATAAGAACCGCCATTGTCGATAAGAGGACAGACGCATAGAATGACGTTTCGCTCGCGCACGGAACCAGCGCGCGCTTGAATCAGTTTTTCTTTCAAATCTATTTGTCGTTTTGGGAGCCTTTTCCGCTTTCCTGAGTAGATATTGTTGTAAAAAACAAATCGAACATGGTTTTCCATTGTCTGTACTCTTATCGACAACGGATGACGTCATAAATGTTCAAAACTTTGGCGTGTTCCACTTGAGTTTTGAACATTTTGTGACGTCAAATCGATATTGTCAATGAGAGTACAGACAATGGAAAACCGCTTGCGATTTGTTAAATGGATCATGCTTGTTGACGATGGCGCTGATTGGTTGCCTCATACCTTGCTCATACTCAGTCTATAAATGTATTATACTATTGAAAATGTTGAAAATTATCATTATAGCGTCGACGATTCACCAGGGCTAGCGGAGGAAGTTAGTGCGGTTGATCAGCAGCAGTCAACATCAACATCTACATCAACATCTACATCAACATCTACATCAACATCTACATCAACATCAACATCTACATCAACATCTACATCAACATCTACATCAACAGCGTCGCCGATGACAACGGGGTAAGTTCTTCAGATACCAGCCTCATCAATCGTCCAAAATGAATTATCTAACTAGAATTATTTATGTGCGTTTTATAATCAGGAGGCCTATAACATATGAAGAGCACCTCAATAAAGCTTTAGAGGAGACGCTTAAAGAGATGTAAGATCGTTACTTCAACTTATTCATAATTATTTGTTGTAAGGTTTTGGCCTCATCCTCCCCCCCCCCCCCCCCCCCCCCCCCCCCCCCCCCCCCCCCCCCCCCCCCCCCCCCCCCCCCCCCCCCCCCACCCCGTCGGAAAATTTGATTTAGAATCCTAAAAGAGACCAATATGGTCTAGATCACCAACACAATATAGGTCGTTGTTATTTATTCACTGACGAGCAACCCTAAATGATGCCTTGATGTCTAAAAATATTGGCATTCCGTCGTGAACACCCTAAGTGATACTAATAAAACGTAAAGAGACGACGATCATTCCCGTCCTTTTCAGTAAGGGATTCCACCGGAAGCGAACACAGTTGCATAACGAGGCTTTCTTCACTGAAATCTTGTATAACCACCCGTAAGTCATAAGTTGAGCGAAAATCCTCTTACGGGAGATTGAACAGTAATTTATTGTTATGTTTCATTAACAGGGCCGAATGTTATGATCCAACCACCATCCTAAAGTTCTTCCAAGGACAATTTATGAGAGGGAGAAAACTAGATCTGGAAGCGGAAGACATAGAAAATTTTGATGTCCTCAGGGGGGAAACTCTTGAGATCTTTATTTCAAGGTCTAACATCTTTCCTGACGCGATGGCGGAAATCATGACGGACATCCCCATCGACGATTACAGCATTCCATTGGATGTTACATACAATGGCGAATGTGCCAGGGACTATGGTGGTCCAAGAAGGGAGTTTCTGGGTGCCATTGTCAAGGCCATCAAAGACAGGCTCTTCAAAGAGCATCAGGACGAAGAGGGATTCGTTCTGATGAAAGATATCACTGCCATACAAAAGCAATACTATTATGCTGCTGGAATTTTCTTTGGTAAGTTATCGTGTAATCAGCCGGTATTTATGAAATCTCTGTGATTTGATTGGCTGTTACCCGTGTTTGCATCAGGTTATGCAAACACGGTAATGACGTCACAGTGGTATTTATTTTATAAGTATTGTAGTGTTCGATTGCTGGTCCATCTTAACACAGGGAGTGTATTACACGACACAAGATAACATACACAGAGGGTACATTACCGACAACAACGTGCGCATACGCGATATCCTGACTCCGCAGTCCTACAAATGCACAATGCTTTTATTTATTTTGCTTTCAAATCCAATCTGGCAATGCACCACATTCACTATGAAGTATTGAGTATTCACAATATAACTTTTGTTTGAAATAGCTGTATTTCGACTTTCCGATGTTTTAATACAACCATCTGTAATGCATTTTGCCATGGCACACGTCTTGTCATCTCCTTCATTTATTATTATTTTCGAATATACAGTCATTCTCAAAAAGGTTGTCCAGATGAAAAGACTACAATACTACAATAAAGTCACGTGATTTACTATGTATTCGATTTCCTCGCGTGGAATTTCAATTTGAGATACAAAAGTACACGGCATTGTGAGAAATGAATGTAATGCCGCTGGTATCAACTCGCAGTTCCGCGCGCAGAAATTGAAAACATATTGAATCACGTGACTTTATTGTAGTATTGTAGTCTTTTCATCTGGACAACCTTTTTGAGAATGACTGACTGTATATTAATGTTAAAAAGGACTACGGTTTTAAATTAAGTAAAACGCTATAAATTTTCGGTTGTTATTATAGGTTATAGTTTGCTGCAAGGTGGCCCACTGCCTTGTTTTCTCCATGAAGATTTCATGACGAGTGTATTTTGCACAAACCACAGCTCGGCTGAAGAAGAGAGACAGTTCCAGAAAGGTTTAGCTAAGTTTGGTTTGATCAAGGTATACATTCATTTGTCCTCCTTTTGTTCTAATTAAGTTGTCATTTTTCTTCATAAATCCTAACATTTATTCCTCACTCGTTTTCGTTCATTCGATCTTTACATCAGTTTTTCAATTCTCTCTTTTCATTGGTTTGTGAAACGTTCTTCCTATCTTCTTGCTTGTTTGCTTTCATATTGTATTTCAGTATATATTTGAATGCAAATGAACTGATATTGTTATACATTTTTTGCAGCTTGTAACGGAAAAACCTTGCCTAAAGTACCTACTACGAAAGTCCGCGGTACACCCAATGACATATCCAAAGTTGGTCAGGCTATTGAAGCCCGACTTTTCGGAGGAGGGCACCAACGCCCGTACACGGGAAGAAAGATCTTATCGGCTTTTCTTAAACTACTTAAAGGAAGTTGTAGGTAATGATTGTGTATGTGTGTCAGTAAGGATTGAGACTCGCCGGTCAACGAAAAGAAGTTCGGCGAGTCTCGATCCTTATTAAGACTTTTAAATTTATTTATTTCCTTTTGTACATACAGCTGGAAGAAGACCCACAACCCTGGAGATGGTTTTAAAGTTCGTGACAGGGAGTGACATCGAACCTCTTCTGGGCTTCTCCATTCATCCCAGTATACAATTCGGCGACTCAATGGCTTCTTGCTTGCCAGTGAGCAACACATGTGTACATAAGCTTATCCTACCATGTGGTGAGGTTGTTCCACAAGAGAAAGACAAAGTTTTTTACTTTTTTGACATGTCTTTTACCAACGATTATTTCGGTAAGGCATGATGACATTACTGACAGCGTTTATTGCTTTGCTTCGTTGTCTGACTGATCTATATAGTTCTTCTCAGACTTTTCTATTAAATTTTTCAACGTTTCTAGGCCATTAGTCAGTTACTTTTCTGGCAATTGTATGTATAGTCAAAACGTTGCGGAGAATACGTGTGGACGGGGGGGCCTAATCAGTTCCACTCCAAACACTTAGGCATTATGTTGAGACGTACTATAACACGTGATCAGCTAGTCAGACACATATTAAAAATGTTATATTTCAAAAACGAGTCCGTACGTAGGCCGAGTTAGTAAGTTGGGTCAGTTGGGGGTTCGGGGTTCGAAGCTCGGTGTAAAGTTTACAAAAAAAAAGCGTTTTTTAACTCACTAGTAGTTCAACTTTTTAATTTGTTTCATTTTTTAAGCGATAATATTTCTAAGTGTCACTAAACTTAGCATTTCACGGTATTTGAAAAGGCAGTGTTACATAACAGTAGGAAGGTTGTTGTACTTATTATACTTTTGTTGTTAATGAAATGCAAACAAAAAAAGATGCATTAGTAGGAAGGTCGTTTTAGATCATTCAATACTTGAACAGCTCTAGCATATGGAGATATGTCCCATGGATCAGTTCTAGATATTTCAGACATACTCTCTTTGAAGGATTGGAGTAATTCCGGATCTAGTGAACACATAGGCTCGGGCACTACCACACCGCTTCCTTCTGTTTCGTCAGGAAGCCTAGCTGTTGGATCCACTCCATATTCTTGTACTTCACCCTGAAAAATAAGTATTAAGACATAAAGTACTTTCGAAAAACGGCATGAAATGATTGACACAGTCCTGTTTTCGAATATGGTCATTTGTTTAGCTTGCATTGCAAATAAATAAATAATATTACGTTGCAGAAGGTTTGTTACGGAAACTCTAGACCGCCTTGATAGCTCTGACTGGTTGAAGTCGTAAGTTTAATAGGTAACAGACTTGTACACTAGCTGACTTAAACTGTGGCACGACTGCGCGAACACTAGTTCACTACAAGTCAGTGTTATGCTTATTTCAATGCCGGAGAGGGTCTCATTTTCGCAAATTCAACAAAGAGATATCCGCCTGGGATAAGGTCTGGGACGGGGTAGGGCTTTTGAGTTCTCAGCGGCCGACCACCCCCCCCCCCCCCCCCCCCTATTTCCTATTTCTCTGCGAATCAATGGCACAAATGTCATAAGCTTACGTTCTTTATGCTTACCTCGCTGAGATTTTCGAAGTATTCAGAAGCAACAGTTCCAGGGTCATTTCCAATTTGCTGCATGCCCATTATAAATAGTTGAATGGGGGTCTTATTACCTGCCGTACGCACTTTGTGGTTGTTCCACGAGTTCACGAATTTAGAAAGAGAATCATTTATAAGCGGGATATATATGAAGTGTAAGCAGAATAAGTGATCTTCATTGTCGGGATCAAGATAACCGTTATATTCCAGTGACATAAAAAGATCATAAAATAGAGAAATGACTGTCTGATATACATCGCGCCATAGTCTTTCTATACGGGAGTTGTGGACACTTCTCCCAGTTATGTAGCTCCCCCTTCCTGGTCCTCTTGCACTATGATTCAGCATGTAATATGCCACATCTCTATTCTCCACTCCCATATCGCCTCTGACACGTGAAGGTAGCCCCCATTCTTCCACCGCTCGAAGAAATAGATTTAAAACTGTAGCTGCTCTGTTGTTGATATTACACTCCAGATAGACAATAGTGCGACTGTACCCATCAATGCACCCGTGGATAACAATTCTCCAGCTTAATAAATAAAAGAAAGAAATATCTTTATGAAAAAGAACAACAGAAGTAAAAGATTACCCGCTCGATCATTTTGTTACTGGACAATTAGAAGAGACCAAGACAGGGAAGTGCAATACTGAGATAGTTATTCATATATAGTTATTCATACCGTATGAGTTTATGATTCCCGTCCATATGCCAGAGTGCCAATGGCGAACGAACATTATAAATACGTCTATGAATGGTGTTCATTGAGCGCAGTCTTCGGCCAATCGGATCACATCTCTTAATGGAACTTCTCAGCCTTGCTCTCTGTACACGTATTCCCTGTGAAGTTAGAGCACCTTGTATAGTTTTAAAAAACCTAGGGAAAGAATAAGGTTAAACAGACTGCAACCAAATAAACGGAGGATGGTTCTATTCTTAATTTTTCTTAATTTACTAAGTTGATTATAATATTCATGATCAGTTGAACATGTGTTTCAGGTACCCCGCACCATCTTAGAGAGATAGCGTGCACAAATTCCATTTGCAAAGTAGAGCGCAGTGCAAAACACAAATGCAGGAATGACCTTTAAAGTGCACAATTTTTTCTTTTGAAAATCGATTACATATGAAGTGAATAGTGGGATGGTTCAGTGTTTTGTGATTTGAGCTTCGCATTGGCGAGTTATAAAGGATTGAAATCGTGATATGCTAATTCGGTGACGTCAGAGTGGGTTTAATTTATTATACAAAAGCGCCATTGTGCAAATTATTGACATTTTTTAATCTGGCAAAAAGTTTTCTACAATTGATATACATGATGTTAATTTAGTTTTTCTATTTCAGAAAAGAGTGTTGCTTGAAAAAATATAAATAAGTTTCGGCAAAAAAAAACTGACGTCACCGAATTATCATATCACGATGTCAATCCTTTATAACTCGCAAATGCGAAGCTCAAATCACAAAATACTGAACCATCCCACTATTCACTTCATATGTAATCGATTTTCAAAAGAAAAAAAATTCGTATCATATACACTTTAATAGGAAATAAAAAAAGAGAACATATAAGTTGGCACCACCTACCAGATCGAGGAAAATTGGACTGGATACGTTGAACATATGAGTCAAGGACATCATTGTCAATATCACTGTATCGGGACCCATTGGTTAGCTGATACTCCCTCATTCGGTTTTCCACAGTTCGCTTACTAACACCAAGCATCAATGCAATGTCATGGTTGGTAAAGTCGTTTTCTATAAAAAAGCAATAACATCACCATGAAATATCATTGAGAGACATATAATCAATAAATAGCTTCTATATGGAGAGTGATAACCAAACTACCCCACCCCATCTAGAGGGTTTCAAATGGTAATTCCCTGCAAAAGACATTCATTTACACATTATTTTACACTTTTACAAGCGCTGAAATACAACGGCTCCACCTGAAATCTTCTGTATATTAAAGGCCGTGGCATTCTTATGGCAGTATATTTCTACTGAATCTATTGACTCTGGGTTCCACGTGCGCAAAACGAATATACACGTGATCAGTTGCGAAAATATGTAAATTAAATTTGATTTTCCGAGGTGGACAACCTTAATGACATTGACGTCTGTATATAGCTAATTGCATAATCGTTGTCGGGTTGAAAATCATGAAAGCTATGACCAAAAGGAATTCTGGGAAATTAAAACTCTCAAATAACACCGTCAAATGATCGACCTTTTTATCCAGACTGGTAGGATCTTGGTTAAATAGCTCATATACCTTCAAAACTACGAGAACATTGAATATATTTGTATGTAATGCGGGTTATGAACTGATTTCCCATCCATCCTTGCGGTCTCAGCTTCTATGATTTATGATTTTCAACCCGACAACGATTATGCAATTAGCTATATACGGTAAAAACAAGCACATACACCTTTGAAAAAGAGCAACTGCTGTTCTGAAATTATGAACTTTGGTCTTCCTGTATGACCCACTTCCCTTGCAACAGGAGCTTGGTAACTAGATGCCGGTTCACATGCGTTATCACAGGTTTCGAATTCCTTTTGAAGTAGCTGGCGAGCTTGATTAATCAAATCACACACTTCCAATGAAATATTCCCATTTAAAAGTGCAGCCTCAACTACAGCCTCAAGTCTCAATGCCACAGAGTCGGTGTTATTAATACCAGAATTTCCTTGCAGTCTTTGATTGATATTAAGCAATGTCTCTAGTAAATTGTCACGGTCACTATTTGCCATATAAGTGATATTCTTGTGTAGTTATGTTTAGATCCAAACTTTCATCTGCAAATATTTACCGGTGATATTCAAATCCAAGTCAGACCACACTGGTCTCCATGAAACTAATTAACGTATGAGGCCTGGGGGGTGGTGAGGGAGGGGGGTCGGGGTGTCCAGGGCTTTTGGGGGGGGGGGGGGGGAGTATGTTGTTCCATATATGGGCTATACGGCTGTGCCTCTGGACAGGGTATGGTTTTGTTTGGCCTCTCTCTGCCCTGAACAGGGCATATAATTTTATGTTAGTCAGTTCTAAACAGCTCCTGATCTAATAATAATAAATAAATAATAATAATAATAATAATAAATAATAATAATTATGATATTAATTATAAGTATTAGGAGTATAATAAGTTATATTAATTATAGTCTTATTATTGCCTCTATGCTCTTACAAAAGTAAACTAGCAACACACATAAGTAATTAATAATCTAGTCTCCTTCGTAGCCGGGTACGGTAATGCACGAAGCGTATAAATTAATTCCATCCCTAGTCAGAAAAGTAAGCAGAACAATCATTCTTTATTACTTAAATTATAAATTTACAATACAAGTTTGATACGAGATGTAAGTAATTAACTTAAGCTAAATGCTATACTCAAAATAACTATAAAACTTATAAAGCTAATCTAATTGAGTAACAATATTTAACATATATAATTTAGCATTGACATCAGTGGTCGTCTTATTATAAATAGAGCAGAAAACTATCAAATGAAGGCAGAATAAGCACAGAGAAAATGACTTACCTAATAACGTAACGCACACGAGGTAAAGACCAAGGTCAAGATGGCTGGATTGGATCGGTTTTCGTGTTGATGTTCGGCCGGTCACCTCCCCCCTCCCCCATCCCCCTCCCCCCCCCCCCTCAATTTCCTTTGCACTGGCTACGTAGGCTGCACTGCGGGAGACTAGCTGTGCAATCGGCTAGTCCGTTTGACATCGATAGCTAGCCCAATCGACAAGCTAGTCCGTTTGACGGTAAGCTATTCTATTTGACATCGATAGCTAGCCCAATCGACAAGCTAGTCCGTTTGACGGTAAGCTATTCTATTTGACATCGATAGCTAGCCCAATCGATAAGCTAGTCCGTTTGATATCAATAGCTAGCCCCAATCGATAAGCTAGTCCGTTTGATAAGCTATTCTATTTGACATCGATAGCTAGCCCAATCGACAAGCTAGTCCGTTTGACATCGATAGCTAGCCCAATCGACAAGCTAGTCCGTTTGACATCAATAGCTAGCCCAATCGATAAGCTAGTCCGTTTGACGGTAAGCTATTCTATTTGACATCGATAGCTAGCTCGTTTGGCAATAAGCTATTCCGTTTGACATCGATAGCTAGTCCGTTTGGCGATAAGCTATTCCGTTTGACATCGATAGCTAGTCCGTTTGACGGTAAGCTATTCCGTTTGACATCGATAGCTAGTCCGTTTGGCGATAAGCTATTCCGTTTGACATCGCTAGCTAGTCCGTTTGGCAATAAGCTATTCCGTTTGACATCGATAGCTAGTCCATTTGACGGTAAGCTATTCCGTTTGACATCGATAGCTAGTCCATTTGACGTATGTGTAGTTTTGGTGGTGACGGCCGCCAAGCTAGAGCTTTGCAACACGATATCTCTAAAAATAACTCAAGGCCGTGGGAACAGTTTTGGCACTGATAATACGAGTGATTTCATTGGCTAGTTCAATGGTGCGTCAAACAATTGGAATGGAATGTATCGCTCATCTGAGCAGACCTAGTGGTCTGGCGAAGTAAAACGGAAGCCTGGACACGGGTCTGCTTTAGGTAGCCTCCTTTGCAGACGTTGTGTAGCGCTTCCGGTTCCCGTCATTCCTCCATTAACGTCTGCTAACACTCGAACAACATTCCTTTCTACATTGTTTTCTATCAACCAATCAAATTGCTAGGTGATATGTAAATTTTTCATTTTCCCACGTTTGTACATGTGTCGCGTGAATACAGAAAATACGCCAAAGAAAGTCTTAAATTTTGACACTATATATGCAAGTAGGAGGAATCTAAGAAAAACCGTACAAGCCTAAAGGATATTTGGTAGAAAAGTCTGTTGGATATTCTCTATATTAGAAAGACTTGATGGATTAAATGAGACCTTGCCGACTACACGTTTCTAACTTAGAACTTTATTTCAGCTTTTAGTAGAGTGGTTCAAGTTTCAAGATGGCTGTAAAAATACTAATAAAAGATGAAATGAGTTCTAAACGTGTAGTTTCCCATGCCAAAATGCTAAGAATAGACCTGTCAAACGTCGACAAATTGCATGTCAAAACCATAACATTCACGTCAACAATCGAAGCCGCCGCCAGCAAACCTATAAACGCTTGAAACTAGATTTGATTCACTTTAATTGTTATATTAATACGAGATCAAACATTAAAGGTATAACCTGAAACGGGACCTGAAACTACTAGCGATGTTCCCGAACCAGTCAACCAGTGGGAAGATTTATAGAAACGTCTTTCTTTTCTAAAGTTATCAATGGCATCTATGGGCTTTTTCTGATGAATATTGACTGACTTATTCATACAAAGAACTTGGCTTACTTTTCTCTAACATTCATCCATATGCTCACGTACTGTCCACCATCGCTAGCCTGCGTAGCTTGGCGGTTTTTTACCATCACCATTGCCATCTTGTTCGCGGAAGACGGCCAAGGTCAAGGTCGTACCCACAAGCTTTGGTGGGGCTTTCTCTGATTGGTCAAATTCATAGAAAGGAATGTTGTTCGAGTCTTAGCAGACGTAGTGGAGGAATGACGGGAACCGGAAGCGCTACACAACGTCTGCAAAGGAGGCTAGCTTTAGGAGACTAAAGCACAATAGGACGCACAAAAAAACTTGCCCAACTTCGTCATTTATTGAAATCACATCGATAAAAGCTAATATGTTGAAAATATGTTTGTTGAAGATGTTGAATTGTACCTCAAGTTTCTAAACCTTTATATAACAGTAACAAAAAATATGTATTGATTTAAAATAAAATATTGTTTAAAAAATATGTTTACAATGAAGGACTTCCTTTAGAGGGCTTTTCTCGGGCCTTTTCTCGGCGATCGTGACATAGATCGAGTCACTCGTCTTCCATTATCTTTGCCGGCCACTTGTCCCTTCCTAAAGAGTAACAATAGGAAACATATTAGCCTGATAAAACATTTAAAAATAAAGCCTTGTTTCGTTTGTATTACCTTTGCTTTGTGTTTGAAGTGCTCTGCTGACGTGTACTTTTCCTAAACAAGAAGTTCAATCACGGTCAAGTTAAAACGCTGGTGCTACATGTATACACTCAAGCTATTTCAAAAAGGTTGTCTTGTGTTTCGTGCGTATTGCACTTGGCGTACTGGATTCTTTTGTTCTGCATATAAATCTACGCTTCGATTCACCCCAAACAAAAGAATCCAGCAATCATAGCGATCGTAACGAGTATGGAAACCAGGCTTAAGGTGTACAAAACAGTAGAGTGATTGCAATAAACCCGCGTGAAATAGTTAGTAGACTAATAGAAACTAGTAGACCGTATTTTCCATTGTTTTCTTTTGTGTTTATTAAACTATTACACACTAACATTCAATTTTCATTTCACGGGTTTATTGCAATCACTCTAATGCCGCCACCATATAGTGATGGGCTTGGATGGAAAGTTATATGCTTTGTCAACATTTTAATTTTGAGCTCAGTGAGTAGAAAAATGATTCTTAGTAAAATCATATACCTCCAATGCTTTACCAACAGCACGGTACGGCCACTGTTGTACACCAACAACTGACTTGGACTTTTCTGACAATGCCTGGAAATAACCACAGTAATGTAACGTAACGTAGTGTAATGTAACGTAGTGTAATATAGCGTAGTGTAACGTAGTGTAATGTAACGTAGTGTAACGTAACGTAGTGTAATGAAACGTAATGTACATTGTAAATGGTAGTATAAAGTAACGTAGTGTGCTGTAACGTAATGTAATGTAACGTAGTGCAATATAACGTAGTGGCGGAATTTTGCAGCTATTGCGCAGATTACACTCATGAGAGAAGTTAGTAACTTAGGGCGGTCACAGCCAGGGATTGTTACGTTAAGTCTGGGAGTTGTCTGTGTTTGCGTTGGACTACCATTGATTGTCACACAGACAAGCTAGCTAAAGATCCTTACATGCATGTGCAAGAGCCATTTCACACGCCCCGCCACCAGGAACAAGTCGTGGGTCTGTAATCACATTACGGGCTACATTCATGGCGTCATGGAGGTTTCTCTCAACCTGAGAGGAAAGACAAAGGAACCTCTTGTAAGCCAACCATCCTTGTTGCCAGGCAACGTAGTCACTCACGAGGTTATCACAATAGTGTTGCAACAATAGTTTAAAAAAAACAGTGTTTAAAAAATGGATGCGCTGGAGCCTATTCAGAGATAAAGGAACTAAAATCGTATAAAGTCTGGCTGATGCAAGCAGGCCCATTTTCATAGTGATATACGACCTTTTGTACTTGTGCTTATGCTTGTGTCAGGCCCATTTTCACAGTGACATAAGGCCTCTTGTACTTGTGTTTATTTTGACGTCCAACCCATTTTCACAGTGACATAATGCCTATTTTGCTTCATAATGCCTATTGTGATTCTGCTTGTGTCGCTACTGTAAGCTCACCTCATGCAGGATGTCCTTGCTGGCTCCTCTTAGTAGGATAGTACAAGCCTTGGGATTCTTGCATCCAGTGATGAATGTAAAGTACCTGAAAAACAAATAATTATTGAAGACCTTGGTGGAAAATGACCTTATGCGACTTTGGAATAATTTTAACACAACAGCCTCGAATTGCACATATAGGCTTATTATACCTAGATATTATTATTTAAAAATAAAAAATATTAAAAAAAACAACTAGATATTATAAATTATATTTACTCGGGCCCTTCCGAAAGAAGCCCGAGTTATAAAATGGACTTTCTTTTTATTATTCTTTTTATTTTTATTTTTTTCATGGTCATGGAATGAAGAAAAAATGCGAAGAATGAAGAAAGAATGCGAAGTATTTGATCGTATCGAGTTTCAAGATTACTCCTGAAGCAGATAAGGGAAAACAAACGACACACAGGACTCAAGTAGATTTGAATCTTAGTTTTGAAAGCATCTGTAGATCTTGAAGCTATCGAAAGGTCAGGATTCTAGTTCGCTATGTCATGTTTGTTATTAGGCAACATTGGACCCCAGAGTAGGCCTTTTGTTGCTAATTGTAATAGTACGTGTACAGTTCTGTCCTTGAGTATTTATAATTGAACTCACGACCAGCGATGTAACTACGTACATCTATTGACAGAAAGCTATATGTACAGAAGTCATGCAAACAGTCGAGACTGAAAAGCAAGCCATCGAAACGCATACGCGTACTACATACCAGATACGCATACTCTAAATCTTCCTCGAGCGTTTTCGAAAGGGCTGTTCTACGACTTCGTTCCACGAACTCGAACTCATCAAAAAATGAACTGAAAAGCAAATGAAATGAACTCAAAAACTATCATGACCTCGCTATGTCATGTTTGTTATTAGGCGACATTGGACTGACCCCAGAGTAGGCCTTTTGTTGCTAATTGTAATAGTACGTGTACAGTTCTGTCCTTGAGTATTTATAATTGAACTTACGACCAGCGATGTAACTACATCTATTATGGAAAGCTATATGTACAGAAGTCATGCAAACAGTCGAGCCAGTCGAGACTGAAAAGCAAATGAAATGAACTCAAAAACTATCATGACCTCGCTATGCCATGTTTGTTGCTAATTGTAATAGTACGTGTACAGTTATGTCCTTGAGTATTTATAATTAAACTCACGACCAACGATGTATAACTACATCTATTGACAGAAAGCTATATGTACAGAAGTCATGCAAACAGTCGAGCCAGTCGAGTTATTTTCAGTAACTCATGATGGATGTTTATTTTATTCCACGTTTGAAAAATTCAGAAGGAAAAGGAATCGTAAAAATCGTACTTCAAAACTACAAGGTCAATGTTCGTAAATCGAGATCGTTTTCGGGATCTGAAGCTAGAGAGCTAATCTCGCTTTGCGTGACGAGAGAGATTATTTGTGTCGATGAGCATCGATAAAGATCTCCGACTGTTCGAGGTACGTATATGGTACGTCTTTAAATGTACTTGAGGTCACTTGAGGTTGCATATTAATGGCGCCACAAACGGGTCGAATATTTTCCGAACGCCTATCGAACTAAATCCGAAGTATTCTTCGCTCAGGGCAGATACTGAGATAGTGCTAAGTGATGGTCTTCGACGACTAGAAGTGAAAGAAGCAGTTGACCTGTGCAGAAGAGAAATTATGTTGTATCCAAGGCAAGCCATCCATCAGTTCCTCTTAAATACGCTCTCACATACAAACGCATACGCCGATTCGTGTGGGCCAACTCTAAAAGATGTTGAGCGTTTTCGACAGGGCCTTTACACGAACTCATCAAAAGCAAATCAATTGAACTCAAAGTGAAAAGGTAATCAAATGAACTCAAAGTCAAAAGCAAATCAAATGAACTCGACACATATATACATAGTCTCCCTCGTCACGCAACTGTCAGTCATTGTCAGGTCTCTCCTCACGCAACTGACATTGTCCTTGTCATAAGCCCGAGTGTACGCTCATTGAGCGTCTTGTTTTAAAGAATACGATCGACTACTTTGAATGAAACCGTTGAAAAATGTTAATTTTTGTTTTGAACGGAAGTTGGGACACCGGGTTGTTTTGACAACTCAAGTTTCATTGGATATATTTCATTTCCGGAATTTTGCGCGTGCGTAGTTTCTTAAAATGGAATAGCCAATCAAATTGTCTCAAAAATGGATTATGCCAGAGCCTACGTTCTTCGCCGCTGGCCGAAAGTAACGCAGGCTCTGGGGACGAGATTGCTTACAATCTCGTCCCCAGAGCCGTTATTTCTTACTGCGCATGCTCGACGAAAGAAATTCCAATGACCGGAACCCAGAATCTGGGTATTTTTTGACATGCGCATAAAAGAGACTTACCGGAAACAATATAGCGGACTCTCTCGATCGCGATGGAGCTGTTTGCCCTCAAGAAGGAAGAAAGCTTTCATCTTAAACGAAGCAATACGACGCCATGAAGAACATTGCAACGCTCAACAATGATACTTTAGTAGTTTTACCCACTGGTTTAATACGGCAAATCGTTAATTACTCGGGCACTTCCGGAGGAAGCCCGAGTTAGAAAATACACTTTCTTTTTTTTCTTTTTTTTTTTTTTTCGTCGGACACAAAATGCCAAGTATTTGATCTATCGAGTTTCAAGATAACTCAGCAGATAAGGGAGGAAGCTACTCTCCGGTCCCTGAATTCGCGGAAAACCGCTCTAATCGCTAAACAAACGACACACAGGACTCAAGTAGATATTTAATCTTAGATTATTTGAAAGCAGTTTGAGATCTTCAAGATATTGAAAGGTCAGGATTCTAGTTATGATAATCAACTCACGACCAGCGATGTAACTACATCTATTGACAGAAAGCTATATGTATTTGTACAGAAGTCATGCAAACAGTCAGGCCAGTCGAGACTGAAAAGCAAATGAAATGAACTCAAAAACTATCATGACCTCGCTATGCCATGTTTGTTGCTAATTGTAATAGTACGTGTACAGTTATGTCCTTGTTGTTATAAATGAAACGACATCTTTCAGAGTGGGCCCACACGAATCGGCGTATGCTTTTGTCTGTGAAATGAGCGTGTTTAAAGCCCGTGTTTTATCGGCTGTTGTACGACGTCGTTCCACGAACACGAACTCATCAAAAAATGAATTGAAAAGCAAATGAAATGAACTCAAAAAGTATCAAGACCTCGCTATACAAGCATCAAGAGTTCCAGACTTCCGGTACGCGCGCAATGCATTGTGAGATTATTACAAAGGAAAAGTGAGCACCAAGTGAGCAAAAACATAGCTTGGGCTCCCTGTGTCTAGAATTGGTGCTCACTTTTCCTTTGTAATAACACCGGAAGTCTGGAACTCTTGATGCTTGTATGTTGTCATGTTTGTTGCTAATTGAGCCAGTCGAGACTGAAAAGTAAATGAAATGAACTCAAAAACCATGTTTGTTGCTAATTGTAATAGTACGTGTACATTCCAGTCGTATGTCCTTGAGTAATTATAATTAAACTCACGACCAGCGATGTAACTACATCTATTGACAGAAAGCTATATGTACAGAAGTCATGCAAACAATCGAGCCAGTCGAGTTTAATATTTTCAGTAACTCACGATGGATGTTTATTTTATTCCACGTTTGAAAAATTCAGTTCGATTACAGTTGTGTGATCCTTGTTAGAACAGAATTTCCACGCTCAATAAAGGACGTCAGTGAACGGCAAAAATACAATCGAAATCAAAACGTCCTTAGATTTTAGGGATCTATTACAGAAGAAGACGCTCAGTGACAAGGGAGAATATTTGTGTCGGTGACTCATAGATAAAGATCTCCGACTCTTGAAGGTACGCTGTCGTACGTCTTTAAACGTATTTGAGGTCACTTGAGGTCACATTTTAAATCTAACAGAAGCAGCTTTTGATTTTTAATCGATAATTCCTTTCTGATTTCGAGATAAATCGAACAAGATCTTTCAATGTATAGGCAGAGACAGCAGATTGGTCGAGCTTTGTCACATCATACCGTAGTCTGAATCAATTGGATGTTTAAAAGATACGAAGTTCAACTTTCCTCTGCGATAACGAAGAAACCAAAGACGTTATCAGAACCGTCTGACCATGAATATGAACCTCAACTGGACGTTCCAAGTACATGCTACGGAAGTACGATTCGGAGATTTTTATCTATGCTCACCGACACATATATACATAGTCTCCCTCGTCACGCTATTCGCACCAGTCCCTTGCAGAGCGAGTATATAAGGAACGCCCACTAATCAACTCTGCCCAATTCAAGTAACTAGCCTTCAGTGCACATCGTCATGGCTGAGCAAGAACAAGTTCCTATCAACGTGTTGTAGGCTTAAGTTTTGGTAATTCTTGAAGGCCCTGCTCCCCAGTTATAGGTAACTTGCTATGTGAACCCTTTCCCATCCCGCTCATGTTTCTTTTAGAGGTCTTAGAATCCCTTCCCTCGTCCTGTTCGTTCAATATTGTCGTCAACCTTCCCGTCCTCTCGCTCACCCGGTTTTGTTGCCGTTTTAACTCCTAGTGAATTTTTATTTGCTCACAGAACGTTGCTTCCTCGGTTCCTTCCCTAATTTTATAATGTATCGGCGACTAAAACTATATGCCCCGGCCTGTTTCGGTTGTGATTGAGGTCTACGAAGACAATAATATGCTCCTGTATCGGTGTAATAATTTAGGTCTGTGTAGACACCTATGCCCCAGTATATATTGATAGTAATTGAGGTCTGAGAAGACAATGTTATGCCCTAACGAGCTCTTCCCTTCGGTTCCCGCGTAACCTTTCCGACCCCGTTTATGCTGAACGCTTAGGTCTGAGTAGACGATATTGTTCCCCTGCCCATTTTTGTGCTTTCCCCGAGGGCTGAGAAGCCAGTGGTCTGAGCAAACGATTTATTTACCTCTTATGAGTCAATTTCCCCGAGCGCTGAGAAGCCAGTGGTCTGAGCAGACGATTTATTTGCCTCTTATGAGTCAATTTCCCCGAGGGCTGAGAAGCCAGTGGTCTGAGCAGACGATTTATTTGCCTCTTATGAGTCAATTTCCCCGAGAGCTGAGAAGCCAGTGGTCTGAGCAGACGATTTATTTGCCCAAATCCCAGTTTTAATAGTGATTTGTCTGTCCATGTATACTCTGATGAGTCAATTTCCCCGAGGGCTGAGAAGCCAGTGGTCTGAGCAGACGATTTATTTGCCTCTTATGAGTCAATTTCCCCGAGGGCTGAGAAGCCAGTGGTCTGAGCAGACGATTTATTTGCCTCTTATGAGTCAATTTCCCCGAGGGCTGAGAAGCCAGTGGTCTGAGCAGATGATTTATTTGCCCCAAATCCCAGTCATTTAATGGTGAATTGTTTGTCCATGTATACTCTTTTGAGTTAATTTTCCAGAGGGCTGAGAAGCCAGTGGTCTGAGCAGACGATTTATTTGCCCAAATCCCCGTTTTAATAGTGAATTGTCTGTCCATGTATACTCTTATGAGTCAATTTCCCCGAGGGCTGAGAAGCCAGTGGTCTGAGTAGACGATTTATTTATTATTTTTTTTACGACTTATTTTTGTTACGTTGGTTGTATACCATTTCTAGTTCTAAATTATTCAGAAACTCGTTTGTTTCTTTACGGCAGTGTACTGTGGCAATATGTTTGTTTCATGGCACCGCCCTCATTCATTGTCCCTTTTACAATAGTATCGTGTATTGCGGCTTTATTGCATTCTTCTCCTTCAATCGATCAGTCCTTTATTTTTATTTACTCTTATTTATTTTATTTTATTTTGCGAACTCGCAGTATTTATCAGTTTTCCTTATAGCCAACTTTTCTTTCATTAGGCTCTATTTCGTGTGTTTTTGTTATGCCGCGCATATTCATAGTTTGCTAGTGTTTTTGCATATATTAGCCGTGCTCTTTACGCTCCTATACTCATTTTATTTCCTACCATTGTTTTTAGTGTCAGTTATTCGCTTGGTAGCTCGGTTTTAATGAATGCCACTCCCTCTTATTTGTTGGCCGGGAATGATCTTTGTTGGCCGTATTTCATTTGCTGTGCTTTTTGTAAGCTCCCATTGTTTGTACGTCCTTGAACCGTGAATTTAAGTCCAGGTCCTTTATTTAATTTGTTTCCCTGATTATTTGTTATCTTGTCCGTTTATTCATCTTCAGTCAACGTATATTGCACGAATCTGTTCCATACGTATACCCCAGTTTAGCATGTTATTGCCGATTAGTATTTTTGGAAAGTCAAGTTTAGCTTGCTGCACTTGCTGCACTTGTTGATTTTGTGTTTATTTTGACAAGAGTTCATAACTGTAATGTATTTAAATCGCTTCATTCTTTTGTCATTACTTGCATATTGCGTCCATTGACTGAGGCCTGTCCCTACAAGCCCCCCTATCCAGAAACCCTTCGTTATTGCACCTGTTGTCATTGATATATTTACATTGTTTCCTGTTTTATTAATTGAATTGTCCATGCATACTCTTCTGAGTTAATCAGATTTCTCCGAGGGCTGAGGAGCCAGTGGTCTGAGAAGACGATCTATTTTCCCATAAATGATTGATTTTGTATGTTAGGCAGTTAATTTTCCCCGAAGGATGAGCAGCCAGTACTAGACAGTGGTAGGAGAAGACGTTATATTTGCTCAAATTTCTGGTTTAATGATTTAACTTGTCCATGCATACTTTCAGTTTTGAGTTCATTTTCCGGTCCTGCATGACTGGGCTCAGCAGCCATTGTTCTGCATAAGAAGACGAGATTTGTGGAAACTATTTATTGCCTCCTCTCACTCCCCGTCAATTCGTTTTATATATTTGCATGCTGAGTAGCTCTATTATGCGTCGAAGCTTCTAGTTCCCCCTGTTACGTTGGTTGTCATACCATTTCTAGTTCTAGATTATTCAGAAACTCGTTTGTTTCTTTACGGCAGTGTACTATGGCAATATGTTTGTTTCATGGCACCGCCCTCGATCATTCATTGTCCCTTTTACAATAGTATCGTTGATTGCGGCTTTATTGCATTCTTTTCCTTCAATCAATCAGTCCTTTATTTATTTATTTATATTATTATTTTTA
Organism: Actinostola sp. cb2023; assembly: GCA_033675265.1. Taxonomy (NCBI): domain Eukaryota; kingdom Metazoa; phylum Cnidaria; class Anthozoa; order Actiniaria; family Actinostolidae; genus Actinostola; species Actinostola sp. cb2023. Next base: position 47,752 of record JAUJYZ010000249.1, on the reverse strand, counting down.
TTTATTTATTTTTTTTATAGTTTTTCTATTATTTTTCTATTATTTATTTATTTATTTATTTTTTGCGAACTCATTGTTCATCCCAATTGTATCTGACCTTGTATATGTTTTATTAGTTCCGTTTGCTTTAACCCAATTTAGTGGATCTCTCATCGACCGTTGGTCAGTTTTGGTTTGTTTTCAATATATTTCCATTGCCTATGGTAGCCTGAAAGGGTGTCTAATACCCTAGTCGGATTACTGACGCTCAGGCTGCCATCCCTTGGGTGGGTCCTTTTGCTTCATCATAACAATTATGAGGCTAATCCTTACATAAGGCTCTTTATCGTTTTCTTTTTGGCTCCCTTATTTATCATGACTACCCAAGGGATGGTGGTAGCTGGGCGTGATACAGTGTTCTAATATTATGTTATTCTTCAAAGTTTTGAGCGTCACTCTGTTACGTTAGTTGTATCATTCACGTTTCTAAATTATTCGGAAGCTCGTTGTTTTCTTTACGACAGTGTATTTAAAGTATAATGTTTGTCCTTGATAGCACAGACCACGTTCTTTGCTTTGTCCCTTTTACAAGAATGTCGATATACGAAGCCCTGGCTATATTTGAACGCATGGCTGCATCCCCCGTACTCTGTCACTCTCTCGGATAAGTTGCACTCTCCCAAGAAGCAGCCTAAAGCTTACTTTTTAGCCATCTTTGCAGTCAAGGAGTTTGCGAAAGTGTTGAACATATTGGTATAGGTTGGCATGTTGTACACACCTGCCTTTCCGCCCTAATCTCACCATTCATGAGCTTGAGTGATGATTTATTTCATATTAAAGCTAAATCGTTCTACGTCGGCACCCGACGAGGTTTGGACTTATTAAGTACGAACTTGTCCGACCGGAGTTCCGTGGGTTATAGTTATAGGTGTACGCTATAGTAAGTGTTTGTTGAGTTTTGGCGCTCCTTTTGTTTGAGTTTTGGCGGCCCCTTAGAGGTGTGGTCTCCGGCATGGTTTGAGTATTGGCGGCTCCTTATAGAGGTGTGGTCTCGTAGTTTGAGTATTGGCGTCCTAGTTGTCTTGGGAATGGAACTTGGTATTTCACCGGCCCTTGTCGCGGTCGGAATTATCTCCATTCCTTACTACGAGCATGAAAGGGACTGCCGCGAATAGTATGCTATTCGCACCAGTCCCTTGCAGAGCGAGTATATAAGGAACGCCCACTAATCAACTCTGCCCAATTCAAGTAACTAGCATTATGTCGCCCACTCAGTCAAGCTGATCTATTTCGTGCTCACTTCCTTGGCGCCGCATTCAATTCTAGTCCGCACCCTCCCTCCCCCTTTTTCAGTTTTATTTCAGTCTCCATTGAATACGGTCGTCATTATCTCCATTCCTTACTACGAGCATGAAAGGGACTGCCGCGAATAGTATGCAACTGTCAGTCATTGTCATGTGCCTCCTCACGCAACTGACATTGTCCTTGTCATAAGCCCGAGTGTACGCTCATTGAGCGTCTTGTTTGTCAATGTTTGCCGCTCGTTTATGATTACAATCCTCTGACTCTGGCTCTGAAAAAAGCACTGTGCTTATCGTCATGTATCGTCTCTCTGTTGAATTCCTTGATGGTGGATCAAGTAAATAAGTTAAGAGAGAAAGGGATGTCGGTCTCCATGGATATGGAATGATGATGAGGTAATACATTTTAAAATACGTGAACTAGTTTGTTATCGAGAGGGGTTAGTGGTCCTCTGGGACAGTAACATCTGTTCTATTGATCCAGCCAGATATGAACATAAATATTTTCCCAGCCAGACATAAAATTTTGGGTTGTTAAGGTATCAGGGTACCCCTACCGACCAGTATGCATTCAAGTCGCTTTAACACAAAATCCGTCCATTTAAACCCCAATGAAGTATACATTTTCTGAAAGCTAAATAAATGGAGATTCCAACTAATGGTCTATTAACAAAAAGTACATACGCGTTTTAGATATAAGTCAAGATCAACGAATTTTCATATAGCGTTATACGGCGAGGTCCCAGACAGCCGCATTTAATCGGAAATTCAAGATCATCATCTTTATGCACTCTAGATATATCAATTATCAAAACCGTGTCTCCGTTTATCGATACGTTTCCCCGTTGCTTTTTTATCTGCCGCGAAACTTTCGGTACGCTAAAAATACATTGTTCTTTACTAATCAGTTAATAACTCTTGAAATCATTAAAATATCGAAAATCGGAGACACGGTTTTGAAGAATGATAATCAGATCGAGATGAAGTTCTAAAAATCTCAGCTGAATCGAATAAATCCCGTTTGTTTAGGAGCTCAAAATGACACCTGTAGTTTCATCAATTTGCTCTTTGAGAAAAAGCTCAAAATGTTTTTCAAGTCAAGTGGCGCCTTTGTTTACACAAGCGTGGATAATCCACCACAAATATGTGATCCAATACCTGATGACATATGAATGGCAGTCAAAAGAAGATCGCCTTACAGTCGTAACACAACGAGGCAGGAAAACAAAGTTACTGCTGGCGGGAAGTACGAGCTCTTTGACCGTGAGTGGTTTGGCATCGTTATTCAAGGATATTTTGAGTGAGCAATTACGATTTTTGGATACTTTCTTCGCATCTGAATCTTTGTGGAAAGTCTGTTGCGTGAGTGCTGTTGACAGCTTGCCAACAACCTTTTTGCATCAAATGTAATCCAAAATTCGTTTTTTGATTCTAACTTTTTAGGGAAAAAATATTTTTAGATTCTGTTTTTTGGATATGATAGATAATATTCAATTTGATTTGATTGTCAAAAAAAATCAAAACCGGTGGTTTGAAAGGTTTTTGGGGTACCCTGATACCTTAAAAGAACGTTTGCCAGGTAAACTGTTTTTGGTCAGCCATAACACTGATTCCACGATGTTCAAATAAAAAAGTTCCCAGGAATAATCCAGGCTCCGATTCAGAAAAAGAAAACATGAAAAATATAATGATAAACATCCGAAATAAGGCGGAATGAAACTTTTCCCAGGAAAAATAAAAGTTTCTGTTCAAAAAAAAAAAATCCTCATGGCAATTTTTGGGAAGGTGCGGACTGCTGAAATCAAGCTACCCCCCCTACCTCTTGTGCAAATGTCTAGGTGGAAGCTCACATAGCTTGTTCAAGTCTAAACCGAAAGGCACTAGGTTTTTGGTGTGTCAGGATGGATATCCTACGTATTATGTAAGCGAATCTTTGCTTTGAATAAACCAGTTCTGTCCTAGCCTTCGTCCTGTGTGGTTGTCTTTGTGTTTATCTAGAGTCCGACACTCTCGCCGCGTATCGCGTCCTTCTGAATCTCCCTCGTTCCTTCGGTCTATCCCCACCTGGTCATGACATTATGAATTCTCAGTTGATTTTCAATTCCACGTGGTCACATTATGAATTCTCTTTATTTTCAATTCAGTCAGAAGAAGATATCAGTAAGCAAGGCAATCTGTTTGTTTTGAAGGAATATCAATTCATTTCCGGTTTCTTTCTTTGTTTTCATAAGAACCAATCACAAAGCATGAAATATTGGACTTTTCCAGAGCCAAGTTCTTTCGTCGAGCATGCGCAGTAAGAAATAACGGCTCTGGGGTCCCAAGAGCCTGCGTTACTTTCGGCCAGCGGCGAAGAACGTAGGCTCTGGTATAATCCATTTTTGGGAACAGGATTTCTTGTTCTTCCGGTTTTAGAGCGCACTCCCAAGTTAGCACGGCAGTTGGTCAATTGTCAACCTCGTCCCCAGGGACCTCTCTTCTCGCTATTTTCAAAATGGCGGACGCTCGAGAGAAGACCCTGGTGTAGGCTGGTCACGTGTCTCCAAGAATCTTGGAGGTTCGTACCCAGGCTGCCATTTTCTAGCCTCCGCATGCAGCGCCACAGGAAACCCATCTGATAGAGTTAGTATTTTAGAGTTGCCTGCGGAGGCTAGTCGAAAGTAATCGAAAGGGCCTTGTGAAGAGTTACTGAAGAAAATACGTTCATTGATGTTGCGATTGTTTTGCCTCAAATACTGATAAATAAAATCACCTGGAGCAATCTGGCCATTTGAAAAATAGGGGTTCGGAAGTGTAATTAATGAGACACATTACAACAGAACAGGTCAGATCGACAGTTTATTCGCTATTTGTATACAAACACCTTTCATCTCTAACGGCTAAAGTACAAAACATGTTGACGTGGATTGACGTGTCACATACTGCAAATCTCAAGAGCACTAGCAAATTATGTAACAACGACAATAATATATCAGTTTGCCGTGTCACCGTCTGTAGTCTTGCTCGTATAAATTGATACCTTGCTTTACGGTAAAGTCGGAAAACGATCTCGATCGGTGGACTTTTTCATGTTCCTAAAGACATTTCAATGCTTCGATAACACTCACACATCACTTGCAGCGGCTTCGACCTTCCTAATTCGATACATTTAGGACCAGAAAAGAACTATCCGTTGAAACTATAAATTCACTCGATCGCGATGCGATTCGAATTTTAATTTATGCTATATTTAGCAACCTTCGATATGGACCAATTAGATGGCTTGTTGTGTTATCCAATCAAAATGCGTTTTAGTTCAGCCTACACCAGGGTCTTCTCTCGAGCGTCCGCCATTTTGAAAATAGCGAGAAGAGAGGGCCCTGGGGACGAGGTTGGTCAATTGTCGATTCAAATTGCCCTATACCATTATGACGGCTTATTTATGAGGGGGACAGAATCGTGAAGAACAATAGAAATTTGATCTAAATCTGCTCTGCTGAGGTTCGCTTGATTTCAAATTGGCTAGTTTCCAGATATTATGTTCATCGATACTTTTCCCACAATATTTACTGTGTTTGGTGACTTTTATCGCTTTCAGACCGTCTGTAAAATACATTTATTTGGGAAATCCTTTGTGTTGTTGCTGTTTTGTCCCCCTCTAGCGACCATGATCCTTAGCAGTTAAACAATAGATTGTTTTGATTTGACGTCATAGTGGTATAGGGCAATTGTCGATTCAGGTTTCAGTGGAATCCATCGAAAGCACTTGGTAAAGAAGATATAACATTGAAAGAAGCGCAGTATCTGAAGTCTTTATTAAAAGCAGTGGTTTTACAGCAGAAGGATACGCGAACAGTTCTTCCTACGGGTTTATATAGGCTTCGAAATCCCATGACGAAACAAATAAGAAGAAAAATCAGTATGATTAATCAATTCCTTAGGGGAAGATTCCTTCATGGACTACTGATCAACCTATTTTTAAAAACTGTTTAACACTTCTGGCGTTAGTATTCATTCTCACTCGTCAAGGCACTAAACCTAGAATGCCTCCAAAGCGAAAGGTCACAACAATATGGACTCTGGGAATTTTCCCAAACTTTGTCTTCGCAATATGGAGCCGACATATTTCCTTCTGTATGTGCATGCTGACATTATTTACATATGATCCACAATACACTGATTTCAGGCTTGGTATGCAAGATGCAAGATGCAACAAAACCTTCACCAACCTTTTTTGAAATAGCTGTATTGTTCAGATGGGGTTGTAATACGTATTCCATATATGGTAAAAGCGTGCAAGCGAATAGCGGCCCCTAACAAGCGTATAGCGGCCCCTAACAAGCGAATAGCGACCCCAATTTGGTTAATAGGTATTTGCAATGCAAAATATTTTCAAAAGCTAGAAAAAATGAAGAGTTTGGCAGCGTAATCCCTCGTGGTCAAGTGCGTTAAAGCGGAGGGTTAGGTTTAGGGTTAGGGATGGGTTTTTTTTTTTTATGAGTTTCAGATTTGATATAAAGTTTTAAAAGGTTAAGAAGTTTTTAATAATTGGATGAAAAAAATTATAAGTCCAATCCTAATAAAAAAATTCGCTTGTAAAGGTGGCTGGACTGTTTTTTTTGGTGGCGCTACCTTCCATGTTTGAACGGAAAATTCGTTGCTGTTGACAAACTAATTTAAAATCAATTTTTATACCAAGTCTAGAGATAGATTAAAGTTTGCCATGATATATGTTGTTTCATCACGATCGGAGTTACTCTAGCGCCAAAATGACGTTATTACGCTTTTTGAATAAATTCGATTTTCAGAGAGAGTAGAGGTTTGTTTATAAAATTGTCTTCAAGACATAAAGTTCACATGGTCGTCTTCAAGTTTACGAAGTTTCGATGATTTCTATGGAAGCGTTTAAAATAGATCGAATCGGAACTTTGTAAACAATCCTAAACAATTGTGTCGGGTGCCCGAAAACTTCGCTTTATGGACTTTAATTTAAATTATACATATTCTTCTTCTTCTTCTTTATTATCTCATTGTATAAATTACGTAATTCATAATTCAGCTTATGCTGCAATGTCATTATTTTAATAAAGATCTATCTATCTATCTATCTATCTATCTATCTATCTATCTATCTATCTGTCTGTCTGTCTGTCTGTCTGTCTGTCTGTCTGTCTGTCTGTCTGTCTGTCTGTCTGTCTGTCTGTCTGTCTGTCTGTCTGTCTGTCTGTCTGTCTGTCTGTCTGTCTGTCTGTCTGTCTGTCTGTCTGTCTGTCTGTCTGTCTGTCTGTCTGTCTGTCTGTCTGTCTGTCTGTCTGTCTGTCTGTCTGTCTGTCTGTCTGTCTATAAATATATTCACTCTACAACTCAAAACCTTACAGCACTGCTAATTATTTAAGGTTAAGATTGCCTGCTATGGAAACTTTTTAGAGTACAATGTGCATGCACAAATACTGACGATTTACCATAACAAACTGTCTAATCAATGGGACCATATATTCTCAAAAAAGTCACGTGATTCATTATGTTTTCAATTTCTGTGCGCGGAACTGCAAGTTGATACCAGCGACATTACATTCAGTTCTCACAATGCTGTTTACTTTTGCATCTCTGAAATTGAAATTCCATGTGAGGATCACGTGATTCATTATGTATTCAATTTCCTCGCGTGGAATTTCAATTTGAGATGCAAAAGTACACGGCACTTAAAGCATAATAAATTTATATATATAGCATTTTAGAATTATTAATATTAACGACCAAATATTTTGAGTAATTTTATTTATTCATTAGTTGGCCTGTGTTTGTTTATTTATTAACGGTAATAAAATCTGGCGAATATAGCGGTTGAGTCGAGTCCGAGTCTCCAGTCTTCCAACATGTATACATTTTGTCTGCGCATGCGTTAGAATTCAGATTTGAAAGTGATTTGTCGCCATTTTCTTTGCAAATTGCACTGCGGTGGGAGATTTAGTGAGCGATCTTCGTCTCTAGAATGATGTTCAAGTAAATATTTGAAAGGAAATCAATAGTCTGCCTACTTTTGTTTTGCTGTAGATGATTTTTTTCCGTATAAGGGTCGTAGATGATAAAATATCAAGGAACAAAATCCGCCAAAACAAGGAGTTATCCAAAAACCAGCTACATTGTCCTTTGGGTTTATTCTCATCGAAGATGATTTCAAGAGATACTTCACAGTGAACGTTAGTACTGACACAGTGAAGGTCACATTCTGTGAATTTGAGTTCTCTACATTCAAGTATTCTCAAGTATTTTGCTCGGTTCAGTTGGGTATTTATCATTTTTGCACGTGTTTTCCTAACATTCCTACCTAAAGTACAATACTTATTAACTAGCCCCCAAGCCGAAAATAGCACAAATTGACTTCTTCTAAGCTTATTCTTTGCATTCGATAACTTATTTTAAGCTGAAAAATTGTCCCTCGGTGCACCGTGTGAGATCGTATTATTTTGGTACTATGGTATCAGTACACTCTATTTGTTATGATTTTGACTGATTTTCATCACTGGTGTATACCATATCACAAACACTCTATGTGTTGAAGTTTATTGTAAAGGATAGCTTAATTCTTCATTTTTTTGGACTTTTTAGAATCAGCTGTAAACCGTTTGATATAAGTTTGATTCACATTGAGTTTTTATTCAGCATTGTGTTTGCGAATATAATCGTTTATCTGAATTGGTGACGTGTCAAACTAAATTATAAGAAAACCTCTCTTAGTAGCTCACCCCCCAGCAATTTTCTTCCGTGATTTATTGCTTCTCTCATGCTAGTTTCGTAAGGTCTTGTTTGTTGGAGTTGAAAAATTGTTCCTCTTGCTTTGCGGTGGATTTGAAGTGTCCAAGTATCACTCATTCACCCGACTTCTCCGTAGGAATGTTGCCTTGTTTTGGCGGATTTTGTTCCATTATACGGAAAAAAATATCCACAGCACCTGAAAAGTAGGCGGACTATTGATTTCCTTTCAATCATTTCCTAAAACTTCATTCTAGAGACGTAGATCGCTCACTAAATCTTGCACAGCAGTGCACTTTGCAAAACAATAGCGATACTTCATGTTTACCAACATTAACATTGTGATGTAAATGTACCAACCATTTCCACAAAGACTTCTCACACGTTTTGTTTCAACAGCCAATCGATCTCTGGTTGGCACATCGTTGGCACATGAATGACAAAAGCTGAAGTATCGATTATGCAAATAGGTACTTTGAAATCTGAATCCTATCGCATGCGCAGACAAATTGTACACATGCTCAGCCTTCCACATATTCATGTGGAGAGGAGCAGATATTGAAAATCTTCGTAAATAGGCCTCGGATCGAGCTGAAACTGTACAGGATGATAAAGTAAGACACAATAAACAACTCAGATAAGTTTTAATAGAATATATTGAAATAATTTTTTTCTTCATATTGCTTGGGCTGCCTGTGGTTTTACCATGAACTAATGGAAAATGCTCTCAAGTAAATTATTTTCATGGAAAAACGTTCATAAATTAGATAACAAATGAAGAAAACAGAAACAAGAGGTTTCTAAAGCTTTATTTTTACCTTTTTCAGCAATAATTCTTTCACTTCTCAATCTAAAGCAGGAAAACCTTTAGCACGATCAACAGTCAATCGTTTCTCGCTGATTTTTGCAGTCTCAGCAGAGTTAGTAGAGGGGACTAACTCTACTAACTCTGGTCTCAGCCAAAGAAAACCTTCCTGATTTGTCGACAATATATCCATGTTGATGTACTTTTTCAATTTGTTGTTCTTGAGAATTGTTTCTGGGTATATTTCAGCTTTTTTAGCGAGAAAAACTATGTCTGGTTTAACCACCATCTTGGATTTGAATGCATGTCATGCATACTTGGTGCTCAAACAATGGTTACCATGGTGATTTTGAAATACCACTCCTGAGAGCTTGAAATACCACTATTACGCTGAAATACTACTCCTCTCAGCCAATCGAATTGCAGGATTTTCTTAGGTCATGTTATAACTATTGTTTTCCGTTTTCCATTGTTTCATTAGTGCTATGTAAGGGTTAGAGAATAACGCGAGTGCTTTATGGGATTTAGAGCTCCGAGCAGCAGATAGAAGGCCACGAGGCGCGTAGCGCCGAGTGGCCCTTCTATCAATGCGAGGCGCTCTAAATTCCATAAAGCACGAGTGTTTATTCTCTAACCGTTTTAGAATATAGTCATACTCACGAGAGTATTATTTGGCTGCATGTCTGTTGCTTTCCCAAAGGAATACTGATTTCAAATGCACATCTGACGCTTATGCAAAGCTGTTCAGTTGTGTGTGACTTCAGTGGAGTGAAGATGAATATCCGAAGCTAGAGGCTTTTAAATACGAAGCTTGTAAAGCTAGAAATTACCGGTATTTGTTGTGGAAATGAAGAGCAGAAATCTCAAAGTGTCAACGTCTCAAGTCTCAACGGACGGAATTGAAAAACGAGAGAAATAATGGATACCAAAGAAAACTCAAGCACGATGTGGACATTTAATACTATTGAAAGATTGGGCTAACTATATCGCAATAATCATACGGAGAACTTGGATGACTGATGAATATCCGTACATCTACACTTCTTGTAGAACATGGAGAAACTCGTTTGTGATTTCATTTTGAAGAGTAAGTGACTCGCTACGTTTCTTTATTGTTTACTCAGTGTAGTTATGATCTGTATTTCTGTATCCGCAGTATTCATGTATAGATCTAGCTGCTTAATTAACGAATCCAAATAACTGTGATTTATTGGATTATGATATAATAATTAATATTTGAATAGTATTTGAAGATTAAACTAAGACCGGTATTAGAATATTTCTTCTATATAGTTTAGTATACGTTATTCATGTAGAGTGCAAATATTATATCCGTGAAATAAGCGCTAACATTTAGTACTACTAACATTTTACTACTAAGTAGACAACAATGATAAAGCATTTGGTGCTATTTATTAGTACTATTTAGTTAGTTAGCTATTTCACGGATATAATATTTGCGCTCTAGTATTCTCTAAGTTAGTCATTAGTATTCCCTATATAGAGAATACTAATAAGGCTTTGAAACAAAAGAAACAAAGCTTTATTAGTATTCTCTATATAGAGAATACTAATGAATCCATTGTTAAAGCTCCTTTATGAGATATAGAGCGCACAAATGCTGGGCGCTGATTGGTCGAGTGAGTATGACTATATTCTAATTAGTACTAATTAGTTATTTAGTTTTCAAGAGCGTTCGGAAGGTGGATGCATAAGAGAAGGTGACAAACTAGAACAAAAGAGCTGCATAATGAATCAACAACTTACAACTACTGAAACTGGTTGAAAAATGTTCTGATTTGAAGCTTACATTTGGCGGCCTTAAAATGTTTCAATGGACTTGATTTTACAAGACCATGTCAGCTACATTCCAAATTTGAGCATAATCAATTTTAAACAAAATTTATCAAAGGCATTTTTAATTATGACTTTTTTAGTAAAAATAGAACGAATGGTGGACAACAAGAGCAAAGTAAACACCTCATCGTGTATGACTTGAGCTCACATTTTCCGATATCATTGCAAGCGATTTCTCTCAACTTTTCCAGAAAAGTAGTTCAATATCATTGCAACAATTCAAGTTTAAAATTGAGTTTTAATACACCAGATTTACTTGGATTTCAGGTGATTGATTTAATTGCTTTATTTACGCTTGAATTATTTACTCAAAAACTTTAATCGAAGATATCTCAAAAATGCTCTTACAGAATTTGCTTATATTCACTAGAACTAGAGACAATTATGTCCACTATAAGATCACAAGAGCATTTTCTCAAAATAATCCTAGAATCTATAGAAATCGAGAATATGTAAAAAGAGGAATTCTCTCTCAGCGTTGCCATAATAACGCCGATCTCCACAAAACATACTTCATTAGAAACTTTGATCTTTCTGTAACAAGGTTGTAATACTCAATTTACCATTAGATCGTTCACAAATGCACAATTGTGTCTCAAACGCAAGAAGTATCGCTACGGAAAAACCCAATCGAGTCACCTTAAGGTGATTCCCTTGAAATAGAAGCAAATCCTAGAATTTTCTATAACTTGGCATGGTGATACATTACGGTATGGAGTTTCAAAAAATACACTAAAAACAGGGGGTCACCGCGCTCATTTTTGCGCTACACTGCTTTGAAATTATGGTATTTTAGGTCTTTCAGTCGAGTCTCGCGTGACATCGGGATCGGGTAAATAATTTTCCACAACTTAAAAGACAAACTATTAATAATGAACTAAAGTGGTTGCTATAGTTTTTGTATCTCTAGCCTACCGTCTGATAGTAAGAAAATGCTCGAATTTTGCATAGTTGTCGAAAAATAGAACAAAAAACACAGATGTTCGAAGCATCGAGAAGGGTCTAAAAATCGATACTCCGTATGCTTTCATTCAATTTTTTTAATGTTTGAAATCCTAACTTTTTTTAATACTTTGCTATATACTAGAGAACTATAGTGTGATGAAAGTTATTGAATAAAAAATGGGGGTCACCGTGCTCGTTTTCGATTTATTTTGAGAAAACTTCAGTTACACTTGAAATATTTAACGATTTCCAATGGTCTCCAATGTGCGCGAGCTCGATGGCGTAAGTTAGCGCGCGCTCGTCAACTGAAATTTTATTCAGAATCGTGCGCAGTAGAGCGTGCGCAATGCAATTCAAGGGAATCACCTTAAGGTAATGCGATCGTGCATTCGTGCGCATCTTTCCTGCGCATGATATTTAACGGCGATTATCTAAAAATCTAAGTCGGTGACCTATCCTGATTTTTCCAATGTAAGTCTAGGTCAACTAAAGCTAGAAAATATCAAAAAATGAAGACAGGTCTTCGAGCTATTTTTTTAGTAAATCTACGAAGTGTTCATTTTCGAACTACTTTTCATTGGTTGGGCTTCCTGTGGTAGAGCTCTTTCAATATGGCGGATCATGCATTTTAATATTCAACGGCGAATATCTAAAAATCTAACGCGGTGACCTACCCTGATATTTTTGCCCTGAGTAGGTAGTTACGAAAGCTAAAACATATCAAAAAATGAAGGTAGGTCTTCGAGCTAAATTTTAAGGAAATCGCCAAAATGTCCAAAAATAGGATCGTAAAGGACGGTCAAAATGTCATTGTTTTTGAAATTTTTGCGTTGAAAACTTATTGTTCAACACAATAAAATGACAAATTTCGGTTTTTTCATTATATTATGTTAACATATGTATCATTTGAAAGTATTGCTTTTATTATTACCGACCTATACGGACAGCAAGAGCTTGTTATTCCATTATCCATTTTTGCCAGAAAAGATGTCCGCAAGCCCCATCTTTGAAAAATTATATCTTCTCAATGGATTCGGTGACCCTCATTTTTTATTTCATTTTTCTACTCTAGCACTCAAAATCAATATTTGTGCCAAGTTTAAAAAAAATTGTTCGACAAAAAATTGCACGATCGCATTACCTTAAGCAGCAGAAAATTCTAGGACGGGAACGTGAGGACGACGGCGCGCGCACTGACGAATAACTGTGAAACGACCGTTGGCGTCCTCAACGTCATGAAGAGGACGTGAAAACAAGTGAAATGGCGTCGTGAACTTGACGTCGCGACGTTGTCACGGTAATCACGCAATGACCAAATGTGATATATTCGTCATAGAACGTCGCGTTCTCACGTCGCGTCGTGTTTGCTAAATGTTCAAAACGACCGTTCACGTCCTTGACGGCAAACAGGTGAAATGCCATCTCAGAACGCAATCGCACCAGGGCACGAGTGAACGCTCAAAAAAAACAACACAAACAGTGTAATAATATATATTGATATAGTACATAATAATATTAATAATAATACTTAAGGAATAATACTTAAGGAATGGTCAACGCTTAGCATGCATCCATCGAGTTATGGAGCAACGCTAAAGCGTTGACTATTTCTTTTATAACATAGTCACTGCAATTTCAAATAAAACAATTTGATTTTCCGATTAATTTCAGAGCGCGCGCGCTGTGACGATGACGTGAGCGTGTGTCCGTGGCCGTAGCATGTGTCCGTGGGTTTACGGACACACGCTAACCAACCAATCAGAGCGCGCGTTATATCATACCTACCCGGGTATGTTATAATAATAATTAGTTACGGCTATGCACCTATAATCATCAATATTGTACTCACTGTCCTCAATACCAAGTAGCATGTCTTTGTCTTGCGATGCACATTAGGGACCTTACGCACGAGAAAATTCTAGGACGGGAACGTGAGGACGACGGCGCGCGCACTGACGAATAACTGTGAAACGACCGTTGGCGTCCTCAACGTCATGAAGAGGACGTGAAAACAAGTGAAATGGCGTCGTGAACTTGACGTCGCGACGTTGTCACGGTAATCACGCAATGACCAAATGTGATATATTCGTCATAGAACGTCGCGTTCTCACGTCGCGTCGTGTTTGCTAAATGTTCAAAACGACCGTTCACGTCCTTGACGGCAAACAGGTGAAATGCCATCTCAGAACGCAATCGCACCAGGGCACGAGTGAACGCTCAAAAAAAACAACACAAACAGTGTAATAATATATATTGATATAGTACATAATAATATTAATAATAATACTTAAGGAATAATACTTAAGGAATGGTCAACGCTTAGCATGCATCCATCGAGTTATGGAGCAACGCTAAAGCGTTGACTATTTCTTTTATAACATAGTCACTGCAATTTCAAATAAAACAATTTGATTTTCCGATTAATTTCAGAGCGCGCGCGCTGTGACGATGACGTGAGCGTGTGTCCGTGGCCGTAGCATGTGTCCGTGGGTTTACGGACACACGCTAACCAACCAATCAGAGCGCGCGTTATATCATACCTACCCGGGTATGTTATAATAATAATTAGTTACGGCTATGCACCTATAATCATCAATATTGTACTCACTGTCCTCAATACCAAGTAGCATGTCTTTGTCTTGCGATGCACATTAGGGACCTTACGCACGAGAAAATTCTAGGACGGGAACGTGAGGAAGACAGCGCGCGCACTGACGAATAACGGCTAAAAACGAACGTTGACGTTCGCGACGGCAATCTACGACGGCACTTCACCTGTTTTCACGTCGTAGATTGCCGTCACAGACGTCAACGTTCGTTTTGAGCCGTTATTCGTCAGTGCGCGCGCTGTCTTCCTCACGTTCCCGTCCTAGAATTTTCTAGCAATTGATTCCATGGCTGTTTCCTAACATCTTTAAAAATAAAGTATGGCATACCATAAACAAACAGTAATTCATTTTGTTGCATGTTGATTGGTATGTCATTTTCGTATGAGTGGGAAGATGCAGTAAGTTATGTTATCAAATTCATGAATAATTAATGAGCAAAATACAATAGAAATCATCACTCGTGCCCTGGTGCGATTGAGCACTGGGATGCATTATTTAACAAATAGAACCACAGGCAGCCCAACCATTGCTTTTGAGGCTACTAAATCATCAAATAAAATGATATTAGCGTCTTTTTTTGATGGGTTTCCTGTGGTAGAGCGCGCGCGCGATACGTATTATATTGGGTTCCCTGTGCATAGAAATGTATAATGTTGGGATTCCTGTGTACGTCCCCGCAGCAATGTGTATAAAAAAACAAGGTATGAAACTCGGTCACGTAACAAATACGTTTTTGCTCCTAATTTTTGTCAATTTGACGTGAAAATTCAATGTTTCTTCGAATAACTAAACTTTACCGTATTCTCTAAACACTTCATAAGTTTCAGTCGTGTAACTTCACCGTACGCTGAGAAATTTTAATTTTGACATTTTGCGCCTCATGGCCCGATGTGCGGCGCACGCAGCTGGTGCAAATTTTGCGTGAAACATTCGGATTTTACCTTCGAGAGGACATCGGCCAGCGCTCGGCAAATCTGAACTATGCTCTTTTTTTTCTTCTTCTTTTGCAAAATGTCAAAATTAAAATTTCTCAGCGTACGGTGAAGTTACACGACTGAAACTTATGAAGTGTTTAGAGAATACGGTAAAGTTTAGTTATTCGAAGAAACATTGAATTTTCACGTCAAATTGACAAAGATTAGGAGCAAAAACGTATTTGTCACGTGACCGAGTTTCATACCTTGTTTCAATATACACATTGCAGCGGGCGCCTCCCGCAGGACATATACAGGGATCCAAGGGGAGGTATTACAGTCTTCCCATCATGCTTAGCTGCTGTTTTTGGCGCGAAGTTGAAAAGAATCAACATGGCGGACATGCGGAAAGGCTGAAATGGCGATGCTCTAAAACAATGGATTAAACGAACTTCAAGAAGTCATGGTGAGTTGAAAGTCCGCATAGTTATTATTCCATTATTATTCTCTTTGTCTAACGATTAAAATTGCCTCTACATATGATTAACATGACAAAAAAACAGTCATGGTTGAACACAATCATCACGGTGTGTTATTCTCGACTCGATCGCTGTAAGAGACATGTGATGGTTAAGCAGCTAAAATTAATTGCTAATGTGGAGTTATTTTAGCAATTTTATACATTTTAGCAATTTTAATAAATGATTTCTCTAAAAAATAGAAATGTACCCTAATGTACTCACATTTAGTTTGATTTTTTTAGTGTTGAACTTAGCGTTTTTCGCGTTCATATTTTACGTGATTTGAGCCCGAACGTAGGCGTTTGGTTATACATTCCCACAAAAAAATATAATTTTAATGCTTTTAAGCTATCTCACAAGGTGAAGAACTACTTTAAAAGCTTGCATTACATTACATAATATTTGTACAAGGCTCAAAATAAACAAAAATATGATAAAAGTGCAAAATATTCAGGTTTTGTATTGGCCACACATGGGAGTATTAAACCCCTGGGTGTCAGTCTGAGTTGAAAACATACAAAATGAATGATAAATATCATATTTTTAACAAATATGTTGTTTCATTTATCAATGAAACTTTTTGGGGGTTTGTTTGTTGCTTTAATTTTCATTGCATCACCCAACTATTTTAAAAAACCCTTTGCAACTTACTATGCAAATTAAAAACATTAACCATCTGAGCAAACAAGACTTGAAAAAACAAGTAATAAAATATAAAGCAAAACATGTAACTTCAAGCAATTAAGCTGTCAAGTTATATAATAATATATTATATCTATAATTTATTATGTGATGTGATGTGATGTCATTTATTGTTTATTTTTAGCGAGTACCACCCGACAGCGAGTAGATGTATTAAAGGACAGTTCAAGTGTGTAGAGGACTCAGGCTCTCAAACCTGTGGATGCCTATGCACATCAAAACAACAATCAATCAATTTATTAACATTAAACATGCAAATATACTGTGTATTAGTCATTTCCAATGCTCCTGACAAAAATAAAATGTCCCGAGTACAACAAGATTTTTTAAATGTTATTTTTATATATAGACACAAGTGTTTATGTGCATCAATATCCTCACTAGTGAGAATACGGAAAATATACAACTTGATATTTTTCAGTAACAGTTGGTTATTAGACCTTTCAGGGTCAATAGTTCACTAAATAAAACAACTCGTAATAAGGGAACAGCATATCAAGTACAATATTATTGTTTTTGTCCTACAAATAAGAACCAATTACCAGTATGGGTTTACTTTTTGTACTAACATTATTATATTTGTGTTTTGTAATTGCCTGCAGTAACCACTTGCCTCTCTTATGACGTACCGTCATTATCGATCCAAACAAAGGATATAAATCCTATGAATTTGTTTTGACAACTGGTGTTTTGATTCAATTTAATCATTTTGTAAAGCAGCTGTGATGATTGGGATTTTCTTGCTTTCCACATACTAATACTAATAATGTTTAATATTTGTTATGTGCAAATTAGCATTTGAAAATGATCAAATGCGCGTTACATACTAAATACAATAATAATAATAATATAGACAATGATATATCTTTATAATGATAATAACTAAAAATCATTCTTGAGTTCATGAAATAAATATGTCCTAAGAAGAGTTTTGAAAAATCCGTTCAAAATCCTTTTCTGCTCTAATATAACTTGGCAACTTACTTGTTCCAGAGTGTTGGTGCTGCAATAGTAAGTGATCTATCCCCAAGAGTCATACTCAACACTATTTGAGCAACCTGTGAATGTTGAAGATGAAAATGCCCTGTTACATACTGCAGGTTCATTATGTAACAGGGCATTTTCATCTTCAACATTCACAGGTTGCTCAAATATTGGTACACCAAGTTCCTCTTTTGCTGCAACGTTCCCTTGTATAATTCTCAATGTCTTTTGCATTGGAGGGTGATAACTACATCCCTTTAGCTTGAATACCTCACTCTAAGGGAATCATTGCATTGTTTACCCTGGTCCCAAGAGGTACTGACCTACACTCTCCCTTACTGTACTTTTGAGCCACAAAGTGGTGAGCGAGCTGTGAAGCTGACAAGCTTATCGCTGCTCAGAAGTACAGTATACTAGGGGAGTCAGTGCCTATAGGACCAGGGTATGTATTGTTCTGTTTCAACATTTATTTTCAACAACTGGATCTGGTGCTACAAACAATAATTATTGTGAGGTCTTTGGTTATCGAAATCAAGCCAAGTTTTGGCCACCTTGAGCAGTTACAATAAACACTCCAATTCTAGGTACTGCAAGACATTTGTGGTTTGCTATTTGTTTCAGTGTAATGAACACAGTTAATTTAAACCTGACATGCCAAACACAACATCAAACTTGCCAGATCACTTGGACAGGGTGTTCAAGCTATAGGTTGTAAACAAATGTTGAATATTCATGTACATACTGATTGGGAATTTAAAGACTTCTTAGACAATACAGTATTTTATTTTGATTTATTAGGCCCCTAGCGTTAATTACAGCTATTAAATGTATCGAAAATTAAGAAATGAATCTATTGCATAGATTTTACATGTAGATAGATAGATGCATAGATAGAGCAATTTCCAGCGATTCCAAAATACGAGGTAAGCTTATATGCTTTGTACTAAATAAAAATGCGTACCTGCAGATCAAAATATGAGAAACGTCTACCTTTGACACTTTCGATGACTTATAATTTTCATTATAACATCTTACATGTATTAAAGCTTAGTTTTAAAAACTTAAAGCAACTGAATGGCTATTCGGAAATAAAACTAATCACCGTTAGTTCAATGAAGCTGACATGACCCATGTGTACAGTCCAAGGGAAGGGTGACTTCTGTATCCGATGCAGTGAAGAAATAAGAGACTGCTTGATTTCAGAGCACTTGACTGTTGTTACTATCGAACGAAAACACATATATTAAGCGAAAATATAGGTTACCCTAGTAGATTTTACTTCAAAATATGACTGTCTAACAAGACGATCAAAAACGAAAGTAAAGAAAGTCCGTAATACGTTACCTTTCCATCGAAACGATCTCGCTTCTTCTACCGTCACCCTTCGTCCGCCATGTTTCTTCCTCAAAATCTTATCGAAATGAGACTTCGCTGGGGGTCGAAACGGTTGATAATATAGTTCGTTCGCGGTGCATGATGGGATACATGAAATACCCCCCCTTCAGGGATCCCAACATTATACATTTCTATGCACAGGGAACCCAATATAATACGTATCGCGCGCGCGCTCTACCACAGGACACCCATCAAAAAAAGACGCGCGCATGCAAATAATTTTTTTTAATATTTATTAGCCTCGGAAACAATGGTTGGGCCACAAAAAAAGACGCTAATATCATTTTATTTGATGATTTAGTAGCCTCAAAAGCAATGGTTGGGCTGCCTGTGGTTGGGCTGCCTGTGATAGAACAGCTTTTTCCGTGCTCTGATGAAGGAATAGAAAACGAGGCAGCGTGCTCTATCGAGTTTTATTATATAGTCAAGTCAATCCGCGCGCTCTGATTGGCTGAAAACTGTGCTGTATCAGAGAACGGAGCACGGTTTGATGACGCTGTTTTTCGGCTGTTTGGTTTGATCCGATCAAAATTCTGAAGAAAACAAACCAAGCGCGCGCTCGATGGCGTAACTGGCGTCAGTAGCGCGCACATCACTCGCTAACTGAAATATTATTCAAAAACACAACAGAATCCTCAACTTTCTTGCCATTTTTCATCATTCTTGTTCTTTTATATTATCAAAAATCCATAATTTCTATATAATAAAGCAAATAGAACAGCTTTTTCCGTGCTCCGTTCAGTTATACAGCACTCAGGAAGTGCTGAGAGCACTCAAGAAGTGTGGAGAGCACTCGCCACGGCTCGTGCTCTCCCGGCTACACTTCTTTCGTGCTCTCGTCACTTCCTTCGTGCTGTATTACTGAACAGAGCACGGAAAAAGCTGTTCTATTTGTTAAATAGAAGCACGCGGGAATTGGAAGAAGACGAGAGAAGTGCTAGGAGAAGCACGAGGCGTAGCCGAGTGCTTCTCGCACTTCTCGCACTTCTCGAGTCTTCAATTCCCAAGTGCTTCTATAACTCGATAGAGCACGCTGCCTCGTTTTCTATTTCTTTTATAAAATACAAGTATAATTTTAAAGCAAGTTTTCAATTTAGTTCGTTACAAAAATGTTTGAATATCTGCGCGCGCGTGCAATGTGCTCTCATAGAGCACGCGGAATACGCATCCTTTGGCCAATCAGAGCGCGCGTTACATCATAGTTATTTTATCATCTCTGATACAGCACAGTTTTCAGCCAATCAGAGCGCGCGGATTGACTTATATTACTTGACTGTCTCCACCTTCCAATCGGTGAGGGACTGAGCTGTGAAGAACGAAGAGATCAGAAACGAACTGACCGAGACACACGTTTTCATTCTCAGGGCAGACAATTTTCTTTGAACCACTTTTATTATAAAGGTTCGCTGATAGTTTCTTTGCTTGGACTTCAAAATAATTCTTCATGTCATTATTAGGTCATTGAGGTTCTAAACCTCTTTTAATTTTTATTTTTTACACACTTTTGTTGATCATCATTGGGTATCTAGTTTCGTCTTCTAGACCTTTTCAAACCCTTTGAAAAGGTCTAGAAAACGAAACTAGTTACCCTATTATAAAGGTATTATTGGAAAAAGGACAATGCTGGCAAGGAAACTCAAGCCATTCAGAATTAGCTCGTTGATTAGATAGACCGGGGATATTCCGTCCCTCCAATTACGAGATGTGTAAAACCTGTCTAGCAAGAGTTGCTTTAGTGTTTATCATTCTCGTTCAGTCATACTCGATTGCAGACATAAATCAGCTTTTAGTGATCTCGTTCCCAGACCCATTCAATTACAGATTGTGCTTAGTCATCAAAGGTGTATTCACTGCTTAAACATTTCTCTATGCTTAGATCTGAGATATATGTTTCTATAAAATGGTACTAAATAAAACTTTGTCATTATCATTATGCCTGAGTGTATCTGTATAAAGCTATCCATGAACAATTTTAATTATTAAAAGTATTTAATAATTGGTCTGTTCGTTGTGTATATGGTGTTTGAGATCCAGTGTTTAGAGACCAATAGCTGTCCATGGTGTATATGAACATGTATATACTGTCCATGTACAAAGTGTTTGTGTGTTCGTTGTGTATATGGTGTTTGAGATCCAGTGTTCAGAGACCAATAGCTGTCCATGGTGTATATGAACATGTATATACTGTCCATGTACAAAGTGTTTGTGTGTTCGTTGTGTATATGGTGTTTGAGATCCAGTGTTCAGAGACCAATAGCTGTCCATGGTGTATATGAACATGTATATACTGTCCATGTACAAAGTGTTTGTGTGTTCGTTGTGTATATGGTGTTTGAGATCCAGTGTTCAGAGACCAATAGCTGTCCATGGTGTATATGAACATGTATATACTGTCCATGTACAAAGTGTATATAGCTGTCCATGGCAATTGTTACGGAACCAACTCGCACGAAAGCGAGACTGAACACGTGATCTGCTGCCAAGCCCTCACTCGCCTGTTGACAGCGTAGGCGAGTGAGCGGCTTGGTAAGTACGATAAAAGAACCGTTAAAAACAGCGTAAATCGTTGAGTTGAAACCATGTAAATTCTTTTGTAGCGTACCTAAAGAACCAAGCAATCCGTAGAACTGAAAAGATTTGTAATGTAATATGTAGCAGTCGAGTCATTTCGACATGACCGATGGAATAAAATGTACACGTTGCGAAACCTGTGAAAGTAAAGATGCATTCTTACGTTATGAAAGAATGGTTGTTTGAATCGAGTCGTAAACAGCAATTACATACAGTGTATATAGCTGTATAAGGTGTACATGGACATACATATACAATACTATACAGAGTGTATATGGTGTACATAAACAAGTGCATGTATATATGGCATACATATACAATACTATATACAGTGTATATGGTGTATATAAGGTGTACATGGACATACATATACAATACTATACAGAGTGTATATGGTGTACATAAACAAGTACATACAGATATATTGAGGACAGGGATATACTGAGAAAGAGCCGAAATGATTAAGGAGTGAATACACGTATCACTCAACAAGTAACGAAACACTTTGTGATCTTTATAATCGTTATCTCAAATCTAAACATAGAGAAATGTTTAAAGCAGTGAATACACGACTAAGCACAATTTGTAATTGAGTGGGTCTGGGTAATTAATATGCGCAACAACGCCGTAAATCGAATTCTTCTTCTAAATAATTTATATGTGGCAACAATACTAAACCGACCTGGATGGCACTACAACCACCTACCCTGTCACGAACTAATTATGAATGGCTTGAGTGTCCTTCTCAGGATTGTCCTTTTTCCAAAAATACCTTTATAAAGTGGTTCAAATAAATTTGACTGAAGTGAGAATTAAAACACACGTGTCTCGGTCAGTTCAGTTCGTTGCTGATCTCTTCGTTCTTCACAGCTCAGTCCCTCACCGAATGGAAGGTGGAGACCCATTAAAGTATACTTCTTTCATGCTACAATACATCCCAGTGCTCAATCGCACCAGGGCACGAGTGAACGCTTATTAAAGCGTCTAGTTTTATAATGTTTTATAGTATGACTTTCTCATTATTATTTATTGGAGGGAAGATGTACCGTAACAAGATTTGTAATTGACAGCGGTTGTCGTTTTTGTTTTGTTGCTCAACCAAAAGCATGTAAATTCTACCATATGGTACAGCTGCTTTGTATAATAAACTTTAAAATATACAGTATTAAACTTCAACTTTAACGTTACACATACGTATCTTCCTCAACCTTCGTGAAATCTCCCAATGAAGCACCAAATAACAACAATGCATTACATGCATCACTCCACAACTTGTTGAACTCAGAAGTTGCAATCGTTCCAGTTGGAGTATGACAAAGCTCGTTCCGTGTAACGTTCAAGCATTTTAGGGCAGGAATGAACCGTGTATCACACACTAATGGAGGCTTGGAGTACCGCAGAGCTTTTACAAAGAGAGCTAGACCCCACTTTGTTGTGTCACCATTCTGCACTTTAACTGTGTCATAATGATTAGGCGTGAACTTTGATAGTAAGTCAGTTCCATTCTTCCTACAGTCAGTCCAAGGATCACAGCCACTAACGGCATTCCACTGACTTTTGAAGTATTGACGTAGTTTAAAAACACCTACTCTTTGAAGGAGTAACAACAGGCAATGGTAATTCCTGTGAATTTGATAACAAAATTAAATATAATAAGGTTGTCACTATACGCATTCAAGCCTAATGAGACTGACAAAACCAAAAGGGAGTATGGGTGCATGGTACTGTACATGTATTTATTGTTTGTTTATTACTCGTGCCCAGGCCGTAGGCCGCACGAGTTATAAAACCCAACGCGTATTTTTTTTTTTTTTTCAATGTCAGAAAATCGCAAAGTTGTGCAATATCCGGTCACATGCTATCGAGACCTAAATATAAATAGGGGACAGGATTGAGGATCAGCGAAGGGGGAGGGCAAGGGGAGAAGGTTTGCAACGCCTAGCCCAGTTACCGGGGCCTAGTATCTATTATACATGTATTGGAACCATTTATATACAAAAATGTATCTTTCTGCCAATCGATGTGGGACACAACACTATACGCACATGATATTGTCAAAGCTGCTGTGTAGGAGCATGTGTACATTTTGTCTGCGCATGCGTTTGGGTTCAGATTTCAAAGTACCTATTTGCATAATCGATACTTCAGCTTTTGTCATTCATGTGCCAACGATGTGCCAACCAGAGATCGATTGGCTGTTGAAACAAAACGTGTGAGAAGTCTTTGTGGGAATGGTTGGCACATTTACATCACAATGTTAATGTTTGTAAACATGAAGTATCGCTATTGTTTTGCCAAGTGCACTGCTGTGGAAGATTTAGTGAGCGATCTACGTCTCTAGAATGAAGTTTTAGAAAATCATTGAAAGGAAATCAATAGTCCGCCTACTTGTTTGGTGCTGTGGATATTTTTTTCCGTATAATGGAACAAAATCCGCCAAAACAAGGCAACATTCCTACGGAGAAGTCGGGTGAATGAGTGATACTTGGACACTTCAAATCCACCGCAAAGCAAGAGGGACAATTTTTCAACTCCAACAAACAAGACCTTACGAAACTAGCATGAGTGAAGCAATAAATCACGGAAGAAAATTGCTGGGGGGTGAGCTACTAAGAGAGGTTTTCTTATAATTTAGTTTGACACGTCACCAATTCAGATAAACGATTCGCAAACACAATGCTGAATAAAAACTCAATGTGAATCAAACTTTAATTATATCAAACGGTTTACAGCTGATTCTAAGAAATCCAAAAAAATGAAGAATTAAGCTACCTTTACAATAAACTTCAAAACATAGAGTGTTTGTAATATGGTATACACCAGCGATGAAAGTCAGTCAAATCATAACAAATAGAGCGTACTAATACCATAGTACCTAAATAATACGATCTCACATCGAGGGACAATTTTTCAGCTTAAAATAAGTTCTCGAATGCAAAGAATAAGCTTAGAAGAAGTCAATTTGTCCTATTTTCGGCTGGGGGGCTAGTTAATAAGTATTGTACTTTAGGTAGGAATGTTAGGAAAACACGTGCAAAAATGATAAATACCCAACTGAACCGAGCAAAATACTTTGAGAATACTTGAATGTAGAGAACTCAAATTCACAGAATGTGACCTTCAATGTGTCGGTACTAACGTTCACTGTGATCCTTGATATTTTATCATCTACGACCCTTATACGGAAAAAAATCATCTACAGCAAAACAAAAGTAGGCAGACTATTGATTTCCTTTCAAATATTTTCTTGAACATCATTCTAGAGACGAAGATCGCTCACTAAATCTCCCACCGCAGTGCAATTTGCAAAGAAAATGGCGGCAAATCACTTTCAAATCTGAATTCTAACGCATGCGCAGACAAAATGTATACATGTTCTGTGTAGGTAGACTTGCCACAAGTCGACCTCTCCGGACCTACGGACACTCGGACACACTCCGTGCGAGCACCGGAAGTGAGCGACGAAGTCGCGAACTTCCGACGAGCGACGGAGTCTACTGTGTAGGCTGGTGTGCAATATCCGGTATCCAGCATCCCTTGCGGTAGCACATGATATAACATGCTATCGAGTCGGCCTACGAGTCATCAAGACGCCATTTTGGATTTTAGACATGGGGAGGACGACTTCAACGATTCATCGCGGGTTTTACGAGCAAAATATTGCACTTTTTACTCGTCGGAGTGTTAAGTTAAATGGTAAAGACGAGAAGATCTTGAAATTTGAGATCGCCAACCCTTCCATTCGTGAGGGAGCTGTCCTAGCAGCAAATAACGAAGAGACCAGCAAATATATGGTCGCCAACCCTTCCATTCGTGAGGGAGCTGTCCTAGCAGCAAATAACGAAGAGACCAGCAAATATATGGTCGCCAACCCTTCCATTCGTGAGGGAGCTGTCCTAGCAGCAAATAACGAAGAGACCACAAGTACGGTCGAATTGCAAAGGTATAATCAAACAAACAAGTATCAAATGAACCAATGTTATCAAAATCCAAAGTGTTACTATGAAACAAATAGTAAACAAATGAACCATTGTTATCAAAAATATCTGTCGTGCAGGTAATAGCTAGAATATACAAACACCAGCCGCGGCCTTCGAAATCCACACTGCTCCCACAGGGATTCCAATTCAACTAACTTGGGTGATCCAAAACATTTCCACAAGGGCACGAGTGAACCCTGACGACAGGGTCTAGTTTTATATAATATACATTTAGACAGACTTTATTGTAAACACACATTAGTGGTGTCAGCAGTCATTACAATTCCTCATCATTAGAATATGAAATTCAAGATATCAAAAGGACAGGATTCTAGAACTGAATTCACGGCCATATTTCGGCTTTTTCTTCCAACGACCGATCAAATAAGACACAGGAAGCCCAATACACAAACAGAGGGCGGTGAGCCTGTGGTTTCACTGTTCAGTTGGTATATATAAACATAAATGTATTTATTATGGTTTACGTAACAAGCGCATGGAGTGCGCTGGTATGTATCATTGTTGTGTTAGGGTGGGAACAGTTCATTAGCGGGACGCTAATATAAAAGCAGTTACAGAGAAGGTTGAGTCATTCGCGTTCAACGTTTCTTCGCGTCGTGTCTTTTTTTTGTTTTGTTTAGTTAGCCTCAGATGGTATGATATGTCATTTATGTAAATTGAGGAATGATATTGACAAAAAATTGTATTTTGCAGGATGAAGCAGGAGACTAGGGAGAGACGTAGTGCATTATGGGTACAATAGAAGTCCGTTCGTCTTTTTGTGTGAATCAGTCAGTCAACCAGCGTCTCTTCTTATATATATCAGTGTTATATCTTATGATATTTAGGAACCTTAAAACCCTAAGGTTGCAGCATTGCATGGTAGGGGGTACATGTTTCCCAACTTTTCCACAAAGTGGTTTTTGAGGGGGTTTTCGTGTCCCGCATGCTACTCAGGTATAGATCTGCATAGGGCCAACGGGCTTTGAAAATGTGCTATAATGACGCGTTAATAAACTGCGTGCTGTTGCGCTCGGTTGACCAACATGCTCCAGTATCAAAGTCGTTTGCTAGCCGTACTGTGTAAAGTAAGAACATTTTATGGGGGTCTTTTATACTGCCTTACTACGTAATTACCAAGAACCTATATTAGCCTAATTCTAAGGTTGGACTCATTAGTCAAAAGTTTAGTTCAGTTTATAGTACTTCACTTGTAACTTGATGTAATTATTACTCGGGCTCTTCCGAAGGAAGCCCGAGTTATAAAATGCGTTTTTCGGTAGTAGTCGTAGTAGTCGTAGTAGTCGTAGTTTTGTTCGGCTAAAGAATGACGAAAGTATGCGACGTATTTAATCGTATCGAGTTTCAAGATTACTCAGCAGATAAGAAAAAAACAAACGACACACAGGAAGGACTCAAGTAGATTTGAATCTTAGTTTTGAAAGCAGCTGTAGATCTTCAAGCTATTAAAAGGTCAGGATTCTAGTTCATCGTTCAATGACTAGAAGTGGTAGAAGGACTAGAAGCTCGCTTAAAATATATTTAACAAAAACAAACGTGAGGGCGTTATCAGAACCATCTGACCTATGCAACCTCCAGACGTATCATGTACGTACTCACCCGACGCATAGTCTCCCTCGTCACTCAACTGTCACTGATTGTCATGACGTCAGAGAAATGATATTGTATTGAAGAAGATGTCCTTGTTTTATTCGACGTTCGAACCATAACTCGAACCCGAACTCGAACTCGATTCCAAACTCGACGTTTCGGGATCTGAAGCTAGAGAGCGGGCCTTTACACGAACTCATCAAAATCAAATCAATTGAACTCAAAGTCAAAAGGTAATCAAATGAACTCAAAGTCAAAGTCAAATCAAATGAACTCGACACATACATGTATATACATAGTCTCCCTCGTCACGCAACTGTCAGTCATTGTCAGGTCTCTCCTCACGCAACTGACATTGTCCTTGTCATAAGCCCGAGTGTACGCTCATTGAGCGTCTTGTTCAATTACAATTGTAAGAGTTATTGTGAGAATGAATAAAGACACGCACGCGTCGTCGTGTGGACACACTCCTATAAGTCTGTCTAGTATTACATGATAAATGTTTTATATTCGGTTGAGCGGGGAGCGAATTAGAATATAATTTGTATTGTTTTTGCATTATATTTTCGTATCAATGTAAAGCGCCACGGGCAATTAGTAGAGGTGTGCGCTCTAGAAGTGATTTATTATTATTATTATTAAGCTTAATTTATGCTTGCCACGACCTGTTTATATGGAATATCTGGACAGTTTATCGTCACATTAAATATTATAAATGTTAGTTAGGCTCTTACATTACGAAAATGAAAGTGAATTGTCACCATAGTGCACAGAAAACTATTCTGAATGGTTATAAACGTTTTTCTGTTATAAACGCTCCAAAAATGATTTATTGAGGGTGTTCCGCAGGTTCCGGGAGTTCCGCCTGTTCCGCCATTCCGCGGTCCGTCGTTCCGCACTTTACTAACACCCCTGATAATGCCGAAAGTTGATGAGAAAGACGGCCGGTATAAAAGATGTTTTGTTTTGAATCAGTCGTAGGATTGCATTGGATCGTGATTTCAAGAGTTCATTTAAACTTTCGCCTTTACATGAAAGAAGCTTCATGTATCTTTTTAAAATACTTTACAATAGAGTACTAAAGTCATGACGTCATAAAAAATAATTTTTGCTTTTATACAAAAATAATTTTTGCTTTTATACATTTTTGATTTCCAGTTCAGATAGAATATCATGAAAGAAGTTCACACACCAATTTTTATGACAATCGGTTAAATAGCGGTCGAGATATGGCCAGTTGAATATATAATTTGCCTTAACAAATCACTGTATTTTCGGCTCCGTTCCTAAAGGCAAATTATATATTCAACTGGCCATATCTCGACCGCTATTTAACCGATTGTCATAAAAATTGGTGTGTGAACTTCTTTCATGATATTCTA
The DNA here is from genome assembly GCA_033675265.1 of Actinostola sp. cb2023. NCBI lineage: Eukaryota > Metazoa > Cnidaria > Anthozoa > Actiniaria > Actinostolidae > Actinostola > Actinostola sp. cb2023. The sequence continues at coordinate 19,464 of JAUJYZ010000249.1, read as the reverse complement.
TCTGAAATGGAAATCAAAAATGTATAAAAGCAAAATTAATTGTTTCGTGACGTCACACTTTAGTACTCTATAGGTTTGATTTCTTGTAATTAATTCAATACTGTGCAAAGAACATTACGCTTGATGTTACTACAGTAAGTACGGATACATGTATGTTAACGGTTTTCGTATGAATTTATAATTAGATGCGGGTAATGTATGTTAACGGTTTTCGTATGAATTTATAATTAGATGCGGGTAATACACCGGTGCGGGTAATCTGATGATTTGTTTTCATTTCTATCGTAAATCGTGAGGGTAATACGCTGTACGGGTAATACACCGGAAAATACGGTACATGTACATGTAGAATGACGAATCACTCGAGCACGGATCCAGCGTGTGCTTGAAGCGGTTTTTCTTTCAAACTTTTTCTTTGTTTTTGGATGCTTTTTGACTTTGTTATTGTAAAAAACAGATTGAAGATGGTTTTATCGCTGTCTGTACTCTTATTGACACACACTTGACGTCATAAAATGTCCAAAACTTAGCAGCACTTTATGACGTCAAGTGTGTGTCAATAAGGGTACAGACAACTCAAAACCATCTTCAATTTGTTAATTATTGTTTGCCTATTTTATAAAAATGTGCATTTAGACAAACTTTATTGCAAATTAACACACATTGGTGGTGTCAGCAGTCATTACAATTCATCATTAGAGTCGTTTTCATATGAGTGGGAAACCTACAACATGAAGTTATGGTCATGGTACGAAATCGAAGACATCCATTCAACCAATCACAGCTCGCATATTCATTGCTCAACCAATCAGAATTCCTGGACACTGCAGTCACTGCACGGCACAAACCATTACCATACATGTATAAATGTAGCTACTTCCCACTTTCATACGAAAATGACTCAATGACAGAAGTACTTTCCAATAACATAATGTATTTAGAATGTAATGATCCTTACTGTTCTTCCTCATCCAACATTATAGTGCCAGTTACATGTCAACTAACATGCCTTGCCATGATTTGATTTCTGCAATATCAGTTTCACTGCAAACAGATCAAATTTGTGATCAGCTAATATTAAACCATGACAAATTGGACTTGTCAGTGCAAATATTCTAACACAAAAAATCCCTAAAACAGTAAATCAACGAGTAAATTTATTGCTGCGAGCCGCCAGGCGAGCAGCGAAACTAATCTTGACGGAGTTCCTGTGTCATGTGTGGTCGTGTGGGATCTGGGCACTTATGTGGATGCAACGAGAATCTCGACTGCATTTCACGGAGTGGCTGTATGGAGATGATTTTGTGAGCCACGGTACTTTTGATCAGCGCACACTCGCAACACGTTCAATCGATATTGAGTATCGTTTATTTTTCGCTGATTCAAGCACAGGTAGCCCAAGCTATTAATGAGAGGCTTGTATCGAGCTATATATAAGAGTTTGTATGGGACCTTAGGCTCTGGTCGATAATTCCGTAAATAATAGGGCAAATAAACTCTAACCTTCCAGTAGTGTTGTTTGTGTCCTTATTGATCTCTGGTAGCGATTTCAGGGAAATCCCGCGATTTTTAGCCGAGCTCTCCCCCTACTACTTTTGGGCTTGACTTCGTAGCTGGCTTAGAAGTATGAAATACATTGATCTATATCTCCACCAAGATTTCAAGCTCCCGTTGATTAAATCTTGGTGGAACGTGGTACTACTGAGTCCCATCTCCCTCCACGGTGTTATATTTCCTGCTACGCTCTTCCCGTTCCTTCCCTCGGGAGCCGTCGTTTGTGCTTTCACGCGTGCTCGCAACGTTGCTAGCGTCATCAATTGCGTACGGTTTTTGTCTGTTATTTATTATTTAATTTTGCTTGTTGTCTATTCCTTCACTCTATACGTTCTATCCCTCCTCCATGGTCGTTCGTTTTACCTTGACGAAAACCACCTTCCCTCCCTCCCCTCCCTGCTTCGCCGCCGTCCCCTCCCCTCCCCTCAACAACCATTTTGTTTCGTATACCAAATATTTATATTTTCACTCTATTTTCATTTTTTCATTTTCTTTCTTCACTCACCTTTTTCCCTATCTTTTTCTTTGAATTTCTGAACCCTTTATCCATTTATTTATCTATTTATTTATTTATACATTTATTTCTATTTTTACTTTCAATTTTATATTTTTCAATTTTTTATTTTTTAATCCTCACATACAGCCACTTTATTTATTTATTTTTATTTTTATGATTTTTTATTTTTTATATATTTTTTATTTTTATTATTATTATTATTATTTTCTATTATTATTATTTAATATTTTTAAATTAAATCAAAATTTTAATTTTTTATTTCTTTAAATTTCTTTATATTTTTTTCTTTCTTTAATTTATTTTAATTAATTTTTTTACGTTTACTTTCCTCTTCCCCTTCTTTCAATATGTATGGATTGAATCGCATTTGCCACCCATAAAAACTGTCATGTTTTTTACCCTCGCATACAACCACTGCTCTCTTCATTTTTCCATATGTATGGGTTGAATTGCATTTGCCACCCCCAAAAAATCCACGTCCACTTTTACTTTTATTTAATATTTTTTATTTCTTACTTTTTATTAGTTTTATTTCTTAATGTTTAATTTTTTAATTTTTAATTTCAAAGATAGTCCTCATTTTATTCATCTATAACCATCCATCCATTTATTTATTTTCACTTCTCCATTCTATTTTTCTTCTTTTCACATATCCCTCTTTCAATATGTATGGATTTAATTGCATTTGCCACCCACAAAAATTGATTTTCGAGATGGATCAGCCGATCGGCCATTGCTGAGTGTCCTACCTTTCCTTCTTCTTAGTAGTAGGGGGAGAGCTCGGCTAAAAATCGCGAGATTTCCCTGAAATCGCTACCAGAGATCAATAAGGACACAAACAACACTACTGGAAGGTTAGAGTTTATTTGCCCTATTATTTACGGAATTATCGACCAGAGCCTAAGGTCCCATACAAACTCTTATATATAGCTCGATACAAGCCTCTCATTAATAGCTTGGGCTACCTGTGATTCAAGCCAGGAAAGTGTTCGTTTTCTACAAATCCATGATGTCAAATGCAACTTTATTCATTGCTGGAAGCATTCATCAGGGTCATGAACAATTTAGTGACATTTCAAGGGGAAGACCATGTTCTTTTATGAGTTTTCAGCGCTGTTATGGTTGTGTGCTCAGTCACGTCCAGTTCCACAATGAAGTACATAAGCTTAAGTTACTTCTACAGTGAGTCGATCAGAGTTGACCGAAGAAGACAGCATGTACTTGAATGCTTTTGAAAGACACAGTTAGTATCCCCGATGCTGTCGCTGACCTATCTACCTGATCGAGCTCGTTGGTCTTCGTCAAACCAATCCGGCCCATGCCATTGCCATTGGCATTGAGGCAACTACTGAATCAAATTATACGATCCATCCTGATGTACTTTTATCTTCTACAAGTCTGCTATGAGGCTTCGACATCTTTCCTGATATCTGGCCAGTAACATTGTATATAATATACACCAAACACAATTCTCTATTTCATTGAATCCATATTTGTATTAATTTAATACTGCATATCAGTAGAGTACAAACTATTACAAGCGTGTAACATAAATAGTGCAAAGTATTGCATGCTTTTAGTGCTGGTACATGTCTATAGCTGTCTGTCCATGACCAGATTATTATAGCGGGTGGGAATGATAATTAATAGAGACATGGAATGGAACAATGTGACCGGGACAGGAATGAGAATCAATGGAGATGTGGGATGGGAACAATGGGACAAGGGTGGGAATGAGAATCAGTAGATATATGGGAGGGAAATAGGTTTCTTGTAAGCTAGAACACATGACACAGTAATAAAGTTATTATTATTATTATACCACATTTTTATTATTTTATTTTACAACTAATGCACCTTGCTGAAAATTAAGGGACAACCACATGTATGCATTGACAGCTACATTTCACTTTTATGTGTTACCATGTACTGTACGGCAGTGCACAACTCGCAGCACTTCACTTTCTACCAGAAACGACTAGTACAGTATGTCAATAATTGCTGCGAGCGTAGCGAGCAGCGAAACTAATCTTGACGGAGTTCCTGTGTCATGTGTGGTCGTGTGGGATCTGGGCACTTATGTGGATGCAACGAGAATCTCGACTGCATTTCACGGAGTGGCTGTATGGAGATGATTTTTGTGAGCCACGGTACTTTTGATCAGCGCACACTCACAACACGACTCGTTGGATCGGAGTATCGTTTATTTTTCGCTGATTCGAGCCAGGAAAGTGTTCGTTTTCTACAAATCCATGTCAAATGTGTTTCGATAGCGTGTTCGACTCAATAAGAACGACGAGATTGAGCGACGATGTACAACACGACTTTATTCTCTAAGTGTAAAACTACAACGAGTATATGAAACCTGATACTTATGTCAATATCTAATTACATATTGCAACATCCTCCCCCTTGAGGTTTGGACCCGTATTATGATAAAATCAATCAATCAATCAAAGGTATAACTGTAACGTGTTCATAGACAACTACTTATTCAGTTGTCAGTAACAAAGTCATTTAAGTAGCTCGGTACTTTTCTTGTCCTCTGTGAAAGACGGGGTGCTGTCTGCTCCTGTTCGATGTGGGCGTTGTCTTGGACTTCAGCTGTTGCTGGTGGGGGACGGTTCTGCTTGTCTGCATTGCCGCTTGGGTTGGGGGCTTGTTCTGCTGTTGAGATGTGGGCCTGTCGGCTGTCTGTTGGAGGCGGCTGCTCCCTTGACTTGTTCAGATGTTGTCGGTTGCGGCGGTAGGTTCCTCCATCTTGGCTCTCTATGTAGTACGACCTGTCATCTAACTTCTCCGTCACGATCGCTTTCCTCCACATTCTTTCACCTGGTCTGAAGGGCTTCATACGAACTGTGTCTCCTTCACAGAGGGGTGGTAGGTCCCTTGCATTTTTGTCATATATGGCTCGCTGCCTTTCTTGGCGTTGCTTTAGTTGACTCTGCTCCTTGTCGGCGTAGTATACACGAGGCTGTAGTAGTCTTTTCGTGGTTGGGAGTAATGTCTTCGTCCTCCGGTTCATGAGCCTCTGCGCAGGGCTTGTCTCTAGTCCTTGCGTTGGTGTGTTCCTGTAGTCCAGAATGGCGGTGTACAGGTCAGTTCCAGCTTCAAGTGACTTCTTCATCAGGTTCTTCGCTGTTTTTACGGCGGATTCGGCCTTACCGTTGGCCTTACTGTTGCCAGGGCTGCTGGTATTGTGTTCGAACTCCCAGTCGTGCGCAAACTTGGCAAACTCTCTGCAAGAAAATTGAGGGCCATTGTCACTGATTACCACATCAGGACAGCCATATCTTGAGAAGTGGCTTTTCATCTTGAGTATGACTGTGTTGGCTTTGGTATCTCTCAACCTGTCTACTTCCCAAAAGTTGCTGTAGTAGTCTACACAGACTAAGTAATCTTTATTGTTCAACTCGAAAAGATCAACACCGACTCTCTGCCATGGACGAGATGGTACCTCATGTGGCATTAGACTTTCTTTAGGCTGGCTTACCACGAATTTTCTACAGGTTTCGCACGTCTCGATGAGTTGTTTGATGTCCGCTGACATCCCAGGCCAGTAAACGCACTCTCTCGCTCGTCGTAGACATGACTCAATTCCCATGTGTGATGAATGAATCTTCTCTTTGAGGCTCTGACGTAAACTGGATGGGATGATGACTCTGTCGCCCCTGAGTATTATACCGTCCTGTACTGTAAGCTCGTCTCGTATACTGAAGTATGTGGTTGCCTGCGAGGGAACATCAGCTTTGGATTCCGGCCATCCTTGAAGAATTACAGCCGAGAGGACTTGAAGGGTGTCGTCCCTATTCGTCTCCTGTCTTATCTCCTCGAGACGTTGGTCTGTGATAGGCAGGAAGTTGGCCATATTTATCTGCTCGAACTCGGCTTGACCTTTGAAATCCGGCTCCGTGAGGTATGCTCGCGAGAGCATGTCAGCGATCAACATATTGGTCCCGCGTTCATAGTGAACTTCTACGACGTACCTCTGCAGTCGCATCATCATGCCTTGCAGTCTCTGCGGTGCACGTGACAATGGTTTCTTCAATATCGCTTCTAATGGTTTATGGTCACTTTGAACTTTGACTAGACGTCCAAATGTATATTGGTGAAATTTCTCTAAGGAGTAGACTATTGCTAACATTTCTTTCTCGATTTGGGCGTAACGAGTTTCACACTCTGACAATGCACGACTTGCATATGCGATGGGTTTGCCTTCTTGCATTAGCGTTGCTCCTAAACCACTCTGACTCGCGTCACATTGAATCTCAAGGTCCTTCTTGGGATCGTAGTATCTGAGCACTGGAGCCTCAGTGACTGCTCTCTTTACCTCTGCGAAGGCCTTCTCTTGTTTCTCGGACCACTGCCATTCGACGTCCTTTCGTGTGAGCTCGCGAATGGGCAACATTACATCTGATAGCTTGGGCAGAAACTTGGCAAGGTAGTTGACGAAACCGTTTAGCCTCTGAACGCCTTGAATGTCTTCTGGCTTCGGCATGTTCACAATCGCTTTGACCTTATCGGAGTCTATCTTGAGGCCATTACTTGTGAACACGTGCCCCATAAAGGTGACTTCTTTGCGTCTAAGCTTGACCTTGTCCTTGTTCAGTGCTATCCCGCGCTCCCGACATCTTTGTAGAAGCGCACGCAGTTTCTGGTCATGGTCCTCATTGGACTGGTCATCTGTGTTTCCAACGCCATATATTAGAATGTCGTCTGTGATGTCAAGCACTCCTTCTAGGCCTTCTAGGGCTTGGTTGACATTCCTCTGGACGATCTCCGACGATACGTTAAGACCAAACGGCAGTCTGCGCCATCTGTATCTCCCGTAAGGGGTTGCGAAGGTCGTGAGGATACTCGACTCCTCGTCAAGTACGCAATGCCAGAAACCCGACCGCAAGTCGACTGTCGAGAATACTTTTGCTTGTGCCAGCTCGGGTAGGATCTCGTCTAGGATCGGCAACTGATACGTCTCTCTTTTGAGGGCTTTGTTGAGTTCCCTGGGGTCAATGCAAATTCTCAGAGCTCCTGACTTCTTTGTTGCAACCACAAGGCTGCTGACCCACAGGCAGCCCAACCATTGCTTTTGAGGCTACTAAATAATTCAAAAAACGATATTTGCGTCTTTTTATGATGGGTTCCCTGTGGTAAAGCGAGCGCGCGCGCAATACATATGTTGGGTTCCCTGTGCTGAGTAATGTCCTATGTTGGGCTTCCTGTATGCCTCCTGCGGGATGCGCCCGCAGCAAATGTGTATATACTCAGCACAGGGAACCCAACATATGTATTGCGCGCGCGCTCGCTTTACCACAGGGAACCCATCAAAAAAAGACGCAAATATCGTTTTTTGAATTATTTAGTAGCCTCAAAAGCAATGGTTGGGCTGCCTGTGGCTGACCCAGGGCGTTGGCTCTTCTATGGGTGCAAGGACTCCTAACTCTACGTACTTGTCGAGCTCGGCCTTTAACTTGGCAGTAAGCGCGGTTGGGACTCTTCTGACGGGCGTTATAACGGGCTTCACATCCTTGTCTACTTCTAGGTGTACTTTCCCAGGTAGGGTTCCTAATTGACGGTTAAGTACATCACTGTACTCTTCCAGCAACTGCTCAACGGTTGTAAGGCGCTTCACCTCTGATGTCTCTTTCACGCTTTTAACATTCGATGCCGTGACGAACTTGTCTGCATTTACCGTGATGAGTTGCATGTGCTGGGCCGCTCTTGCTCCGATAAGTGGTGTGAGGCTTTCTTTCACCACTATGAACTCCAGCGAGTATTTTTTCCTGTCTTTGGGATTGCGGATGATTAACCTCGTGGTACCAACGGGATTCATTTCGGCGCCGTTCCACATTCTTAATCTTCTCTGCGTCGGGACGATCGGCTGCTCTCCCGCATACTTTTCGGGGATGATGTTTATGGACGATCCACTGTCGACCTGGAAGGTCACGCTTTTCTCGTCAATCAGCATCTCGACGTAGATTTCCTTCAGGAAACCACATTGTTGTACGGCGTGTATGCTGTCACACAACTCGCTGACACCGGATACGATTTCTACATCGCTCTCGTCGGTCTCGTGATCTTCATATACTCCACGGACATTACGTGAATTTGATCTGCAAACTCTAGAGAAATGGTTAAGGCCTTTACATTTACGGCACTGTCTTGGACTGATTTCTTAGCGCTGTAACATAGGAGTCAATCGACTCACCTGGCTTTTGGTTGCGGTCATTGAACTGGAAGCGTTCATATGTTTCGTTGAGTTCACCTATTGCGTACTGGTCGAACTTCTGTATTACATTCTCCAACTTCTGTTCCTCTTCGGTGGCGAAGTCAAACCCGTTGTAGATTCTCAAGGCATCTGGTCCTATACAGTGAAGGAACAGTGCGATACGGTACTCTTCGGTCTGTGCTCTCATATTAGTAATCACGGCGTAATTTTGCCACATTTGCTTGAACGTTTTCCAGTTCTCCACTAGCTTGTCTCGGTCGAGAACTTCGAGCTTGTTGGGAGGCGTAATTCCTTGTATTGGCGCAGGCATCGGCGCCGTTGATGAAGATGGTGAATCCTTAGACATTTTGTTGTTTTTACCAAGCTGCCACCATGTTTCGATAGCGTGTTCGACTCAATAAGAACGACGAGATTGAGCGACGATGTACAACACGACTTTATTCTCTAAGTGTAAAACTACAACGAGTATATGAAACCTGATACTTATGTCAATATCTAATTACATATTGCAACAAAATGCAACTTTATTCATTGTTGGAAGCATTCGTCAGGGTCATGAACAATTTAGTGACATTTCAAGGGGAAGACAATGTTGTTTTATGAGTTTTCAGCGCTGTTGACTGTTGTGTGTCAGTCGCGTCCAGTTCCACAATGGAGTACTTCTACAGCCTTCTTTCAGATGCTTTTGAAAGACACAGTATCCCAGATACAGAGACGCTGTCGCTGACCTATCTACCTGATCGAGTTTGTTGGTCTTCGTCAAACCAATCCGGCCCATGCCATTGGCATGGAAGCAACTACTGAATCAAACTATACGATCCATCCTGGTGTACTTTTATCTTCTACAAGTGTGCTATGAGGCTTCGACATCTTTCCTGATATCTGGCCAGTAACATTGTATATAATATACACCAAACACAATTCTCTATTTCATTGAATCCATATTTGTATTAATTACTGCATATCAGTAGAGTACAAACTATTAAAAGCGTGCAACATATGATAAATAGTGCAAAGTATTGCATGCTTTTAGTGCTTGCATGTACATGTCTATAGCTGTCTGTCTATGACCAGATTATTATAGTGTTAGTATTTGTATTTTAAAAGCAACACCATACACCATTTTAATGGTGTATATAGAAACTTGGGTGGGAATGAGAATTAATAGAGACAGTGGAAGGGGACAATGTGACCGGGACAGGAATGAGAATCAATGGAGATGTGTGATGGGAACAATGGGGACAAGGGTGGAAATGAGAATCAGTAGAGATATGGAAGGGGGAGGGGATTTTAGTGGGTATAGATAGGTGTCTCGAATTAGTTTCTTGTAAGTTAGAACACATGACACAGTACGTAATAAAGTTATTATTATTATTATACTGCATTTTATTATTTTATTTTACCACAAATGTGCCTTGCTGACAAGGGACAGCCACATGTATGCATTGAAAGCTACATGTACGGCAGTGCACAACTCGCAGCACTACACTTTCTATCAGAAACGACTAGTTTATACACATAAATTAACATATATTCACACCCCTGACGACCAAACACGTACTTTACAACAGTTCAACGAGGAAATTACGGGACACAAACCCAGTTCATCTAACCTTAAAAGAGGAACTCAAAGTATTTCCAGTGTATATCGCAGTAGTTTAACTGATAAATATCATGTCTAAAGTGAGTTTTGTATCTTCTAGAGTTCGTAGAATCCCTGCCGACCAACTGACAGATCGAGTTGCAAAACTACAAAGTTTCCATGGATATTCGATAGAATGTAGTCTTAAAACACAATCGTACTTTATGTATCAAGCGATATACATGATGTATGAACACTATTTTAGTATTTAACAGTAAAATATCAAGCTTACCTTTAGAAGAAACGAAACAACTCAGAACTCAGCTGGAGATGTGCTTGTTCATCAAATTCCCAGAAAAACCAGACTCATTCCCAGTCGTTACTCTGTTTTGGTTGGAACGCCTAGTGGAAGTAGATCAATGTGATTGCGGCCAGATTTCGGCTCGCAAAGGGATATTACATATAAAGGAACGAAGTACAAGTCAACATTTTATTTGATCAGCAACTATTAAGGTAAAAATGATAGGTGTGATCTGTACAGGACCCGAAATGATCCCTGGCTCCGAAATGATCCCTGGACCCGAAATGATCCCCAAAGTGTCTAGATTGGCTCCGAAATGATCCCGGACCCGAAATGATCCCCAGACTGGCTCTGAAATGATCCCCAGTGAAATTCGGGAATGGTCCTAATCAGTCCGATTCCTTTCCTATTCTCTTTTTCTTTCTTCCTCAATAATAATAATAATAATAACGATAACAATCATCATCATCATCATAATAATAATAATGATAACAATCATCATCATCATAATAATAATAATAATAACGATAGCAATAATAATAATAATAATCATCATCATCATCATAATAATAACGATAACAATAATCATCATCATCATCATAATAATAATAATAATAATAACGATAACAATAATCATCATCATCATCATAATAATAATAATAACGATAACAATAATCATCATCATCATCATAATAATAATAATAACGATAATCATCATCATCATCATCATCATCGTCATACTAATAATAACGATAACAATAATCATCATCATCATCATCATCGTATTATTAATATTGTTATTATTATTATGATGATGATGCATTCTCGTCCCCAGACCCTTCTCAGCTTTCTGACGAAAAATCGTAGGCTCTGGTAAGAGACAAACCGGAAGACCCATCTAGGTCGTCAGATATGCGCATGCTCAATATTTTCTAACTTCCGGTGACAGAATTGATCAGAATTGTCGGAGTTCAGCAAAGTACGATGCTCTAGAAACCGACGTCTTTAATAATAATACATTTCAGTTTAAAAGAAAAACAGATATCAGCGGCATACATAGTATGAAGAATTTCGAGTTCATTCTACAGGTCGCAAGCTAGTGCGTGTATAATACATTGTAACTGAATTACAGTGAAACTGCAGTTCAAAATATAATTTTAATCACGGTAAATATAAAAGCAAAAATATATTTAGCTAGATCTTCCGACGCTTGCGCTGGATATCTCCTCTACAACCATTCCAATTGCAAATAAAGCATTTATTCACTCAACGAACAAGAACAGACATCAGACACCGACGGCAAAAAGTGCTTCAGTTTTGAATAATAATTAGGTTCGTGTTTTACCTTTCACATCACTGAAACTCTACAACGAGTTTGACGAACATAAACAAAGATTGATTTAAGCCAGGAGCCCATAAGTAGGAGCGTCCATGCTCTATATTGGGTCTGTGTCACAGCGTTTTCACAAGTGTGGTTATTTTTAGAACAGTTTTCCCGCGAAAGAAGGTCATTTGACCAATCAGAGAACGTTTCCGGTATGGCGGTTTCATTTCCGGTTTCACGTCAAAAATAAAATTGCGGAATTTCGAAAGACTCGAAGAGATGAATGTACAAATAAAAGTCAGGATTATCCAGTTTTCTTTGTGTCTGACTCACAATTTTATCATACCAACAACTTCCCGGGATTCCATAGGCCGCTGCTTTGAACCTTGACCTAAAATTCTAGACTGCTTTTCCCGAACGAAGTGAACTTACAGGATTTGAATTGAAGTGATGGCCAGGCGGTTTCGTGGCAGAGTTTTCGAGGATAGATAATGTGAACGCGTGTTTACCTCACGGAGAAATACAAACGTATTATGAAGCGTTGTGCCTCTGAAACGTTAGAAAGTCAAAGTCAAGTCAAGTAAGGTGCATTGAAAGCGATAGTCTATTTAGGCAGTTGGCTTGTAATTTGAGTTTTCGCTGCCGTCAATCAACATGAAAAATCAGAAAACTTAAAAATAAAAGTCAGAAGACCCACCAAATGGAAACCAAATATGATTTTGAGCTAGTACATTATGGATCATTTGGTCGAAGAATGTATCAGTTTAGTTTTCAATTCGTTTGAGTTTTGAATTTGATTAATTCAGTGACAAGTTCCAGCCGATTGAATGTCTGAGTTCGCATAATACTGAGTACCGGCGCAGTAAATGAAGGTCACTGAATTTAAAAACAAAGCAACTTTGAGTCAGTTTCGCTCAACTTTAGTCTTTATATTGACAGTGAAGCGTGTGTAAATAATAAGCTCAGTGAATCCATTAAATTAAACATCAAAACTTGAATGAAGGTGTTTTTATTAATATATTTCAAATCGGCAGACTCACAAAAAATATTCACAATCCATTTTTAAGTCATTTTAGGTAACAGAAAAGACACAACAAATACGCTTACTTTCACCAGTCTTATTTGTAATTTGATTCACTCGTCTTGTCGCTCATCATGCAGTTTCAGCGAATTTGTTTTTGAATAGCAGCTAATAGCCTTGTCGTCAATCTTCAAACTCCACAACGATAATTACAAGATACCACTAAACCACATCCAAGAATAAATTGAATTCACTTTCTGACGAAATAGTTTAGACGAAAATATGTATTTGAAAGTCTTCGGCTAATTATTTGCACCACACGCTACAACAGCTTCTCAGTCGGTCCCTTCGTGTTCGAGTTCTTCGAACCGGCACTTGCTTTGGATGCCTTTAGAAGCACAATCGTCACCACTATCACTTTCAAGTGATTCTGTTGTACCGAATGACTCAATACTGCTCTCACTATCACTAGACGATTCGTAGTTTATTTCACTTGAAGAACACTCTTTGTCGCTATCGGAGGCCATCTTTATTTTACCTGTCATCTCATCAAAATTCAAAAAATACGTCATACCAGAAACGTTCTCTGATTGGTCAAAATTCGCGGGAAAACTGTTCTAAAAATAACCACACTTGTGAAAACGCTGTGACACTATCCAATACCGTATGGACGCTCCTACTTATGGGCTCCTGTTTAAGCTTAGTATTGTCTTGGAAATGATCATAGTAATTTCGCCACTAACACTTCGACACCAACTTGGCAAAAACAAGAATCTCATGTGCTGTGTTAAGGATGAATGATGACTTAAAAGTGCCAAAATTCGTATTCTCTTTGCATATTATTGTAGTTGTGCATATTTGTCGCTAATTATGTATGAATTATTTCGACCAATCAAATTGAGGCTTGAGACGTCTCTTACCAGAGCCTACGATTTTTCGTTAGAAAGCTGAGAAGGGTCTGGGGACGAGAATGGATGATGATGATGATGATAGTGATTATTATTGTTATCGTTATTATATTATTATGATGATGATGATGATGATTATTATTACTGTTATCGTTATTATTATTGTTATCGTTATTATTATTGTTATCGTTATTATTATTATTATTATTATGATGATGATGATGATTATTATTGTTATCGTTATTATTATGATGATGATGATGGTGATTATTATTGTTATCGTTATTATTATTATGATGATGATGATGATGATGATTCAGTTATTGTTATCGTTATTAATTATTATTATTATTATTATTATTATTATTATTATTATTGTTATTATTATTATTATTATTATTATTATTATTATTATCATTATTATTATTGAGGAAGAAAGAAAAAGAGAATAGGAAAGGAACCGGACTGATTAGGACCATTCCCGAATTTCACTGGGGATCATTTCAGAGCCAGTCTGGGGATCATTTCGGGTCCGGGATCATTTCGGAGCCAATCTAAACACTTTGGGGATCATTTCGGGTCCAGGGATCATTTCGGAGCCAGGGATCATTTCGGGTCCTGTACAGATCGTCGGAAAACCTCGAAAAATCACCCTAAACTAGAATGCGCTTGTTCCAATTGGACACTAAAATATACCAGCTAAAAAATGGATTTCGCTTGACCAACCGCTAAACAATACCGGATCACCGAATGCAAACCCTATATATATAAAAAATACGACGGTCACTCCGATCAGCCGAATATAGAACCCCTGCCTCTTTCACATGGGAGTGTCCCCCGTGGAATAAAACAGAGGGGGCGTAAGAGGGGTCGAGGGGCGGGAGGGGGTTAGAGGAAGGTGGTGGGAGGGGCTGAGAGAATAGGGCGGGAAGAGGGAACCGAAAACCGCACACTAACTTTATTTATACACGATTACAGTGAAAGCGGTACCGCCTGTGGGGTCGTGTACAATACAATGAAAGATACAAATACTAAAGTTTCAGTGACGTATTATTTGTCGATGCTAAACAACCGGAAGTGAGAGGTGCCGAGTGAATAAAACGCAGATATATATTTTTTACCGAAGACCACGTCCAAAAATTAATAATAACCGCGAACCGCTCAGTCTCAGGTAAAACCGCAATACCGCAGTTTAAAATACAAATTACCACCAAAAATAACGCAAAACTGCATCACCGCAAACCCCTACGCCCCCCTCAAAATACCATCAGAACAGAAGCTATAGTATTGTGATGAGGTCATCAAAAATGGACGCCCCACTTCCCAGGAACAACGAGGGTTTATCATGTAATTTCAGAACCCATAGGACAAACAAATGATTATCATAGCTGGAAAGAGCTCGTTGAAATTAGTGAAACTGTGAGAAGATATGAATTTTCAAAAATCGAAATTTTGTATGAAAACCTTTGTTGGTAGATAAGAGTTGCCTCCAAGCGTAAATTTCTAAAGGTTTTCATATAAAATTTCGATTTTTGAAAATCCATCCTCGCAATTTGTGGAGCAATCTTTTCCAAACTTCACATTTTTACCAGTAATTTCAACGAGCTCTTTCCAGCTATGATAATCATTTTTTGAAAGAAACCACTGCACGACAGAAGTATTCTATGATAACGTGTTTTAATTAAAAAAAGACGGACTAAATACTAAGTAACTTTATTATTCTTTGAAAAATTGCTAAAATCATCGATCGTTTCCAGTCCCACGTCAAACTAGGTGCAGCGCGCGCATGTTGTAAAATTAATACCGCTGACTCAGTAGCATCGAGGCGCGTCATGTTGGAACCATTCATTATAAACTAAGTTTATTTTCACTCGCATTCATTTAACTACCTATTTCAGTTGAAGATAGCCATCCATAGTAGTTTTTGTTCGATCCTGCAAACACTATACTACTCACATTTGGTCACTTCAAGAACAACATTGTACTAACTAGAATTATGTAAACACTATACTACTCACATTTAGTCACTTCAAGAACAACATTGTACTAACTAGAATTATGTACAAAAGATCAACATATTTTAGAGAGTCGCCAAATACTCGACAAGACGTATTTGCTCAGCCCTAATTTCGAAAATTTTACGATTTAAATTTCACAAATTCTTTCTCAACAAAAGCTTGGGCTACCTGTGGTTCCACGAGTTATTAATTCTCTAAGTTATCATGCAGGCTACGCAAATGCCTCTTTTGTCAAGGAGTACAGCGGCGTCTAAGTCAAAACTGGAGTATTGAACACGATTTTTTGGGGGCAAAGAATTTACAAACATTCCTACAAATCAAAGTCAGGACGTGGCGGCCATTTTGGATGACGTCATCCATCATGGCCGCCATCTTTGTTCCGTTCAGTTTGCCTTCGAATGATTTCAAAACAAAAGTTTAGCGAAGTTGAAAAGTACCTGAAGAGTTCCTTATGGTCATGACAATGAAATAGTTTGATTTACAATGAAACTCTCAGAAAAATAAGATATATTTTTTCGATTTCTCAGCCAAAAATCCTGTACAAACGGTACATTATCAACTCACTAAAGACCTAGTGCCCAGTCACACTCGGTCATACTTTACGCCTCTCAGGAAAAGACTGTTTCACGATCAACTCATGCGAGGAAATTGTTACTATTAAATTCACCAACAAATTCTATTGCGCTTTTAAATAAAAGCTCCACTGTTCAGACGACTGGTTCACACACGCCATTGTTTATAATCGATAAAGGTATGGCCATAATAATGGTCTGATTTAGTCAATATCGACAAATATGGAAAGGCAAAAAAAAAAAAAAACAATTAACTGTCGAGTAACCATGTGACGTCATCATAAATCAACATGGCGACTTCCATGGATTCAGAAGGTTGGCATTAGATTCCATCCCTCAAAACCACCTCGGATTGATAGAACAATAGAACGATGCAGTAACACAATAGATTCGTTCTATTGTTTGGTCGGCCAAGGCGGTTTTGAGGGATGGAATCTAATGCCAACCGATTCAGAGACTCAACTTTCATTGCGAATTAAAAATCAAAGGCACCCATTGTATTGGCCAACTTGTGGATATGCGACCCGAAAGTTTACAGTGAATGATTGACGCTGTTCAATAACTCGTGGATTTGCAGCTCGAAAGTTTACAGCCGAGTGAGTGATCGAGTGACACTTCCGGTTCTGAAAGTCCCATCCCAATAACTCGTGGATTTGCAGCTCGAAAGTTTACAGCCGAGTGAGTGATCGAGTGACACTTCCGGTTCAAATGTCCTATCCCAAAATAACTCGTGAATTTGCTATCTAAGAGTTAATCAAGAATACTGACACTAGAGTGCATTTTTATCGAGGTCTGAACAGTGGAGGTTCCCTTTAGTCCAAGATGGATTCCATAACTTTGCGAACTCAATATACACGATGGATTGATTGCTTGGATTGTGTATCTCGTGATCGATATGGTAGAGTACATGATACAATGGTATCACTATACAGTGTCTTCTGCAGACATCAACAAGGGGTTGATGTACTCGAACCCTTCGAATTCTGTCTGGTCGATGTTTTCTAAGACTTTCCTGTAGAGATATAGAAAATAGAAAGTTAGGGGAAGGTGTTCGATAACGATGAAAATAGGTACTTACGGGTCATCGGGGTACTTACGGGTCATCGAGGTACTTACGGGTCATTGGGGTACATACGGGTCATCGAGGTACTTACGGGTAATCGAGGTACGTACGGGTCATCGGGGTTCTTACGGGTCATTGGGGTACTTACGGGTCATCGGGGTACTTACGGGTCATCGAGGTACTTACGGGTCATCGGGGCACTTACGGGTCATCGGGGTACTTACGGGTCATCGGGGTACTTACGGGTCATCGGGGATACTTACGGGTCATCGAGGTACTTACGGGTCATCGGGGCACTTACGGGTCATCGGGGTATATACGGGTCATCGGGGTACTTACGGGTCATCGGGGGTGAATTGAACGTCTTCATTAGTAAACTGAGGGTCGAAGTTTTCAAGGCCATATTGATCCGCGTTCTGTGGTTTGAAGGGCGGCGTTACTTGGCGTGCCTCTAACTGTTGAGTTTACAATACATACAATGTTAATGAGAGTTTGACTGATCACGGTCGAACCTCAGCAAACCGGACACAACCTATACCTGGTCCCAAGGGTGCATCGACTGTATTTAATTTGCATGTGGATTTGATCGGGAATGAAGCGCCAAAAATGAAACGAAGAAACAGACAGAGAGACATATGGACAGACAGACAGACAGACAGAGAGACATACGGACAGACAGACAGAGAGACATACGGACAGACAGACAGACAGACAGACGGACAGACAAATAGACATACGGACTGACAGACAGACAAAGAGTTAGACGGACAGATAATAGACAGATAGACAGACAGATAGACATACGGACAGACAGACAGACAGACGGACAGACAAATAGACATACGGACTGACAGACAGACAAAGAGTTAGACACGGACAGATAATAGACAGATAGACAGATAGATAGACATATAGACAAACAGATAGACAGACAGACATATAGACAAACAGATAGACAAACAGACAAATAGACAGACAGACAGACAAACAGACAGATAGACAAACAGATAGATAGACAGACAGACAGATAGACAAACAGACAGATAGACAGACAGACAGACAGACAGATAGACAAACAGACAGATAAACAAACAGACAGACAGATAGACAGTAGTTACGTACCTGTTCCCAGTTAATACTCCTAAAGAATCCATGCGCTGTAATATCCGCGAAACCAGTTTGTGCGTGACAGCCTAAACGTTCTTGTGGGTTCTATAATAACAAACAATCATGAGTTACACTAATATACTGCATCCATGGACAGTACAGGGATCTAGTGCGCATGGGCCTTACCTTGTTTAAAAACCCCTTCAGAATAGACGCTGCTTTAACTGATAACGATCGTGGTATTCTGATAGCCTTCTCCAGAATTACTAAAATCAATAGAGTATTAAAATGGTATTAGAAATGGTCCTGATTGGTTCCAATTATAACAATAGCGATGGTGATGCTGATGACTGTGATGATGATGATGGGCATGCTGCTACTGATGTTGTTGGTAATGATGATGGTGACAATGATGATGGTTGTGATGTTGATGGTGATGATAATTGTCATTACATGACGATGGTGAAGACGACGACGATGCTGCTGATGCTGCTGATGACAATGATGATGACGATGCTGCTGATGCTGCTACTAATGATGATGATGATGATGGCAATGATGATGGTGGTGATGATGACGATGCTGCTACTGATGACAATGATGATGACGATGCTGCTGATGCTGCTACTGATGATGATGGCAATGATGATGGTGATGATGACGATGCTGCTGATGCTGCTACTGATGATGATGACAATGATGATGGTGATGATGACGATGCTGCTGATGCTGCTACTGATGATGATGATGACAATGATGATGGTGGTGATGACGATGCTGCTGATGCTGCTACTAATGATGATGATGACAATGATGATGGTGATGATGACGATGCTGCTGATGCTGCTACTGATGATGATGATGACAATGATGATGGTGGTGATGACGATGCTGCTGATGCTGCTACTAATGATGATGATGACAATGATGATGGTGATGATGACGATGCTGCTGATGCTGCTACTGATGATGATGATGACAATGATGATGGTGATGATGACGATGCTGCTGATGCTGCTACTGATGATGATGATGACAATGATGATAGTGATGATGAGTGATGATGATACTGCTGATGACAATGATGATGACAATGATGGTGATGGTGACGATACTGCTGCTGCTGCTGCTGATGATGACAATGATGATGATGATTATGACTTCTTACCTTGAAACAGATAATCTTCCGTGTTTTGATCAGGATTATCTGCACTGCCAACGATTTCAAACGGTGAACGTCCAGCCAGCATCTCGTATAATAGAACACCTAA
>JAUJYZ010001487.1:60000-111419 GCA_033675265.1 Actinostola sp. cb2023 | reverse complement strand
GTTGGACCCAACATGCGGTTGCGATTTTGAACACTTCTTCAAGCATCATCCGACATTGTTTGCCCAACGTGCTGGTACGTTTGAACACTTCATTCCACTCATCCAACATTGGTGGACCCAACATGCTGGGACAGCGTGTTGAACACTTCTTCAACCATCCTCCACATTGTTGGACGATGAAATCCAGACAAGTGGATCCTCGGCATCCATTCTTATCGTGGTACCCATTTGTAGAAGTGCCAAACCATATGGTCCGTGACAGTACTACATTTTTAACAATTATTCACCAAAGCGAGGTGAATATCGGTGAATATAACCGAGACGAAGTCGAGGTTTTATCAACTGCTATTCACTGATTCCTGATGTGACTAAAATTTGTTTTAGTAGAATTACACAGGTGATTATTTTGAAAAATTAAAAAGTAAATAAGCATTTTAAAGAAAATAATTCTTTAATTCTATTTCCAATTTGGCAAAACGCTGTAGGTAAACTATCGAGAAATAGTCCGAAGTTCTCGACCATCCTGCGCGCTTGATTTTCTATAATCACCTGTGTAATTCCTACTAATACTAATAGTGTTATCTCCATGGTTTTCTATTGTTTCGTCCAGTGCTATTTAGTACTAATTAGTTAGTACCTGTTTTCATGGACATATGGTTTGTACTCTAATCATAATTTGTAAACTCTTTTTCTTCGTTTGTGTGTGTTTTTTTTATTGTCGAAAACTCATTATCAGAATGCCCCACTACGATCTATAGCCCCAGTTTGGGCATAGGTGCCAGGGACGGGAGGAACGATTGGGAATTTCACTGCACATGTCACTATCTCTAGAATCGAACGGTAAACTACATTAAGAATTCAAAAATGGCGGCCAGTGAACATTGTCAATGGGGTTCTAGGAGTGTTTTGTTTTGCATAGTCAGTCAAACCTCCATGCCTCTTCTTCGACGTCGGCGCTTTCCTCTACCTTCTCACCACTTGGCTCTTTGTTTCCATCCATGGTGGCACTGTTATCAACGTCATGTTTTGATTCACGATGGGCATCTTGAATCATACTTTCCTCGCCTGGCGTTTTTTCTCCCTTGTGGTCATCCTTAGCAACGTCATCGTTTGCTGGAAGATCGGCCTTTTTCGTACTTTCGTTGCTTGATTTTGTACTTTCTTCGTTGCTGCAACCTTTAGCAGTGTCATCCTTAGCTGGAAGATGGGCCTCTTTCGTACTTTCGGTCGCTTGATTTTGTACTTTCTTCGTTGCTGCAACCTTTAGCAGTGTCATCCTTAGCTGGAAGATGGCCTCTTTCGTACTTTCGTCACTTGATTTTGTACTTCCTTCGTTGCTGCAACCTTTAGCAGTGTCATCCTTTGCTGGAAGATCGCGGACTTCTTTCATGCTTTCATCGCTTGATTTTGTACTTCCTTCGTTGCTGCAACCTTTAGCAGTGTCATCCTTTGCTGGAAGATCGCGGACTTCTTTCATGCTTTCATCGCTTGATTTTGTACTTCCTTCGTTGCTGCAACCTTTAGCAGTGTCATCCTTTGCTGGAAGATCGCGGACTTCTTTCATCTTTCATCGCTTGATTTTGTACTTCCTTCGTTGCTGCAAACCTTTAGCAGTGTCATCCTTTGCTGGAAGATCGCGGACTTCTTTCATGCTTTCATCGCTTGATTTTGTACTTCCTTCGTTGCTGCAACCTTTAGCAGTGTCATCCTTTGCTGGAAGATCGCGGACTTCTTTCATACTTTCATCGCTTGATTTTGTATATTCTTTGTTGCTGTGACATTTGGGAGCGTCATCCTTTGCTGGAAGATCGCGGACTTCTTTTCATACTTTCATCGCATGATTTTGTATATTCTTTGTTGCTGTGACATTTGGCAGCGTCATCCTTTGCTGGAAGATCGCGGACTTCTGTCATACTTTCATCGCCCGAGTCTTTATTTGCTTCTTGTAGTTTTTCCTTAATGAACTTGAAAACAGAATCTTTTGCGCAATAAGAGGTCCACACATGCTCGTCGGTCCCTAGTGAAAATGTGACATGAGAATAAAGTACTGCAGCCAAGCATAAGTAATGTCGAATTTGGAAATAATTGAAACTGCCAATTAGCCATTTCAAAAAACGAGCAGGGGACTGGGACCAAGTTCGTAAAACTAATTCAATGAGAAACAGCAAAAGTGGGCATCATTTTCTGAGAGCAGATCAAACTTAGCTAGTCTGGAAAGTTAGGTGAACTTCGGCTTAATATTGACTTAATATTGACATATTTGATGCTAGAGGGCATCAAAGATGTCTATTTTCCCATACAAACTCTGTAAATTTTTGATGTTGTCCAGTCAAACCATACATTCACTGTAAAATTATGGCTGGACAACACAATTTCAGTAGTTTATAATTCCGACAGAATTTCGTCATTTTTCTTATTACAATAATTCTAATAAACTCGTTCCCAGTTCCCATGCAGTGGTGAGAGGAATTTAGATTGAATTCAATCATTTCCAGATAAGGGCGCTTTCCATTTGGCAGAACTGACTGGTCTGATCAACCGCTTCTTAAATGGAACGTGTCAGTTCTGAGAACTATCTGAACCAGTTCCCAGAACTGGTCGGAAAGACCAGTCAGTTCTGCCAAATGGAAAGTGCCCTAATTGTGTAGTATGGGATTTTAGGCTGATCACGTGGTCGAGGTGTTATATGTATCTGCATGCCGAAGTCGAGGGAAATTGATATATTTATTTGTTGTTACCTGCCGACACCAACTCGCAGTCGCTCGCCCTGTATGTTATGGGTTTGTCTAGCGGCTGTAGTGAAGATATCCAATTCCTTGTTGTCTGTGGAAAACAAACAAAACTTTGAATGTCACACGCTGAAATACGATTGTGCGCAATGTTGCACCGTGTGTCTGCAGTTTAGCCTACGAAAATCTACCCTGTTCCTAGTCTCTGTCACGCTACCATCACAGCTACATGTCGGCTATAAACATTAGAGTAGCTCTAGCTTGCATCGCCCGGTGCTGGGGAGAAAAGGAGGGGAAGTTCCTCTCCCCTCCATCACTCCATTACCCTCCTTTTTCCCCCCAGCGCCGGGCTACGCAGACTAGAGTAGCTCCATCGAAGGTACCACCCTACATTGCGGTGAGTACCTCCCCGCCCAGGGCAGAGGGGTAAGCACAAGGAAAATGTTGAGAAGGAACGTCATTAGCTGCAAGTAACTGCTAGGCATTCGTACCATCTTCATACCATACCTTCTTAAACCATTTTAGTATCTTCTTGGACTCTGAGCCTCGCAAACAATGAATTGAGTCGGTAAATGCAACGGCTTTGATGCGCTTCATGCTATCGGGTATCGTGCGCACCTGAAAAACGATTGTAATCACTAAACAATTTCCCAGAACAAATGGCAGTGACAACAACAAAGAATAAGGTAAACTCTGAAGCCCCGTTTTAATACGGCAGAGAAAAAGAAAACAAAGCGATATCCTGTTTTTCAGAACGTACTTAGGGTAGTCGAGCCCAGGCTACTCCCTCGAGCCCAGTGTATTACCTCAAGCCAAGGCTACTCCCTCGAGCCCAGTGTATTCCCTCGAGCTCAGGCTACTCCCTCGAGCCCAGTGTATTCCCTCGAGCCCAGTGTATTCCCTTGAGCCCGGTGTATTCCCTCGAGCCCGGTGTATTTCCTCGAGCCCAGTGTATTCCCTCGAGCCCAGGCTACTTACTCGAGCCCAGTGTATTCCCTCAAGCCCAGTGTATTCCCTCGAGCCCAGTGTATTCCCTCGAGCCCAGGCTACTCCCTCGAGCCCAGTGTATTCCCTCGAGCCCAGGCTACTTACTCGAGCCCAGGCTACTCCCTCGAGCCCAGTGTATTCCCTCAAGCCCAGTGTATTCCCTCAAGCCCAGTGTATTCCCTCGAGCCCAGACTACTCCCTCGAGCCCAGTGTATTCCCTCAAGCCCAGTGTATTCCCTCGAGCCCAGTGTATTTCCTCAAGCCCAGTGTATTCCCTCGAGCCCAGGCTACTTACTCGAGCCCAGTGTATTCCCTCAAGCCCAGTGTATTCCCTCGAGCCCAGGCTACTTACTCGAGCCCAGTGTATTCCCTCAAGCCCAGTGTATTCCCTCGAGCCCAGGCTACTTACTCGAGCCCAGTGTATTCCCTCAAGCCCAGTGTATTCCCTCGAGCCCAGTGTATTCCCTCGAGCCCAGGCTACTCCCTCGAGCCCAGTGTATTCCCTCGAGCCCAGGCTACTTACTCGAGCCCAGGCTACTCCCTCGAGCCCAGTGTATTCCCTCAAGCCCAGTGTATTCCCTCAAGCCCAGTGTATTCCCTCAAGCCCAGTGTATTCCCTCGAGCCCAGTGTATTCCCTCGAGCCCAGGCTACTCCCTCGAGCCCAGTGTATTCCCTCGAGCCCAGGCTACTTACTCGAGCCCAGGCTACTCCCTCAAGCCCAGTGTATTCCCTCAAGCCCAGTGTATTCCCTCAAGCCCAGTGTATTCCCTCAAGCCCAGTGTATTCCCTCGAGCCCAGACTACTCCCTCGAGCCCAGTGTATTCCCTCAAGCCCAGTGTATTCCCTCAAGCCCAGTGTATTCCCTCAAGCCCAGTGTATTCCCTCGAGCCCAGACTACTCCCTCGAGCCCAGTGTATTCCCTCAAGCCCAGTGTATTCCCTCGAGCCCAGTGTATTCCCTCAAGCCCAGTGTATTCCCTCGAGCCCAGGCTACTTACTCGAGCCCAGTGTATTCCCTCAAGCCCAGTGTATTCCCTCGAGCCCAGGCTACTTACTCGAGCCCAGTGTATTCCCTCAAGCCCAGTGTATTCCCTCGAGCCCAGGCTACTTACTCGAGCCCAGTGTATTCCCTCAAGCCCAGTGTATTCCCTCGAGCCCAGTGTATTCCCTCGAGCCCAGGCTACTCCCTCGAGCCCAGTGTATTCCCTCGAGCCCAGTGTATTCCCTCAAGCCCAGTGTATTCCCTCGAGCCCAGTGTATTCCCTCGAGCCCAGTGTATTCCCTCGAGCCCAGTGTATTCCCTCGAGCCCAGTGTATTCCCTCGAGCCCAGTGTATTCCCTCGAGCCCAGTGTATTCCCTCAAGCCCAGTGTATTCCCTCGAGCCCAGGCTACTCCCTCGAGCCCAGTGTATTCCCTCGAGCCCAGTGTATTCCCTCAAGCCCAGGCTACTCCCTCGAGTCCAGGCTACTCCCTCGAGTCCAGGCTACTCCCTCGAGTCCAGGCTACTCCCTCGAGCCCAGTGTATTCCCTCAAGCCCAGGCTACTCCCTCGAGCCCAGGCTACTCCCTCGAGCCCAGTGTATTCCCTCGAGCCCAGGCTACTCCCTCGAGTCCAGGCTACTCCCTCGAGCCCAGTGTATTCCCTCAAGCCCAGGCTACTCCCTCGAGCCCAGTGTATTCCCTCGAGCCCAGTGTATTCCCTCGAGCCCAGGCTACTCACTCGAGCCCAGGCTACTCCCTCGAGCCTTAGCCAACAGAAAATCTTCTACCAACCTACCAAATGTTGAACGACCACACCTCCATAACTATGGGCTACGATTGCAATGTCTTCGGCGGCAGCATCCTTTATGAAATGGTTCCAAACATACATGAAGTGACGTTCAGGATTTTCACTTCCCTGATTAAAATAAAACATTTTGATGTTACAATTTAAAACGACAAACTCTAATAAGAGTCCCCTCTCCAATAAGAGCTCCTCTCCAATAAGGGTCCCTCGCTAATAAGGGCACCTCTAATAAGGGCCCCTCTAATATTAGAGCCCCCTCAATCATGCACTATGGTATAACAGGTTTTGGACGAATGGATTTTATCATGGCCTTTTCAAGCTATGATGATGAATATTTACCTTTTTTTAATTTGGCTCCTGATCATTTTCATATAATTGACAATGTTATTGTAATTATGTGTTTCAAAATCATGTTGACGGAGGGATAGCGTCCCCCATTCCTTGGAAGAAGACTACATCAATAAACAATAATCATACCTTAATTATGCCATTATCGTAGTTTTGATTTCCATTGGTGATAATTATGCCAAAACCATCCTGAAATGAAACAGACGGTGAGAACTTTACTCTCTCTCCCCTCCCTCTTCCCCCGAAAAATGCAGACTGCGCCACTTACACAGGCTAACTATGAGGTAGCCTGGATGGGCTAAAGAAGAGGATCATATGACAAGTACCTTCAGTGCTTGTTCGATGTAAGGCTCCATTGTTCCAGACTCCCAGCTGTGATTAATGATCAAGCTATTTGATTGACACAAATGTTTATCAGAGAATCCTGTCACTCTACTGCAATGGAGCAAGAACCCATCCCACTACCATGGACCAAGAACCCACCCCACTACCATGGACCAGGAACCCACCCCACTACCATGGACCAGGAAACCACCCCACTACCATGGACAAGGAACCCAACCCACTACCATGGACAAGGAACCCAACCCACTACCGTGGACAAGGAACCCAACCCATTACCATGAACCAGCAACCCACCCCACTACCATGGACCAGGAACCCACCCCACTACCATGGACAAGGAACCCAACCCACTACCGTGGACAAGGAACCCAACCCATTACCATGAACCAGCAACCCACCCCACTACCATGGACCAGGAAACCACCCCACTACCATGGACCAGGAACCCACCCCACTACCATGGACCAGGAACCCACCCCACTACCATGGACCAGGAACCCACCCCACTACCATGGACCAGGAACTTACCCTAGTACCATGGACCAGGAACCCACCCCACTACCATGGACCAGGTCCAGGAACTCACCACACCTCACTACCCCCACCCCACTACCATGGACCAGGAACCCACCTTCTTGCCCACTGACCAGCTCGTACTACACCACTGCCGTGGATAAGAATTAGCAGTTTTTTTAGCTTGATGAGCATTTTCACTTCTAAAGAAAAACCCTGTGGCATCGCCATGTTTAGCATTGTCCTACAGAAACAATGAACCATTTGTCAACATTCCACCTTATCAATGTACAGTAATCTAAAGGTATATTTATATACTCTTGACCTAATTACATTTGTACTTGTTGGACTGCCTGTGGCATGCCGAGTTGAGAAATTGGCTTTCTTTTTCTTATGGTCACAAATCCCCAACTGGGTACCTGAGGCACATGTGCTCTGTGCCGCTGAGGAAAACGAAGGTTCATAACTCATTGCTGAAGCCTGCTGAGTGAATGCTTATAAATAGAGCATCTTGTTAACATTATGACCCCAAAGCTTGTTTATGAGGGGAACAGAATCGTCAATAGAAATTTGAGCAAAAGTCTAATTTCTGATTGTTTTTTTTTTTTTAAATAAATATCAGATGTTTTGATGTTTATAACTTACAGTATTTACTGTATTTGCTGGCTACAAGGTACACAGGCAGTCCAACCATTGTTTCTGAGGGTACTTACAGTATAATTAAAAATATATATTTGTATGCGCAAGTCTTTTTTGATGGGTTTCCTGTGGTAGAGTGAGCTCCCTAAGTGCACATCCCACAAAAAAAACCAAGACTGCCCACAGAAATGCAGTATTGAAACTTTGTGCATTGTTTGGGCGGTCTTGCGGGACGCACACAGCTAGGGAGTCCAACATAATACATATCGTAGCAATTAAAGAGTAGATTGTTTTGATGTGACATCATAGTGATATAGGGTGATATTATATCGTGTTGATATCATGATAATGAACCAAGAAATGGATTGCTGCAATCAAAAGTAATATTAAAAGTAGTGATGTATACTCATTTATAATGTGTACTTACTGGAATAATAACTTTTTTCAATTTCAATTTCTCTTCAAGTCTTAAATAAACAAATTCTGTAATCATCTAGAAAATAAAACAATAGACTCATTTAGCTTGGGCATTATGTTTTCCCATGTCAGACCAAGAGTCATTCCCCTGAGTGTTAGATTCTTTGTTTGAGTGACAGCCATATTTATGTCAAGCGTTACTGCATGATATATAATACTCAGGGGAATGACAGACTGGGGAGAGTTGCTCACAGGATTACTCATATAAAATATATTTGCGAAAAACTTAAGGCATCCACTTGCTGTCACCGTGCGTGTTTTTGTACTGTGCCATGTTGGTGCTGTGTGCCATTGAATACAAAGTTTGAGCTAGTATAACTACATTGGTGTCTGTACTAGTCCCATGACAATTCCACAACTCGCCCCATTCTCTTGCAGTCCTTTTTAATACCATATTTGGTTTAGGAAACCCATAAACATTGTAGTTTTTAACATATTTGGGTTCCCTGTGTACGAACTTAAATAAATAATAATAATGATATAATAGTGAATAAATAAATAAATAAATAACCTCTCCAATAGCCTCATATCGTTGTTGGTTCTTTTCTCTGTCTCCATGGAACACATCAAATTCAAAGGGTTTACCATTTTCTATGTTTCTCAAACTTGTCTCACCACCTACTACAGTACATAAATTGTAGTTAAAAGTACATCAAATATACAAGTGATATATGGTATTCAGTAAAAGAACAGCTACAGTATTCATTCCTCCCCCTCCCCCACAGTCTATTAGTCTATACATGTATATACCAGGGGCGGATCCAGGGGGAGGGTTCTGGGGGTTGCAACCCCCCCTATGGATATTTTTTTAATACCGCTTGTATAGATATGTCTGTCCGTAGGTCTCTCTTGCACTTTCAGCTCTCTCCCTCGTAAGAATAATATAATTCATTCATACTGTTTACACGACCGTTCGACTTCGAGGCCGGTTTGACTGATAACAAAAAAAGAACCTGCCGTTTTTAGCGCCGTCAAAAACGTATGTGAAGCCTTCATACTTGTAAGCTCACCCAAGAAGACTCTTCCAAGCATCTTTGTTGGATGTCCAATAAACTCAAAATTTTACTGAAAATTGAGTTTTGTTGTGTTACTGCGAAAATCCTTGTATCGCGACCTTTCGTTTTGTAAACTTCAGATGGATTTTGGATTTTTCTGTTCCGCCAATATATTTTTTGTACTAATTAGTACTAAATACAATACATAACAATAGAAATGTCACTATTTAGTACTTTAAAGAATGATGTTTATGCTGAGTTAACTTTGTACTCAAGAAATGGACATATATATAGTGATTGTCGGAACAGAAAATCCCAAAATCCAACTGAAGTTTTCAAAACAAAAGGTCGTGATACAAGGATTTTCGCTGTAATGAAAACAACTCCAGATCTCTAAAAATTGCATTTTAGAGCTTGTATATTTCAAAATTTTCTGGGGGGGCATACCCCCACACCCCCTAGTAGTTCGCGGCTTTGCCGCTCACACAACACAACGGCCGCAACACAACCCCCTGTTTGACAAAAACCTGGATCCGCCCCTGTATACGTACAGTCATTCTCAAAAAGGTTGTCCAGATGAAAAGACTACAATACTACAATAAAGTCACGTGATTCATTATGTTTTCAATTTCTGTGCATGGAACTGCGAGTTGATACCAGCGCCATTACATTCAGTTCTCACAATGCTGTGTACTTTTGCATCTCAAATTGAAATTTCACGAGAGGAAATTGAATACATAATGAATCACGTGACTTTATTGTAGTATATTGTATGGTAGTTTTTTCATCTGGACAACCTTTTTGAGAATGACTGTATACAGAATATATACTGGTAAATACAAATTAATCACATGTTAATACTATTAATATTTTTACCATGTTTAAAATGATAACCAAACTCTTCCAATGTCTTTGGTTTTGATCCTCGTGATGATTGCGAAGAACATTCTTTTTGTGTTCAGAAAAAATTAAACTGAATTAAAATTCATATGCAGGGCCGTACACATAACCCAAAATTTAAGGGGGGAGGGGGGCAGTACATATTTAACAAAAATAAATAAAATAAAAATAGAACAGTACTTTTTGCTATCTTTTTCACCTTGCTAGTGGGGCAATTTAGGTGGGGATGTACACTATATACATGTATGTATGTGCTATGACTGTGCTGATACAGACACTGATATTTTATTCATCGCAGCTTAAGTGTCTGTATCGGGGTATATATACAGATCAATGCATGTGACCGATTCAACCAACCTGGTTGGATCAATTGCTCATGAATTATTAATGATATGATAAGTTCATATACTTACTCATGTGGTTGCCCATACTGAACTGCATATTAATGTGATTTCTGTCTGCATGAAATGTTCTCCAACCCTTGACTGTGCAATAATCTTTGTATTCAACTCGTACAAAACTACAAACCTTCAATTAAAGAAATGTTCATGTAGCGTGTCCATGTCTAATGGCATTAGTGACATAACTCAGATATATAACTTAAGCTTATTTGAACACAAAATATATATATCAACTGAAGACAGTTACACTCTATTTATACCCTACTATAACTCAGTATAAGATCTATATACTAGAACTGCTATCAACAGCCTCATCGTACCTTTGAACATGTATTTATGACCGTTGTAAAGTACAACAAAACGATGCCAATCCTAGTAGCCAACATACGACGTATTCTCAGTACTTTCTTTCTTGGAAATGATTATGAATATAGCTTCTAAACACCCAGGCCTGGTTACCCAGTCTACTTACCAGGGAGGGGTGAGGAGAGGTTTGGTAACAACATGGCGGCGCATAACAACAGCAAACGAAGTGAAACACAGAGTGATTCTGATATTAGTGGATTACAGGATCTTAAAATAAGTACAACTACAACTAAATCAAGATCTCCACAACGGTCCCCAAGAGCTACTAGAACCACTGGATCAAAGGCTACTCGGGCAAAGATTAAAGTGCCTAGCAACCAAGATATTCCGAAGATCATGGCCAAAGCCAAAGGCTCTAGCACTTCTAAAGCGATTGTTGGTAGACCCAGCCTTGGAATAACACCTAAAGACTACACATGCCGACCTATAATACCGGCCAAAAAGGCAGAACTCTTGCCTGTTGCACGTGCAATGCATCGGGAAGAGTTTGCACCAAGAGTCAAGAAACTCTTTGACCCTGAGAGAGAAGCGGCCATAGAAGCCATCCAAACAGGTATCTATATAGGATGGCGGTGCGAGGGGATCAAACACGACTGCATACGCGTTGGCAGCAATTCAAAGTGCTTCTGTGGCCATCTGCTTCATGAGCACGATAGTTACAACGGGCACAGCGTACGCGTACCTTGTGCCGTTGCAAAATGCAAGTGCAAAGCCTTTGCTTTCGTACCTTCGAGGGCTGAAGATGTCGGGGAATTCTGGCTCCAGCGGCGCCCCACCTTCGATCCCAGCACTTGGCGAGCAAAGTGTAAGTGCAAGCACACGCATGAAGAACACGCGCCCAGTGGGATGAGAGGGTGTCGTTGTCGAGGTTGTGGCTGCTCACAGTTTTACTCAGACTTTCTCTGTTGCGCTTGTGACCAGCACTGGGAAAATCATGACACGGTGTTTGAAACGACAGAAATGAGAAAGATGGAGGGGATACCCTATGGAGAGGATTATCTGCCTTTTAACGAGTTTCCAGAGCTACGTAATGTGGTTCTGACAGGCAGAGAAGATGACGACAGCCAGTACCAACAATTGACTGATGGTAGATTTGCTGTACCTAAAGACTCGCCCAGCCAGCTTGCATTGCAATTAAGGGGTAGCAATCCCTCTGGATCCCACTCCAATCCATTCGGCAGATAAGTAACTTGTATAAATGATATGTACAGCACTTGTATAGATGATATAGCACTTGTATATAGATGACACAGCACTTGTATAGATGATATAGCACTTGTATAGATGATATAGCACTTGTATAGATGATATAGCACTTGTGTGATATGGTGCGTTCTAAAAAAATTGTACCTGAAAAGCTCACGCGGAATAACGGTAGGATTTATATACAAGCGTTGTTCACGAATTAAAGTTCATTTGATTATAAAGTTGAACCTCCGGTTGCGACCACTCTCGTAATCGACCACCTCTCGTAAGCGGCCAGTTTTCCAAAATACCAAAAGTTTAGTTCCAAGTCAAATCACTATAGTTGGAACTTCTCGTAAGCGACCGCCTGTCGTAAACGACCACAAAGCTTGACATTTTGCGTGATATGCGGCTTGGGGAACACGGAGGGCATTGTTAGCCTGTCATTTGAAGGCAAATAATGAGATTCAAGGACTTCTAAAATTGATATTTTAACAGCTGATTGAAACCAAGCAATAGAGGATTCATAAAGTCGTACCTTAACTACAACCTTTCCACTACAAATAGCTTCAGCCATCTGAAAGAGTACTTACAAATCTACATTTAAGGAAAGTCTCACTGCTATAGACAAAATATTCAAGAAGTTATTATGGATCAAAAACAGAGTTTTGTATGTGTTTTTTTTTGTTTTCATGTTTTTTTCTTCACGATATATAAAAGTCCTTATAACTTCCCCCAGGATTTTAATATTTCACCTTCAAACTCACAAACGTCAGTAATTTATTGGAACATTTGCTTTCTGTTTAACTTTTTTTGCCGGTTACTTAAAGGGGGACTAGTACGTAAATCGTTCAAAATTTGATTTAGCTGAAACTTCACTGAAATAATCTCAAAGACCCATACAATCACTGGTTAATTTTTTTCTCAAAAATTCCAATGGGAAGTAATACATTTTTATGATTCTTTAGAGATTTCAGTGACGTCACTTACTCAACCCAAACTCAGCTCCATACATTTCTTTGTATTTTGTGATCAAAATATCTGAAAGGTTTATTCAGATAACAGCTCTGCACTGAAGAAAACTAGTCAAACAATCAATCATAAGCACATATAAGGTAAG
This sequence comes from Actinostola sp. cb2023, assembly GCA_033675265.1. Lineage (NCBI taxonomy): Eukaryota > Metazoa > Cnidaria > Anthozoa > Actiniaria > Actinostolidae > Actinostola > Actinostola sp. cb2023. The sequence goes on along the minus strand of JAUJYZ010001487.1, from coordinate 98,628 downwards.
AAAACTCCTTCACAAAAACGTTTAGCTTCATAGAAATAAAATAATTCAAGACATTAAACATGAAGAAATGTATGGAGCGAAGCCGTGATGATGTTTGGGTTGAGTAAGTGACGTCACTGACACTTCTACAGATTCATCAAAATGTATTACTTCCCATAGGAATTTTTGAGAAAAAAATTAACCAGTGATTGTATGGGTCTTTGAGATTATTTCAGTGAAGTTTCAGCTAAATCAAACTTTGAACGATTTACGTACTAGTCCCCCTTTAAAGCAAAACAATTTTAATTATTTTAACTATTATGCTAATTAGCAGCGGCCATTCATGAAACTGAAATGCTTGCTTTTGAATAAAAAACATCGATTCATCGTCTAAAATGAGTGGTTTTACAGTTTTAGAAAGTTAACCAGTTAATCTGAACCAAAGATGGTCGTTTATTCGATCGCCTTGACTGAGATTCCTCACAGGCATCTTTGGTTTCTATGGCCGGTCGATAATTAAATCATTCTGGCTGTGACGTGTTGGGCTTTGTTATGTTACAATCTTAGCTCTTTATATACAGCCGTGTTGTGGACCAGTTCTAGCTCAAATGGGACCAAAACGCTGGTTGAATATTCGTATTTTTCGCCATTGTTTTCCTGCTATTCTTTCTTTTGTCCTTGGCGTGGTACTTACAGCCTTGATGTGCAGCCACAAGACGCCACAATGCGATGTGCAGCAAATGGCAGCCATCGACGTGCATAACGTGGAACACATAGCTGAACCAGCAACAATCCAGTCTCAGGAAGCTACTGCAGAGCCTACCACTGAACAACCTACTACTATTTTACCGGCTACAAAAGAGCCTTACCCGCCATTGTTAGCCGATAGGAAGGGCCTTGTGATTACTCCACACGATTGCCCTGAAAACTTATTTCTTTTAATCCTTGTTGTGACTTCAAGTCGGAACTTTGAATCACGGAAAGCCATTCGTCGCTCGTGGGGCGAAGACAGTTCGAAAAAGAACGAAACCAGCTCGGAGAGCTTTCGTGTTGTGTACGTCCTGGGCTCGGATGGCAAAAATGATCGGCTCATTACGAGAGAGGCAAAACGGTACCGTGATATCATACGAGGTGGTTTTGAGGACTTTTATCGGCAGAATGAGCAGCACGCTGTCAAAGCACTCATAGGCTTTAAATGGTCGACTACATCTTGTAAAGCTAAATTTATTGTCAAAGTTTCTTCAGAAAGTTTTGTTAATGTCCCTGTGCTTATCTCCTTGCTAAAAACAAAAGCTCCAGCCGTGGATGACAAACCCACCGATGGACTTTACATGGGCTTCTGTCACGGTAAGAATATTGGAGGAGTGACAGCCGTTCGCAACTCGGGTAGTCCATGGTATATATCTGAGAATGAATGGCCCGATAAGCACCTCCCGCCTTATGCTTCTAGTATGGGCATTGTAATGTCTTATGACGTCGTTGAGCAAATCGTGGAATTGTCCGTCAAGGTAAGGCCAAGTAATGAGTATGTGCCGCAGAAGGCTGACTTTCTTTCTGTAGGGAATATTTTAGCAGTCATATGGTGTCACCCCAATCAGTTTTGCGCTTAGGCGTCTTTTGTCTTGAGCATAACGAAATGCTCTATAACTATAATGTAGTCCATATTCCTGACTGATACTCATCAGTTTCTCTAGAGCAGGTCCAGATCGCGCGATATTCGTATAAAACTGATTTCAATCATTGTTGTTTACCGCGGTTGCTATGGTGACACCTATTACGCGCTTTTCGAGTCACGCGCTCGACCACACCCAAATCTGTCGTTGCCACACCCAGCGCGTAACTCGCAGTGACTGTGAGAGATTAGAAGCGCATAACTCGAAGAATACCTGCCCTCTCCGATCACTTGTGCAGTACAATTCAGTTTGATTCGGCTTTGGAAAGACTTCGTAACAACCGATTTAAATAGTGCTGTGTATGTGATCTATTATATTGACTTTATATTCTGAATGTTTTATATGTGTGCTGATGTCATTTAATTCCCGATACTGCAGGAGAAGCTCATCCACATTGATGACGTATATTTTGGTATCATGGCCAAGAAGCTGTCAATCACCTGTCAAGACGAGTCATCGAGATTTGATACTTCCTACACAACTATGTTGACTGAATGTGAAGACCTGAGCTTTTGTATCCTCGGCGGAGTTCCTTCGAAAGATATGTTCTATTTGAACCAAAATGTAAGAAATCTAAAAGAAATCTGCTAATTAAAAGAGATCGTCATGGTGACTGATCAGCTCTACACAGAAAAAGATCTAGATGAACATACAGCAGTCAAAAAACGTTGATACTGAATATAGTGTATTCCAAGACCGAAATGCATTATGGGACTTGTGTTTTATTGTCTAAAGTAATATAAATAATAATAATTTATTTTATTTTTTGTGTATTCCATCAGAAACAATATACTAGCTCCATATGGCGAACAAATCGCTGTATATTTACTTTTTATTTCAAAATAACGAGGCCCGCACTAGGAATGCACTATTCAGTGCAGTATTCAGTTTTCAACATTTTTTGAAATAGCTGTATACCAAAGCTGCAAGTCAACTTTTTACTGTCCTCATTGGACAGAATTCATAGCATGGTCGCTGGCTATGGCTACCCGTCTCCGTTAATATGGACAAGACAATAATAATAATAATAATAATAATAATAATAATAATAATAATAACGGTTTATTACTGTATATCTACAGAGTGGCTCTTCACTTGTCCACAATAAGACACGTAGAAGATATAGTGTCTTCTTTGATACAATTGTCCGAGGGGTTAAGCGTTAGCCGTAAAAAGGCCTAAAATTTAGTCGTTGGGCGTAAAATTAGAGAAAAATTAGCATTTTGAAACCATTTTCATTGAATTTTCACGTCTGAACTCACTGAACGCACGTAAAAAGTTTTAGCCGTTAAGCGTCGAGACCCTCTCGTCTCTATCAAACGGTTCGATTCTCTCCCAGCGGGTGGCTCAGCTAATTCTAAAGACAGTCAGTTTCCCGGCTTCTCTTTCCATCCCCATGGCCAATTACATCGCTACTTGTTTGGCGTTTTACAATAAGGCATCACTGAGTGGCCCCTGCATTATTGCATGGAACTACAAGAATCTGGTTGATAGGCCGGTAGGATTAGTCGGAGTATGAGCCCAAGCCGTATGAACGATTATCACATATTTTAGACTCAACTAGTAACTTTATCTACTACTTTATTATTCAGAGTAATAAAATGAATAAATTAAACCGGAATTCACAGGCCTGTGAACCGAGCGCGCTCTGCTCTAGGGCAGCCCATCAGGGTATAGGGTAATAGGTGTAGGGTTAGGCAGGGGCGTAGAGAGGAAGGGATCCCCCCTCCTCAACCCCGGACCCCTGTATGACACGGACTGAAGGTTGAAGCAACCTGAGACCACAGGTAGCCCAAGCTAACCAGAGTGTAAACTTCAAACGAGTCATAACTCGCTCAATGTTTTACCGTAATCCTAGAGTTAATAAAATAACTCACAAAGAATAACTACGAACAATTTGAAAACAATTTATTGTATTTTTCTTCAAATTTTTTTTTCTGTTCAAAACTCTATATAAAGCGATATAAAGCCTCAAAATTGGGTTAGCTTGGGTTACCTGTGGTGAGACAAGCCAGGCTACCCAGCTGTGCAATTAAACAACGTTTCTTTCATAACAAATTATTGTGCCGGATTCGCTTCGAAAATGACTCGTAAGTACTGCTTTATTCAATACTAGAGCTTAAATGTAACTGATATACACTTTGCCTCCATTTATGACCACATTTGAAAGTAGTAGTAATTATTAAATAGATACTATTAAGCTTATAAGATGATTGGCGGTGAACTGATCGTCTCGATCGTGATCACAGAGCAACGTAATCTTTTATAGAGATATGAAAAAGTCTCTCTCATGTGCTGATTTAGCGAAATGATTAGTAATTTATTATATTATCAATTAGTAGCTCTAAAGGATTGTTTTGCTCTGGAGATCATATGATATGATATAGCCGTTCAGATTGATTTAATGGTATCAATATTTAATGCCGGGTTTATGAATGCCAATACACTTTGTAATCTAGACTCTTAAGTTACGTGTATCCATATGCTATTGTCCCACAGTTGTCAATATTTCAATCAGAAAATGACAATACACTTAGTTTAATAACACTGTCTTGATTAGTAAGGCTTGAAGAGAGAGAGAAAATGCAAGGTCCTTGATCATGAATAAATAAGATACAATCGTGTTTTATACACTGGCTAGAGTAGAGAATACCAGTCCACTATAATATCGTATAAAGACGACTGCTACTGCAGTCCGCACTCATTTCATGTATGTATTTATGGATGATTTTAGACTGCAAAACAGCCCCTACTTCTTCGCGAAACTCCGTTGAGAAGAGTTGAAGTCCGATCGAGTCATTGGGGCCGCGAGAGAACAAGTCCCTACTTCTCGCGCTTCTCCCCTTCTCGCCTCACTCCCCTCGTCTTTTCGTCTCGCCTTATTCTCTCGCGGCCCCAATGACTCAATCGGACTTCAACTCTTCTTGACAGAGTTTCGCAAAGAAGTAGGGGCTGTTCTGCAGTCTAGGATGACTTGGGACCGCTGTGTAATCACAGTTTATAAGCGGTCCATATAACCACAGGTAGCCCAAGCATAGAGTTATACGTCTAGTAATCTGCATTGCTACCGTGGTCCACGGTACATAGACATAGCCACAGGTAGCCCAAACATAGAGTTATACTAGTAATCTGCATTGCTACCGTGGTCCGCGGTACATAGACATAACCACAGATAACCCAAGCATAGAGTTAAATGTATATGAATATTACCTAATCCATAGCAAATTCATCAACTTATCTTAGATATGTATGGGGGGGGGGGGGGGTATTGATTGGCGGTCGGTTTTGAAAATGAGCCCTAAAAGGTATGCATAAATTAAAAGAGCTGTTGAAGCCATGTTCATTTCGACCCTTAAAAGGTACGGCCATATATGGCGAAAAAGTGATTGTGCTGATATCGTTTAAATTAATCAGTGACTGGACAATATCGTGTTACGTACGTAACTGACTTTTGTGTCGGAACCCTAAAAGGTACACACAGGAAATATTTTCAACCCTAAAAGGACCGCCGATCACCCCTACCACTTGGACAAAGGGAGTACCCAGGGCGGTACTCAGGGGTATCAGTGACGGGGAGGTGCGAATGAGGCCAAACTTTTTAACCCCCAAAAAGTCCATTACGCAAAAACAAGACCCCAAAAAAGTCCAGCGGCCCAAAATCGTAACCCCAAAAATGTCCAATTTCTCTGCATAAAATCGAGAACGGTAGGATATCATTTTTATCAACCCCAAGAAAAGTCCTTGCAAAATCTTTATTGATATCAAAAAAAGTCCACCAGAAAATTGATAACCCCCAAAAAGTCCCAAGCCGCGAATTTCAAACCCAAAAAACGTCTTCGCACCTCCCCTTCACTGATACCCCTGAGTACCCCCCCCCCCCTCCCCCCGGGTAAGCTACATTGTACTTTGCCTCTTACCACCAGTTATTCACTAGAAAATCGTGCTTTTGTATCTAACAAAATCAGTAATGTCAGCTGCCTTAACCACTGATACACAGCCATCTATTTCAATTAACTAATAGAAGATGGCTCTCCGTGCTTCTATGCAATAATAATGCATGCTGTCTTGAAAGCTGAATGGATAGATGCACGAGTGGAACGCAAGTGCATTCAGCAGCTTTTCAAGACCTCAGAAGTGCATTATTTTTGTTTTATAATATAAAATTTACAACAAGAGACAGTACAAGCCGTTTTCTATTGGCTAAATGGCAAGAAAGTTGAGGATTTTGTTGTGTTTTTGAATGAAAATTTTAGTCGAAGTGCGCGCGCTATTGACTCTATCATCATGCCATCGAGCACGCACTGGGTTTGTTTTCTTCAGAATGTTGATCTTTTTCAGTGAAATACTCCATAATTTTCCACTTTTTATATTAGAAAATAAATAGAATATGGCTTTCTATGTTCTATTTGACTAATTAATGGTGCACTTCTGAGCTCTTCAAATGCAGCTGAAGCTGTTATTTATGTTTTTGTTCCTCCGGCTCCATGTATCTACATGTTTGTACATGTATAACGTAATAATGCACACTCAGCAACCAATGAAATCGCGCGTTCTTGGGAGGTACACATAGTTTATATTATAAATCTTATTGAAAGCACTGCCGTATGTGATGTGAATGGTTGAGAATCTGTCATTCAGTTCAATTACAATCAACGGCAAAATTAGAATCCCACTGATAATGCAAATATTTATTGTGACGTTTAGGTGGTAACCAGCGTGAATTGGCTCGAGCAAAGAATCAGAAAAAACTGGCTGCACACAAGAAACCTGATCAACCAGAGGGCAACAAAGGAAAACATCTAATAGATCGAAAAGAAAGGTTTGTCTTTCTTCACCATGCTACTAATTAGTAATACAATGTTATGGACTCAAACACGCAGCTTCGGGAATGCTAGTAGTATTACAGCTAATTTACGTCACGCGTGACCAGTAAATCGGAACATTCAAATGAAGTTTTGAAGTCTAGACTTGAGTCTCGAACATTCAGACAGAAAAATCAAATCTCCACAAATATATCTCATTTATTCTATAAGAAAAAAGTATCCAATATCTGTTTACTCAGGCTGTTGTGATTGCAGAGTATGTAGGCTTAGCTGGCACAAATTTTCATTCAATTTAATTTTAATTTTATGAACGTTTTTGAGAAAATATTTAGTGGTCTGTAGTAGATTCCGTTGGACTTTGAAATATTCAAACCGTTATTTGAAATGTTGATTTCAAATGTTCGAATTACTGGTCACGCGTGATCACGTAAATTACACGTAGCTGTAACATATCGGACTAGCATCCTGAAGCCATGGGTTCAAGTCCCGCCAAGGCACAAGTTTTCTCTTTGAAATTCTTATTTATTATCTATACAATCCAACACAGTTGATATCTTTCACATTGACATATATATTTATTACTACTGTGATTATTTGTTATGCTGTTCAACTTTCCCTGAAAGAGAAATAGCAACATGCGCACTTCAACAGCTATTTTATTCAAAAACACAACAGAATACTCAACTTTCTTGCCATTTTTTTTCTTCATTCTTGTTCTTTTTTCCCAGGGGGGGGTACTCAGGGGTATCAGTGATGGGGAGGTGCGAATGAGGCCAAACATTTAAACCCCAAAAAAGTCCATTACGCGAAAACAAGACCCAAAAAAAGTCCAACGGCTCAAAATCGTAACCCCAAAAAAGTCCAATTTTTCTCCGCATAAAATCGAGATCGGAAGGATATCATTTTTATCAACCCCAAAAAAAGTCCTTGACAAAATCTTTATATCAAAAAAAGGCCACCAGAAAAATGAAAACCCAAAAAAAGTCCCAAGCCGCGAATTTCAAACCCAAAAAAAGCCTTCGCACCTCCCCGTCACTGATACCCCTGAGTACCCCCCCTGGGTCTTTTTTTGATCAAAAATCCATAGTTTCGGCATATCGCAATGTTTTCAACATCAGTGTTGAAGAAACGTTTGATTTTAAGACTTTTTTAGCTCTTGTTGTTGTTCTTGTTGTGACAAAAGGTTTGAAACGAACCAAAAAACTGTATTTTCACAACAACAAATATTTTACATGAGTTGAGTGTCCATTGTCTGTACTCTTAAGGCCGATTTAGACAGCACAACTTTTGCCTACAACTGTCACATACATCTTGCTTGCGCATGCTCAATCCATACGTATACAACACAAGCAATTATTGCTTCGTGTAAATCAGCCTACAACTTGCTCACAACTGTTGTAAGCAAGTTGCATGCGACAGCTGTAGGCAAAAGTTAAAATTGTGCCATCTAAGTCAGCCTTTATTGATCATGGCTAAGAGCCAATCAGATTACGAGATGACACTCGATAATTATTGTTGTAAAATAATATTATTATTCATGTTCAAATATATTCTATTGTTTCTTTGCCTTGAAATGTCAATAAACCGGAACAACTTCATTGCAATTTCTGTTTTTGTCTGGTGAGGCAAACATCAACTAATGCGTGACTCTTGTTGTTGAAAAGGGATGCTGAAGCGATGAGAATAAAGCAGCAAAAAGCAGCAGAAAAGAAAGCTGCGCAAGAAGGGAAAAAATGATAGTTGCTACAACCATGACAATACCAAGAACAATGCTACAACCATGACAATACCAAGAACAATGCTACAACCATGACAATACCAAGAACAATGCTACAACCATGACAATACCAAGAACAATGCTACAACCATGACAATACCAAAATATAACTCATATAATTATTATCTAGTAATATTCATTTGATAAATCACTGAAGTTGTCAAACTCAAGAAACAAAACAAATTAGTGATATTGAATATAATCACTGTAAAATAACTGCTTTTAAAAGCATATCAAAACATAATGCAGTTTTACTAATTCAGGATTCTGGAGTTATGTATGATTGTACTTGTACATAGCCTGTGGACATAGTGTTTCATTACAACTAAACGTACCTATAGGTGTTGTTTAACTGTTTGACTAATCCGTGCATGTAAACTTCACAACGTTTTTGACCACTTTATCAAATAAAACACGTACATATTCATAGTTTGTTCACAACAAATGTTAGCAACAGCTACATTTGTATATTGATTAATTGTTAAAGAAAACAATACTGTTTGTGTAATTTGCAATGGATTTTGATTTTGTATGGTAATTCTGGGGTAAATTTATTAATCCATGGTAGATAAAGTGCACTGTCCAGTGACTTGACTTGTGTTCAAAATCCAAATGCTCCTATGGAATTCAAAGAACCTCATGGAGAATTTAATGTTTGATCAGAGATCACTTACACTGTGAATTTTTGCAATAATAATAATAATAATATGATGCAAAAAGCCCATGCAAATCCCATGCTTTTACAAGTGGAGTATGTAAGTTTGTAGTTGCTTGTTCAGTCTAGTTCCAGGCTTTCACTGACGAGGGACGTTCTGATGACATCACCGATGGATCAAAGCAATGCAAGAGGCATATGGCATTCAGGGCCGTACATAACCCATAATTCAAGGGGGGGGGGGGGGGGGGGGGGCAGTATGTATTCACAGCAAAAAATAAATAAAAATAGTACAGTTCTCAGTACTTGTTGGTATATTTTTCGCCTTGCTAGGGGGGACAACTGCCCCCCTTGCCCCTGTGCTGTGTACGGCCCTGGGCATTGGACAAACCCCTTGCCCCTGTGCTGTGTACGGCCCTGGGCATTGGGCAATAATTCAACACTATTGCAAGGACATCATCAGCATCATCATCACCTTGTAATAAAGTGTAGAAATTAACTGCCCAACACCGATGGTCTGCCTCTAGCTTGCATCGCTATGATCTGTATTTGTGTTACAATGCATGTACAATGTAATAGAGCATGAGTTGGGTGAAGACTGAGAATCTCACATACTGTACTAGCTGATATAGTCTCTTCTGTATGTATATCACTCTATGACTGACCGGGCAGTATAAACTGCAGGGGTGTGCACGGAGATGCAGGGATGCAAGTGAATATAAATATTACATAAACTGAGGCCACAACTGCTAGCTATTAATATAGTATACCGTCGTACCCCTGTGTCTGACTATAAACGAAAACCAGCTACGATTAGGTCCTTCAACCATTGGCATTGAAGGTGAATTGTCTCACTTCAAACTCTGTTTAACCTCGTATTTAAAAAAATATATATTAATGATAAATTATTTTTTATTATTAATAAAATTTATGAATAATAATTTTAAACCGCTGCACCCCTGCGGTTTAAACCGTCCGCTCTATGACCAGTGAATTATGGAAGAGATACAATGTACTTTGTGACCAGGCCTGTAGCCGTGGATGAGGCTCTAACTCAGTATACATGTATGTGATGTTGTGATGAATTATTTTGTCTTTGGGTGTGGTTAATGTCACTTTGAAAAGTGAGTTATAGTTGAAGCTCTCCTAGCGCTGCGACCATGCGACCATGCACTCTTGTAAGCGACCAGTCCAGAGCTACCGACCAATGAAAAGTTATGTCCTCGACCCAAATAAAAGTGGGTCCAGCCTGGAACACCCAGGGATGGGTTACCTGTGTAATGGTGGAATGTATCGCGGGCTCACATAATACTCTGACTGACTAACACTGATCTGAGTTTCGGACCGTTTATTCGACCATTACAGTCGTAGCAATATAAAAGAGAAGGATTTGGGATAACATACGCTATGCCTTCTTTACCGTGGAATGCTTTTGGAGCTGCAAACCTTCGTCCTCGTCGTTTCCCTCGTGTGAGACGAGGAGGGAAAAGACAACCAGTTGCCAAGATAGACGAGTGGAAGATCGTACGTGGAGATACTGTGAGTATTTAATACTAGTACACTACACAGATACTGGTATAATATAGCAATCTATTGAGAGGATATCATGGCAAATTATTAGACAATTTGCTGCAGGGCATGTACTCTAAGTGTACTAAATCTAAAGTGTACATGCACGTCACTCACTTACTAGTCTAGAGTGAGTACAATGTAGCCTTGTACTTACTTGTACATGTATTGTAGGTACACTACTGTGTACACGCATTTTAAGTTATCTTAATAACGAGGCTCTATGCAGTGTATTCTTTAAGACTTTATCAAGACGTTTTTAAAAAATCAAGAGAAGAGATACAGTGTACCAGTAGATGTATTAATACTCTGTAAAAGATCTTTCCCACTCCAGTGCCCACAAACAATAGCACGGCCACCAGGTTGAGGGTATATACCCCATCCTCAACCTGCATTTGAAGAAGAGATAACAACAGTCATATCACCAACAATACCTTGATATCATCTGTGCATCTGCAATAAATGTTTATAAAATAACGATGATATAATGCATTAGACTACATGCTCTGATTGGCCAAAGGATGCATACATGTATATGGGCAATTCCACATGAGAGTTGATAAAAAAGTGATATTTCAAATGAAGTTTTTAGTTGAAATAATGCCTCTGGGGCATTTATCAAATGCTATAGTTAGTGGAAAACCAAATTTTGCTTTAATTTAGGTGATGGTTTTTCAGGGGGGGCTCCCAAATGACGCGGAACATTTTAATACATGGTACATAACATGTATTAGACATTATAAACTGGTAAAAATCAAACTTGGGAATCTTTAATAACTCCAAACACTTTTATTGGAGAAAGGACCCTACTAGAGTCTATACATACATGACATAAATTTTATCCAAACAAATTTCTAAAAATAGGTTAAGGGGGTGGGAAGTTTTGTCACGGACGTTACGTAACGTCCGTGACATTCAGTAACCATTCTTCCTGTCATTACATAACTAATGTATGCAATGTATTAGCAATGCTAATGTACTGTTACTTATTTAATAGAAACACATTGATGAAATCATAACACTGGTAAACTGCTGCTCTTTGGAAATAGATGCAGTTGAAGTTTGTCACGGACGTTACGTCACGGACGTTACATTGTTGATTTGTAAAAAAGGATGTAAACAACTGAAATTATCACTTTGCTATTGTACTGATTTTCATTTTCTCTTCTGTACATTATATTCTTATCTTATCTTCCTTAAACAAAATCATTTTAAACAAGCAATATACATGTAGGCAATGTACTAAATGTATCACATTTTAGGACTTTTGAACATTGATTGGCATATAACTTATTAAGCCTTTTTCTGTTTTCCAATGGCCTGGAAAACTTTCGCTACTGCTTTCTGCTCTGGTATCACAAATGGACCACTGATGAAGTTTGGAACAGTAACAGGGCCATAAAAAATATTTGATACATGAACTTGGTCAATATCATCACGTCTCGGCCAGTGAAAGGTGCTGGCTCCAATGCTGTGGAGGAACTTTAACTCAACTACATCTGTGGTGGTGTTTAGAACTCTGCCAAAATAAAAGTTATTTACATATGCAACGGCATTACGTAGTATTCTCCATGTTGAATATATAGTCTTGGGTGGAAGTGGTGAAAGTGATTTCTGGTGCAGTTCTTGAATCATCAGTTGTCTGTAGGCAGGAATATGTTGTTGAGTGACCATGGAACATCTGGTAGCCAAACATCTAGCATATAGGCAAGTGAAAATACCACAATCAAAGCCATTTTCCTGTTGAGGATTATCCTTCTTAAACAGTCCCAATGTTTCTTTTAAGGACCATGTCAAATGCCTCTTCTGGAGTATTGATTTTTTCCATTTTCTCTCACTACCACAAAGTCTCGGCGTCCTGGAGCTTGTCGAGAAATTGAATCAGTGTCAGTAGTAGAATTATTGGACCTTATTGACTGTTGAGGTAGGAATGTGCTTATTGCCATGTGATTGCTTGGTTTTAGTTGAACACACGAGTCCACTTGATTTTGCAAGTTTTGAAATGACTGCTCTTTTTTTCCTTGGGCTATTTGGAAGAAGGTTTGAAACTCTATGTACTGCTTTACCCAAAGCTTGAGGAGATTTGTATGCAAATTCAGATGGCATATCATTAGTAACAGCAGGCATTGACTTGGCAGCTAATTTTTTCTTTAGCCTACACAACCTCACTCTTTCTCTACATTTGAACTTTTCCATGGCAGGCTTTCTTTGGGCTAATGACTCTTTCTGCTTGCCCTTTTACGTTCTTTATCCTTCTCCTTGTATGCTGTGTAATCTTCTGCATTCTCTTTCATTCTTTTCCTGTATGTTTTGTTTCTCTCTGCTCCAGTTACAGGCATTGTTTAAGATTTAAGAAGGTAATTTTAGATGGTTTTGAAGTTTCAACATTTACATGTGCTCTAGCATAGGAATGAATTTACTATGTCAGCAGTTTCTGTACAGAGCATGCTCAGTAAGAAGCCCAATGAGCATGCTCACTACAAAAAGACTGCTGGGCCATTTGAAAATACCCAGAAATGCATTAAAAACAGGCTAATAAAGTTGTGAATCATACAGTGTAACGTCCGTGACATTGATTGTAACGTCCGTGACGAAGTTGTTTCAAGTATCCACAACAATTGACAGTGAGAATGTTAATTAAACCAACACTGTTAGTTAACATAACCACTACACAATAGAGTTTTGTATAGGTCTCTAGCAAAAACTTTGGCAGTTCACAGGAATTATCATTTAAAGTTAATGCACCAGATAACGTGGTTGTTTTTGGGTGTAACATCCGTGACGGATATTTTCTTAGTGTATCTCTGTATTAAGAAGGGCAAACTTGGAAACTGAATAATCTAGGAAACATTTTAATCAATATAAGGATATACACTAATAATAAATTGTGAAAATATTTTTAAACTTTCTGAATGTGAGTTTAAATGTTTCTGCCACTGCCTGAATGTAACGTCCGTGACGGTGGAATTGCCCATATGCCGCATGCTCTATGAGAACACAGAGCATGTGCACGCAAATATTCAAGCATTTTTGTAACAAACAAAATTGCAAACATGCCTTAAAATCATAATTGTATTTTATTTAAACTTGTCCACTGTGTTCTGTGCAGTTTTAAGGTGGCCTCACACTAGGAGCCATGAAGCAGGGACATGTCCCAGAAACATGCAGCAGCGAAAAAATCACGTTATGTACACACGAGGGAATGTGTAGCGGGGATATGTAGCAGCAACATAATTACAACATGTACACACCCATGAAAATGTTGCGGGGACATACGTGTACTAGGGTCATGTAGCAGCGACATGTCCCTCTGTCTGAACTATTGTGTTCAAAGCCATGAAGCAAGAATTTTGCAGATATTTTGTCCCTGCAACATGACCCACAAAGTTCAACCTTCATGGCTTTGAACACAATAGTTCAGACGGAGGGACATGTCACTGCTACATGACCCTGGTACACGTCCTTGCAACATTTCCATGGGTATGTAAATTACTGTACATGTTGTAATTATGTTGCTGCTACATTTACATATCCCCGTTACTCGTGTGTACAGAACGTGATTTTGTCGCTGCTGCATGTTTCTGGAACATGTCCCTGCTTCACAACCACTAGTGTGCGGCCACCTTTAGAGCACTTGGGGACTGACCAGAACACTTGAGAAACGTCAAGAAGCACGCCGCTACATGTCATACTTCTCCTAATACTTCTCTAGTGTTCTGATCATTCCCGCATGCTCTATAACTGCACCGAGCACACATGCACGTTTTCTGTTTCTTCAAGAGATGTACATCAAAATGTATTTGTTTAATCACGTTAAGGTGATGATTCTGGCTGGAAAGGATAAAGGAAAAAGTGGTGAAGTGTCTGATGTGATAAGGAACAGAAATCTTGTCTATGTAAAGGCATTGAATACTGTAAGTAACAAAATATCAGCCAGTTGGTTAATCAACACAAACATCCACTATAAAAGGGCAGCTCCCTCACTTCACACCTGGAAAAAAACACTTGAATTTTTAAATATAAAATAGCGGTTTATTCTCGATTGAGAAAGGAAAGGTTATTTGTGATATGTTGAATAAAGCCATTCAATCTATAGAAGAACATGATCATGTACATGTACATGTACATGTAGTAAAAGCATTGTCATGCTAGCGCTTCTGAAGCTACAAATAGTTCTCTTGAATATTGACAAAATCAAGCGATGGCTTCAAAAATTCCAATTTCCCACAATTGAGTCTAAGCAGCAAGCGAGATAAAGAAAGAGAGAGAGATGTGAACACCACCACGCACTACTGAGTGACAACTGAAGGTGACAAATCCTTGGGTCCCCCTTTTTATACCAGAAACATTCTCATGTTTAACACTATAGTTACACTGCCTCAAATCCAGTCGCTTCTTCGGAGGGGAAGGGGAGGGGGGACGAGAAAGCGAAAAGTGCAGAGGACCAGGAAGGGAGAAAGAGGGGAAGCGCTGCTTCTCTTCCTCTCTTATCCCTTCCCTTGCTCTTTGCAATCCCCTCTAATCCCTTCCCATGTTGCTTTGCTCCCCAGTTCTTTTCGCTTTCTCATACCGCCTCCCCTTCCGTCGTCCCCCCTCCCCCTCCGAAGAAACGACTGGGTTCGAGGCAGATAGTTACATGTACTAATTCCTGATGTCATTATGCAACAGCATCAACGTTACTTCAAAGCATATGATGACTTCCCAGGTGGATTCTTTCCAAGTGAGGCACCACTACAGCTTAACCAAATATCACTTATTGATCCAACAGACAAGTAAGTGTGCTTGAACACCCTCTGTTCAATGGTCAACTGTTGTAAGTCTGAAATACCGGTAAATGGAGTTTGATGTATGATTGATATGATCATATGATCTTATTCCAATTTTTTCTTTTGAAAGTTGTTGTGGCATAGGCCGCTGTCCAACCCTCTGTTATATGCATAAGCTTTACAGAGAATAAAACAGAAACAGGAACAGGATTGTTCACCTTCCATTACATTTTATGCATTTAGGATTAGTTTCTGAAAATTTGTGTTGTTTTGTTGTAAAGCATATTTGGGCTTATAAGATAAGTAATAGTTACAATATGAGCAGCCAGCCATACTGTATGGAATTACAGGCTCAACATTTTAATTCCCATACAGTACGGTTGCGAATATTGTATCAGACTTATCATATCCACAGATGTATAAAATCACGTTCTACTATAATTTTCAAGACACCAGTATTTTTAGCACTTTAAAAAGTGCTACTTGGACGAAAATCAGTACGATTTAAGAATGGATTGGGTTGAGTACACGTACATGACGTCATTTACTCAATCCATTCTTAAATTGTAAGAAAAACAGTACTTCTCATTGGAATATGAAAGCAACATTTTAATTTAATCCCAAACAGTTATTAATATTCATAATAAGTAAATGCTTGTTTCATCGACCTTGAGTTTATTTTTGAAATATAAACCGAGATTTCGAGCTACGCGCTCATCTTCAGGGTTACAATGTGTATGTAGGCGTCATTACAACGTCATTACTTATTATGAATTACAACACGACCTACAAACAACTATTGGATTTAGTTATTAATATATCGTTCAAAATTACTTCAGCAAAATTACAGCTCATTTTAAATTTTGACTGAGTTTGGCTGAGAAATTCAAAGTTTTAAAAATTCTATGCAAATGAAGACGATTTTGTAATAAAATCCGAAAATGTTTCTTTTGTGATTTCCTCATGAAATATTAATGAAAATGATAAATAAATAAAGAATAGAATAAGATATATAAATTAATTAATATTATTGTTATTGTTATCTACGGCGTAAATATTTGGTCATTCATAAATTATTCATATCTGTGGATTTTGTGCGAACTTGTGCGTCCTTCTACCTTAACTCAGTGTAGCTCAGTTTAGCTCAGTGCAGCTTTAAATACCCGTAAGACGGAGCACTGATAGAGGGAGGGGGTACAAGGGCGCACCGTCTGTCTCCTGGGAGAACAGTTTCGACTGAAGGGGTTACGAACGTTAAATACGGCTTTTACTACTTAACTACAACAGGGAGTGCAATAAATAAAACAAGGACACAGAAAAAAATTAAAAAAAGGGAATAACGCAGAAACAGTGGGTTAAAAAATACTTGAAAAAATACATACATTGTACATGTACAAAATATCAATTTATCTGTGATATGACAACACAACATTGTTTATTGATCACAGAAAACCTACAGATGTAGTATACAGGTATACCGAACAAGGTGACAGAGTCAGAGTATCTACACGTAGTGGACACATCCTTGCTAAACCAACATGGGAGAGACGAGACTGGAAGATCAGATCAGCTGTCAAAGGTATGCATGCATACATCCTTGTAACTCTAGCTGACCTTGGTTCACAAACATTGGTGTGATCTGCATGCATACATCCTTGTAACTCTAGCTGACCTTGGTTCACAAACATTGGTGTGATCTGCATGCATACATCCTTGTAACTCTAGCTGACCTTGGTTCACAAACATTGGTGTGATCTGCATGCATACATCCTTGTAACTCTAGCTGACCTTGGTTCACAAACATTGGTGTGATCTGCATGCATACATCCTTGTAACTCTAGCTGACCTTGGTTCACAAACATTGGTGTGATCGATATCTGCATGCATACATCCTTGTAACTCTAGCTGACCTTGGTTCACAAACATTGGTGTGATCGATATCTGCATGCATACATCCTTGTAACTCTAGCTGACCTTGGTTCACAAACATTGGTGTGATCTGCATGCATACATCCTTGTAACTCTAGCTGACCTTGGTTCACAAACATTGGTGTGATCGATATCTGCATGCATACATCCTTGTAACTCTAGCTGACCTTGGTTCACAAACATTGGTGTGATCGATATCTGCATGCATACATCCTTGTAACTCTAGCTGACCTTGGTTCACAAACATTGGTGTGATCGATATCTGCATGCATACATCCTTGTAACTCTAGCTGACCTTGGTTCACAAACATTGGTGTGATCTGCATGCATACATCCTTGTAACTCTAGCTGACCTTGGTTCACAAACATTGGTGTGATCGATATCTGCATGCATACATCCTTGTAACTCTAGCTGACCTTGGTTCACAAACATTGGTGTGATCGATATCTGCATGCATACATCCTTGTAACTCTAGCTGACCTTGGTTCACAAACAATTGGGGCTTCATGAACATCCACTAACTCACCCCCCTGAGGATGTGATACTACATGTAAACTATCCACTGAAAAGAAAACAACTGATTTTTTTTACGACTGATTTGTTATGGGAAGCAATTTCCAAGAACAAAATTGTAAAAATGCTGAAAGACTTGAAGGGTGTGCGAAGAGCCGTTGTTACATGTATGTTTACATTGGTTCTTCCATCTGGAAATGACATGGCTTTACATACACCATTACCAGTCAAACATTAGTGCTACGAGCAATATCCTATCCTAGATTCTAAAATAATTATGATATAACAGGTGCACTCTGATTGGCCAAAGGATGCATATTCCATGTGCTTTATGAGAACACAGGTCGGCACACAGCACACACGCACATATATTCAAACATTTTTGTAACAAACAAAATTGAAAACTTGCCTTAAAATCGTAAGTGTATTATATAAAAGAAATAGAAAACTTGTCTGCTGTGCTATGTGCAGATTTATAGCACTTGGGGACTGATCGTGCAGTTCAACACTAGCAGGGGCGTAGGCAGGGGTAGGTCACACGCTGCCTGTGACCCCCCCTTCCTCTGGGTCTACTCTTTAAATTTATATGTTTGAGGAGGGGAGGAGGGGGGGGGGGGGATTTGGTGGTGAACGATATGTGTGAGTGAGTGTGACCAACCCCCCCCCCCCCAATGGAAAATCCTGGCTACACCCCTGACTCTAAGTGTTGAGAAGCCTAAAACGTTAACACTTCTCTCATGTGCTTGCTATAAATCTGCACATAATAGTAACGCATGCTCGTTTTCTATTTCTTCACTAACTCATGAGTGACTGTTTTGCAAAGCCTGTTTTTTCGTAATTTCTGTTTTTTCGTATAGTAATTTCTCCATTTTAATTACTCTCTAGATGGCGACTTTGATACACCAGCTATAGCGACATCGACCACAACATACCTCCCATCCTTGCTTCACTTCCACGAAGAAATAATGAATACTTTACATGTAAAACCTACCATTCCCAAAACAGAGTTAGATAGAAGAGATATCATCATGAAGGAGATTGAAAATGCTTGTAATTGGAGCGTAGACAAGTCTGACATTAAGGACTCTAAACTAGGCATCTATGACAGTATTGTGCTATTTGCTATGGGTTTGAAAGATAGATTTTCCAAGTCAAGAAGGTGACACGACTACAGTGGATAATAAAGACTACTATTTGTTCATCAATGATTGTAGGGTATTTGTGTGTTACTGTATTTATCAATTATTCAACAAGCATCCATGCACCCATTGCGTTATAGACGCACGAGAGGAAATATAAAGAACTCTTAACAAGCGTAAGAGTTATGCCGAGTGCGACTATAGCTTGTTAAGAATTCGTTATATTTTCTCGAGTGTGTCCTGTAACGCTATGGGCGCATGGACGCGAGTTGACTAATTGATTTATAATAGCATCTATAGAGCGTGCAGCCCATGGGGATATATAGTTCATAGCAATTTTAGCCAATGAGCATGCATGTTATTTCGAACAGCGCGCGTGCGATCAGACAAGGCTAGTGGGAGGTTGACAAGAGTGTGCAGCCCATGGGGAAATAGTTCATAGAACACTAGCCAATAAAGGTGCAGTAATACGGGCAACAAAATCGTGCAACTTGTCGCGCAACATTGTTGCGTTGCAAGTTGCAGAGCAATGTTTCTCTTATTGCCACCGTTCGTTCAACTTGTCGCGCAACACATTTTCGTGTTGCAGGTTGCAAAACTTTGTTGCGCAAAGTAGAAGCTCTTTCTACTTCATGCAACAAAGTTTTGCAACCTGCAACACCGAAAATTGAATTTGTTGCGCGACAAGTTGCGCGAACGATGGTAATACGAGAAACATTGCTCTGCAACTTGCAACGCAACAATCTGGACAATGTTGCGCGACAAGTTGCATGATTTTGTTGCTCGTATAGGAGCGTGCGTTATATCATTGCTATGTTATAAATATAAAGGCACAACCACGATCTTGCAAGTTGTACACGTTTGCAGGAGCTGTTTCCGATTCGTTTTTGTTGACTTTGATTCTTGTCACTACTACTTACCACAGGAAGCCCAAGAATAATTAGTTGATACCAAATTTATACATTTCAAACTTTGCAGTTTAATTCAGACTTTGCCTACAATTTCAGACAAACTCGTCACACGAGCAAAGTGTGATACATGCAATTATATTTAGGAACACGTTTGACTATTACAATAGACAGATGGATAGATAGATAGATAGATATTTCGACACGGTGGTTCTATCAGTACAAAATTGGTTTACATAAAAGCTGTGCTTGTTTACACCTATTTCAAAAAACGTTGGCATCTGAATCTGAATCTGAAATCTGAATCTGAAATCTTATTATTATTGTGGGCATGAGGGTATTATCTTGTAATTACTGGAATATGCCCACACGAACCTTTAGGCGAAGACCTGCGTTGGCGAATAGTGTGGCTACGAGTGTTTTTAGATCACAGATTCAGATTTCAGATGCCAACGTTTTTTGAAATAGGTGTATATATACAGTCATTCTCAAAAAGGTTGTCCAGATGAAAAGACTACAATACTACAATAAATGATTCATTATGCATTCGATTTCCTCGCGTGGAATTTCAATTTGAGATGCAAAAGTACACGGTATTGTGAGAACTGAAAGTAATGGCGCTGGTATCAACTCGCAGTTCCGCGCGCAGAAATTGTAAACATAATGAATCACGTGACTTTATTGTAGTATTGTAGTCATTTCATCTGGACAACCTTTTTGAGAATGACTGTATATAAAAGATACAATATTTACAGTATCACCACAGGGAGTCCACCTCATCTCTGGTTCAAATGATTGCACATCTAAAGACTTCAATTGTAATTTGATGCCTTGTGTTTGCGTAAAAACCTCAGAAAAAGAAGCCAAGTTTTTACTCCTCTTTCGTCATACTCGCACATACTCGGCATCGTCTACCATCTTGAAATCATCTCATGTGAAACAAAAGATCTCTAGAGCTAAGTTAGGTCCTGCGAAAATACCTGAATATCACAGTATGAACGTTCAACGCTTGAACTACCAAAACTTGGGGAAAAAGTCAACGTTTTTTGGTAATAGCGTTTTGTATAAAAAAAATAAAAAGGGATTTTTAATAAAAAGTTTGATAATAAACTGTTTTCTATGTCAAGAACGTTGTCATCTCATGGTTTGAATTAACCTTGAGATTTCTTTACCACTGGCTTTGTCGGCGCTGGAACAGTTGTTGCTGTAGGAACAGGACCTGTTGAATTGCTACCGCTGGTCGATACCTGGCTTGTCGGTGGGTTCCCGCATTTTCCGCAAACTCCACTTTTACTATCGTTGGCTCTATATATAGCTTTCCTAAAGAGATGAAAATAAACTATTAGGCAGGCAGTACAAGGAAGAAAGCTCTGTCCTAACGACTTGCTTCATTCGTATTCACAATGTGAACAGAGGCTCTCGGATATGAGGAGGGACATGTCAGGGCCCGCGGAGCAAGCTAAAAGTGGTGGGGATAATACCGTACAAGGGTCGCAATGACGATACCAATTTTTAAATTTCCTTTAAAATGTTATGTTGTGCGGTATATATGTACGAATGTATGCACTACCTGTGGACGGGTTTTCCCCCT
The DNA here is from genome assembly GCA_033675265.1 of Actinostola sp. cb2023. NCBI lineage: Eukaryota > Metazoa > Cnidaria > Anthozoa > Actiniaria > Actinostolidae > Actinostola > Actinostola sp. cb2023. Next base: position 77,305 of record JAUJYZ010001487.1, on the reverse strand, counting down.
CCGCGGGCCCTGCATGTGAGGTCGAGATAGAACAAAGGTGATACCCTCTCTCATTTTCCTTCCTGCTTTCCTCTCTACATTTTCGTTGGAGCTCTCGCATGATGGGGCCGCTAAATGTAACTGTTTGTGTCCCTCTAGTTAACTTACCATACAAAAGAGTAAACGAGGTTACTTTTTGGCATTTTGAGATGAGAAGACAGTCTTCCACATCTGTCATAGACAAGTATGTCATCTTTAGCACCATTCAAGGTCTTCCAGTACGTTTGATTGGACGGTTCCTGGTAGGCTGGAAAATACACATTCTTCTTGTACCAGGAAAAAGTGCTTGATGCTTTACGGCCATTCAGCGCCATAAAAGACACGCCCTCCAATTGGTATATGAGCGGAAAGCTCACCAGAATGCTCCTAAAAGCATCGAGTGTGCGAGCTTGACGCTGACAGAAAGGTCAGTAAGACATCAGCAGCGCAACAACCGTCACGTCACCTCTTGCGCGCGCATCAGCCACAGGATCCACTCCATCGACCTTCCATACTGGAGGCAGTTGACATTGTTTTGTACCCCGCGATGGCGTGGCGTACGTTGATTGGAGAAACAAGGCTAGGACGGCACACGACAGTAGTGAGGCCTTGGTTACCATGACAACGGTGCCTAGAAAAGTGAGACACCAAATCAAAAGAGCCGTTGGTTTTGTCGTGATACAATAAGCAGTAACAGGGTGGCCCGCATGAAATCATGGCAATCAGGAATATGTAGCCTGCGTAGCCTGCTCTGGGGGAGGGGAGAAAGGGGGAGGGGAGAAAAGGGGAGGGGGATAGGCTAAGGAATATGACACATCTTAGCCTGCTTTTGGTCGCGCGGAAGATTTTTCGTTTTTTGTGCTCTCGCCCCATCTTTCGCGCGGCCAAAAAACGAAAAATCTCTGCAGGTCCGCGCGGCCTAAAAAAACGCTTGCTACGCAGGCTAGGGACATTTGAACTGGCTAGACATCGATCGCGCCACATGATATCTGTTATCGAAAAGAATGTTGTCAGGTTGCCAAAGCTGAGAAGTGCCGAGCGACGATCCTTGTAACTTGACCGCCCCTAAAAACGTCTGCGGGGAAGGATACGATCCTTGATTGCAGCTTATACTTGCGCCTAAACATTGCACATCTATAATAGTTATAATCAATTAGTTGTAGATGTATATAAGTAATTTTAAAATGATAAAACAGGTAGGATACCGTACGAACGTGGTGGGCTACGTGGTAGACAACCACGACTTTCTATTCGCAGGCTGAGGGAAGTCTCTAATAAATAAATAGACTTTCTTCACAATACTGCCGTCTCTGCTTCTAGTATTGTACTATTGTTAGATGTAACGCAGAACAGTACACAAAGTTCCAACGATGGTCAGTGACACGCAGGCAATGTTTATAGTATATATGCCCAAATACATTGTATGGCAGCAGTCAGTAACGTAATATGCCTTGCTTTATGACTAAGGTGATTATATATCATGACATGCAACTATTTCATACTTACTCGTTGGTCTACCGTCCTGATAACTCTGTCCGTGTAGCGATCTGTTGTGCAAGGCAAATCGTAGGACTAGCTTAGTGTAATGTGAGACAGTGCGTGTGACCGACCGTAGTTTGACGACAGATACTAAACACGTAGCTAGGACAGCTATATATAGATGACACAGTCTCCTGCATGCAGGGGAAACAACAACAACAAAGTTATTTATTTTGCGCTACTCTGTCTCTCCTTCCCTCCGTATCCCACCTACTACCGCTCTAGCCCTTTACGAATAGAATAGAATAGAATAGAATAGAATAGAATAGAATAGAATAGAATAGAATAGAATAGAATAGAATAGAATAGAATAGAATAGAATAGAATAGAATAGAATAGAATAGAATAGAATAGAATAGAATAGAATAGAATAGAATAGAATAGAATAGAATAGAATAGAATAGAATAGAATAGAATAGAATAGAATAGAATAGAATGAAACAGGAGCACTCAGTATGGGCTCCTGAATGAAATTGAAGAGAAATGAAAAGAGAAGAGAATGGAACAGAAGAGAAGAGAACTAAGAAGGGAAGAGAAAGGAATAGAATGAAATGGAAGAGAACTGAGAAGAGAATGGAACGGAAGAGAAGAGAACTAAGAAGGGAAGAGAAAGGAATAGAATGAAATGGAAGAGAACTGAGAAGAGAATGGAACGGAAGAGAAGAGAAAGAGAACTAAGAAGGGAAGAGAAAGGAATAGAATGAAATGGAAGAGAACTGAGAAGAGAATGGAACGGAAGAGAAGAGAAGAGAACTAAGAAGGGAAGAGAAAGGAATAGAATGAAATGGAAGAGAACTGAGAAGAGAATCGAACGGAAGAGAAGAGAACTAAGAAGGGAAGAGAAAGGAATAGAATGAAATGGAAGAGAACTGAGAAGAGAATGGAACGGAAGAGAAGAGAAGAGAACTAAGAAGGGAAGAGAAAGGAATAGAATGAAATGGAAGAGAACTGAGAAGAGAATCGAACGGAAGAGAAGAGAACTATCAGGCCCGTAGCAAGGGGGGAATTATTGGGGGGCACATTCTGACGAGCTAGCGGCGAGGGCGCGAGCTCCTAGAGAAGGAGGGTGCGGGTTGCCTAACTGGCTCAGTGTTTGAGATGGCTTTGACAGAAACGACACTGACCAGTTTAGAAGCATATCGATCGTTCGTAGTACATTGTATATCTTCCAAACAACTGCTTTCATTTTAAAAATTGTCCAAAATGACCATTTTTAGGACATTTTTGGTCCAAAATCGGTCTCACCTTCGAAGCTTTTCGGGTGACTAACTTGATCGAAATGAGTGTATACACACAGTAAATAGAAACTCCCATGGGACTCCAATGCGTATTTCAAGTGCAATGCATTGTGGGATTAGTCAAACGAGATGACATGCTCGAGAATCCAGCGGTGCTCTTCGGCGCGGGCTCGGATGAAACATCGCCCCGCCAGAATCAGTTTTCATTTGAGATGCAAAAGTACACGGCATTGTGAGAAATTAATGTAATGCCACTGGTATCAACTCTCAGTTCCGCGCGCAGAAATTGAAAACATAAAGAATCACGTGACTTTATTGTAGTATTGTAGTTTTTCAGTCGGTAGAAATCGAAAGATAATTTGACTTGAATGCTTGGAGTCCACATTTCTGCTCGTCGCGAGTCCCGTAAATGGTAAGCAAAAATATTGCAATGCAAAACAGTAGAAACAAGGTTTAATTTTCTTAACAACTAATTTTTCTGCAAAGTCTGTTCTCTCATTTATACTTTCAAAGACTTAAAAAAAGGAAATACTGGCGAAGATATGATAGAACCATGCATGGCTTCGAGAAGTAACACAAAACATCAATTCCGCCATTCCACCGAGTATATAATAGGGTGAGAATAATCTATTAAATCTGACGGCTATGCATTTTTTGAAGCCCCATTCTCTATAAAAACTGAAATTATATAAAGGAATGAATGCCTTGGTAATTATCACCAACTTGGGGGTCGGTAAAAATTTCAAGAAATATCTCGTTAAAGTTCGACCTAAATTGAACACTTCTACATATTTACCGGGCCATAGCTCGAAATCGCGTCCACCTGAAAGACCATTTCATTAAAACTCTAAAAGTTTACTTGCATCACAATTACCAAGCGTTAATCCAGTGCTGTAGAATACTTGATTGTAGAAATAATCAACGCTGAACATCCAACTCCAAACACCACAGTCGCATTTCAATGTAAAATATCTCGCCATCGAAAGAAATAACAGCGGCAAAAGATATACCCAGGGGAAGAAGTGTTTGTCGTCTTTAAAAATGAGTAAATTTTCATGACGTTTCAACTTTAGAAACGCGTAGATCTCCTACAAAATATCCTTAAAATGAGCTGTCGAGCTGGAAAATGGTTCAGACGTCACTGGTCAATGCTGTGTTGGCGCATGCGCAGACAAAATACCCATATGCTCATGATGACTGTATATGTACTGATATGCTTGACTTCCGTTTACGACGTAATATTCTAATTCAGATTGACGGTGGTTTGGCACATGTTTGCACATCACCCTGCAGGTGGGTACGGTGTTGTTGTGACCCTTGCGAAATAAAACTTGGTATTCCCAGGAATGGAGGTGTGAATTTTCACGGTAAATTTGGACCGTTGGAAAAATTCTTGGAATTCCAAGCTTCATTAAATCAGGTTTTGAAATTCCCAGGAATTCCTAGGAGCTGTCACTGATTCTGAAGCAATGATCTTGGAATTCCTAGGAATGTGTTTATACTAGGGTCTTCCGGCCTGACCTTTCTATCCTTCCCCTCCTTTTCCCTCTTTGATTTTCCCTCTTTTCTCTCGCCCTATAGCTACTTCCATTTTGCGCTCTATAAAAGCTGGTGGCCATCAATAGGTGACACTTTCTTAGTAAGACCGTTTTTATCATGTGATAGATTTCGAATACGATATCTGAAAAGAAACGAATAGGGAAAAACACAAGGAAAAAATAGGAATTGAAATCAGTAGAGTAGAAAGAATTAAAGAAAGATATACTTGAAAATAATCTGAGAAAAAAGAGTATAAAAAGAGTCCGAACAAAACAAACTCAGTGAATAAGCGAAGAATGAACGGTACGTTTACAACGCAGAATACTAAAAACGGACAGTACAGTCCCAAACTTTCAACTGATCATTTTATTTATTGATTTTAAGAAAAAAAACGAAAAAAGTTTGACAAAGTTTCACTGAAACTCAAGTATAGTTTGTTAGTGTTTACATGCGTCGGGAAAATCAGAGGCGAATGCAACGTGTTGTCGAATTAATATCACAAATTTTATCCAAAAGATATTCACGTATACAACTTCGGTAGTTTCTCTTTTGTTTAAAGTATATTCATTCATTCATTTTCAGTATATAAGTGTTCTCAGTATAAGTGCATCTTTAGCGCTTCACTGCAAGGTACAATCCTTCTGTCGTTGTTTACATCATCTTGTTCAAGAAGACGGCAATGGTTCCTACGGTGAGTAAACCAGTGAATGGAACACTTGCAGCCAATGCTGAGCCCGCGTTACAATAGTCACCAGTGCAGCAGTGGTAATCGCAAGAACTTTTAGTCAAGAAATAATCCTTGCACACTCTGAGTTTCTTCACGTCGCAAGTTTCGGTACAATCCTTAATGTAGTGTGTCGTCGACTTGCCAGTCAATCTTACAGTAATTTTGACCTTTAATTTCCCACAATCGTCGTAATAACCACTTTGGCACCGGGTTTTGTTGGTACGGCTTTCACAGTCAGACCACGATTTCGTTGACTGACATTGATAGCATTCACGCCTTCCTTCTCCTGCAAGATTATTTTAAATTGTCGGTAACTTCAATATATGAATATTTGTTCACTGTATGTATAGCTCCAGTTTGCTTAATACATACGATATACACATACACACACACACACACATGGTTTATTTTTTCTACAGAACAATTAAGAACGAGTATATAGAAAGTCCTAGTCTGTCCTAATAGTGCTATCAACGTAATTCCAATGAAACTTTTTCCGCTTTCCATTCAGCCTCATTTTCCGCATTCCATTCAGTTGGCTAATAGAAATATGATAACTTAGACGTTCATAAACTAAACCGAAATTCCCAAAAACGAAGCCTTCCGGGAAGACAAGCTAGAACTGATGCCCAACTGCGAGTTCCTTACTGCCTTTTAGTTCATGCGGCAAAACATGCACGGCAGCTGAATCTTTGGCGTAACTAAGTTACGCCAAAGATTCAGCTGCCGTGCATGTTTTGCCGCATGAACTAAAAGGCTAGTAGTTAACACAGCGATACGATATAAAGGCATCGATCTAGTCGAACTGTTTTGTCGTCGTGTATGCTGCGGAATGCGTGCTCAAATATCGATAAATAATACTATGGCCGGTTATATATGTTTATCCAAACATTGACATTTACATGTAGAAACAAGCTCGGAGGCTGAGGTATGTACCTCCAGCGAGTAAATTACGAAAATTCTAATGAAGTACAGTGCGCCGTCTATCAATACATATAACCGGCCAAGCCTGTAGAATGAAGGCTTCGGCTGTAAATAAACTGTTTTATAGAAGTTAAGCTAGTCTTTCGTCGGAGTAAAAGCGTACGTACTGAGTTAAAAAACTGTATCGAGTACACTATTTTGGCTTGCGTCGGTCAACTAATAATGATAAATCAATCAATGAAAACAACTAGAATCTGTACGTATGTAGAATGAAAGCTGGACGCTCGAAAACTAATTGAAAGTATTCCGTAACTGCGAACGAAGAAGTTGGATTTTCTTACTGAATGCCGTCGCTTTGGGTTTCTCCGATTCGGAAAGATGAATTCATATCTTACTTACCAATAGCTACCAGAGAGAACAAGAACACGAGGCTGTACACCTTAATCATCTCAGTTGGTATTGTTGTTCGCGTAGTTCAAGGCAGTGATATGAATGTCCTACGGTGGATTTATTTGAGGATGTAGAACAGGGGTGCTTACCATTTACCACTGAGGAAAAACCGGAAATTCCGGTTGGAACAACAAATGGTATGTGTCATTCCGATCGGAAAGTTCCGGTAAACTCGAAAGTGCTTATGGGCCTGGCTAACATAGCCCATGGTAAATGGTCAAAAATCGTCCAAAATGACCATTTTTGGGACATTTTTGGTGGGTTACATAACCCATGCAAAATGGTCCAAAATCGTCCAAAATCGGTCTCACCTTCGAAGCTTTTCAATTCGGGTGACTAATTTTATTGAAATGAGTGTATACACACAGTAAATAGAAACTCCCATGGGACTCCAATGCGTATTTCAAGTGCAATGCATTGTGGGATTAGTCAAACGAGATGACATGCTCGAGAATCCAGCGGTGCTCTTCGGCGCGGGCTCGGATGAAACATCGCCCCGCCAGAATCAGTTTTCATTTGAGATGCAAAAGTACACGGCATTGTGAGAAATTAATGTAATGCCACTGGTATCAACTCTCAGTTCCGCGCGCAGAAATTGAAAACAGGCATAAAGAATCACGTGACTTTATTGTAGTATTGTAGTTTTTCATTTTAGCCATGATGACTGTATATGTACTGATATGCTTGACTTCCGTTTACGACGTAATATTCTAATTCAGATTGACGGTGGTTTGGCACATGTTTGCACATCACCCTGCAGGTGGGTACGGTGTTGTTGTGACCCTTGCGAAATAAAACTTGGTATTCCCAGAATGGAGGTGTGAATTTTCACGGTAAATTTGGACCGTTGGAAAAATTCTTGGAATTCCAAGCTTCATTAAATCAGGTTTTGAAATTCCCAGGAATTCCTAGGAGCTGTCACTGATTCTGAAGCAATGATCTTGGAATTCCTAGGAATGTGTTTATACTAGGGTCTTCCGGCCTGACCTTTCTATCCTTCCCCTCCTTTTCCCTCTTTGATTTTCCCTCTTTTCTCTCGCCCTATAGCTACTTCCATTTTGCGCTCTATAAAAGCTGGTGGCCATCAATAGGTGACACTTTCTTAGTAAGACCGTTTTTATCATGTGATAGATTTCGAATACGATATCTGAAAAGAAACGAATAGGGAAAAACACAAGGAAAAAATAGGATTTGAAATAGAGAAGAAAGGATTAAAGAAAGATATACGGGAAAATAATCTGAGAAAAAAGAGTATCAAAAGAGTCGGAACAATTAAAGCAAACTCAGTGAATAAGCGAAGAATGAACGGTACGTTTACAACGAAGAATACTAAAGAAGACAGCCCCAAACTTCCAACTGATCATTTTATTTATTGATTTTAAGAAAAAAATCGAAAAAAGTTTGACAAAGTATCACTGAAACTCAAGTATAGTTTGTTAGTGTTTACATGCGTCGGGAAAATCAGAGGCGAATTGTCGAATTAATATCACAAATTTTATCCAAAAGACGATTCACGTACAACTTCGGTAGTTTCTATTTTGTTTACAGTATATTCATTCATTCATTTTATAAGTGTTCTATATAAGTGCATGTTTAGCGTTTCCCTGCAAGGTACATTCCCTCTGTCGTTCATTACATCATCTTGTTCAAGAAGACGGCAATGGTTCCTACGGTGAGTAAACCAGTGAATGGAACGCTTGCAGCCAATGCTGAGCCCGCGTTACAATAGTCACCTGTGCAGCAGTGGTAATCGCAAGAACTTTTAGTCAAGAGATAATCCTTGCACACTTTGAGTTTCTTCACGTCGCAAGTTTCGGTACAATCCTTAATGTAGTGTGTCGTCGACTTGCCAGTCAATCTTACAGTAATTTTGACCTTCAATTTCCCAGGATTCTCGAGCACGAGTCAGACCACGATTTCGTTGACTGACATTGTTAGCATTCACGCCTTCCTTCTCCTGCAAGCTTTGAACGACGGTCGTGTCTCCCAGGAGAAGTTGTCGTTGATCGTTGTCGAGCTGGACAAGTTTCGACAACAAAAAGCCGAAATACGAGCGAATGTTTCTCCGAAACGAACGCCGCCACAGGAAGCCCACGCGCAAGCGCTGAACCTCGGCGAAACGCCAACGAAAAACGGGTTCGGGGCGAGATTTTAAAAAGACTAGAGTCCGAGTGAGATTCGAAAAGACCGAGAACGGGTTTTCCTTATCGTTTGTAAAAAAAGAAAAAGAAAAGATGCTTCGAAGTGGAATCGAACCCAATATCAGCCGCTTCCTCTGCATGGGTCAACAATTTCCCCGAGTGAGATATTCGGTTGGGGTGACCGATGCATAATGGTAAGAACTTTTCCACTCACGTAGCAAACTAGATGGAATAGGAGCTTACCATTATGCTTTGATCCGGTTTGGATTTGGAATGTACTCTGTGAGATCCCTGAGAGAACTGGAACCGAGAGATTCCACGAGATTCCATCAAATGGTTCAGAAATTTCCAGTTGGTTCGTTCCAACCGGAATAGTGGACAACCTCTATAAAGCTTCTCCACATTTTTCGGTTGGAATTTCCGGAAAATTAACCATAGCATTTAATTCCCAACCGAAATTACCGGTTTGTCGAACAAATGGAAAGCACCCCTGAACTCCGAAGTCGATAATCGTGTCCAGTGACGTCATCTAAAAATGTTAGAGGCTTGACTTTGAATTTGACTATTTGTGCAAGAAATTATTAGAAAGAAAGACAGACCGGTATTAATTAGGACACTTATGTTTGTAAATCTTGTCGATAGCTAGTAGTGAAACACCTTAGAATATACGAAAATTATCGAAATAGTCGCCACAAAATCGCAGTATTCATTCGTACGTATCGCCAAAATCCATGTTCAAACATCAACGCCAAACTGAAAGACAATATATGCGAAGGACTGAGTAGACTCCGTAGAAGAAGCGGGAAAGAAAGACAACTTTATAGCAGCCCTTCGTCTTAATTTGGTAGTACAAGTACTTATAGTTTCTAAAGGGATACTCAGTTCGCTGCAGGCGTAGCCTCCCTCGCATCCGTGACCGGAACTAAAAACGGATGCGAGGGAGGCTACTGCAGGCGTGGAGCCATTTCAAAGATAAGCGACTTTCCGTAGCCAGTCGGAAGGTTAACATAGACATTCTTCCTGTTAATAAATTCATAAAGAGCTTTTTCTTGCTGTGGATACTGGATACCTGTTATTCCAACCAAGAGTTTGGAAATAACACACCAGCCATCTTGAAAATCCCAACGAATTTGTATAGATTATCCTGCATGTGAGCCAATCAGAACACACTACCCGGAACCGGTGTAGTGTGACGTCACTGGACACGATTATCGACTTCGGAGTTCAGAGGAGGCGGCTGATATTCAGGCTAGACGCACTATAAGAGGGGCTGTACTAAACAGCGAAACACCGAAACGAAACCAGAAACGAAACCAGAAACGAAACCAGAAACGAAACAGGGATCAATTTCTGATATTCCAAATATTGAACAGAGAAAAGAATATAATCATAGTACAATTCACTCTAAAAATAGTTTTATTTTAAAATTAAAGCGAATCGATCGTACCTTTTAATATAATTTTACTGATGATGGAAGTCTGATTCTTGTTTTCGGACTTCGCTTCCATGCTTTACTGACATATGAATTCAATCCTTTGAAGTTTTAGAAGTTGAATTAGTACAGCTAGGTATTCCCTTTACTGCTGCTGTCGGCCTACTGTAACGCGCGAAGAAAAAGTTCTTGCTTGGACGCCATGTTTATTTTTAGTAAAGCACAGGAAGACCGGTTTTTAGACACAGGAAGCCCAAGCAAAAACAGCATGTATTTATAAACGTTGCAAAGCGTTTTCTTTGACCATGACGCGAGAAGGTAATTGCATAGCCAATCCAACCTTTCCTATGTAAGTTAAATTATTCAAATACTGAAGATCACAATAGTGCTATTTCTATTGTTTTCTATTGTTTCATTAGTGCTATTTAGTACTAATTAGTTATTTAGTTTTCAAGCTTTTCTAAATTGCACTCTACTGATTCGCTTTTTGCGAACATTAAAAGCCATCTATGACGTCATACTCTCAAAGCGTCTGACAGCACAGGCAACCCAACGACACTTTTATAGAGAAAAACGAGCCTTACGAGATGCCTGCGGAGGAGGCTAGATACGTTGATACTGCCTATTTCACTGGATAGTGCTGTCCAGCATTCACACAATCGTCCCCATGCAGCCCTGTACATTTCTTCTGCTGCATTACTGAAATTCACTCTGTTTATTATATTCCTATGGAGCTAAAGGTTTGTACGGTTAGGGACGTTTGTTGTTCTGCTCGCAGGGTAGTTTCTTGTCCAATTCGGACTTATTTTGACTTGATTAAAAAGTGGTTAGGTATGTGCGGCGAGATGTTCAGACCTGGACCCTGTTTTTGGAATTTGTCACTCGAAAACCTAGCCTCCTATGCAGACTTTGTGTAGCGCTTCCGGTTCCCGTCATTCCTCCACTACGTCTGCTCAGACTCGAACAACATTCCTTTCTACGAATTTGACCAATCAGAGAAAGCCCCACAAAAGCTTGTGGGTACGACCTTGACCTTGGCCGTCTTTTCCGCGAACAAGGCAATGAACCCGGGGGGGGGGGGGGACTCGGATACCAAAGTGGCGGGGATGCTCGTCGTCCCTTTTAGGTTTTTTTTTCGTGTTTTGGTCCCACTTAGGGTGTCAGAAATAAAAATGACCACCAATAGAGTTTTCCGGTCCCTTTTAGGGTATTCAATCAACAGCGATATTTAAAAACGTTCTTTATAAATTGCTTAAAGATTTATATGACAACGTTGTCTTAAACTTGTAAGAGTGGAAGGCGTTTGATGCTAGTGTCTTTTATACTATTAAAATGACTTTTTAAATTGGTCCCTTTTAGGGGTAAAAATATTCGCTGCCACGCCCACCAAGACAAGACTCCGGTCCCTTTTAGGGGTCATTTTCAAAATTTCCGACGAGCATCCCTACCCCCTTTTATAAGGGAGTCGGCGATGCATGGTGGAGAGTGAGCGTATGGATGACTGTTATAGAAAAGTAAGCCAAGTTTTTCGTATAAATAAGTTCAATATTCATCAGAAAAAGCCCATAGATGCCATAACTTTAGAAAAGAAAGACGTTTCTAGAAATCTTCCCACTGATTCGGGAACATCGCTTATATTTCAGGCTATACCTTTAATGTTTGATCTTGTAAATAACAATAAAGTGAATCATTGGATCATTACTACCATTTGCAATCAACTGTAATAGCGTCAATGGCGAACAATTTCATACAGTCAGCGGATGACATTGCTGGCGCGTAAATGACACGTTTTTATTCTAAGAAAACACTGGCCTTTTATCGTAAAATTAGAGCGATTGTGAGATAGACTATTACATTGCTTTTATTTTTGTCTATTGTTATTATAATACTGCAGATTAGCATATTTCGGAAGAGCGTTCGCAAGGTGGAATGCACAAGAGAAGGTGCCAAACTAGAACAAAAGACCTGCATATGATGAATCAACAACTTACAACTACTAAAACTGAAAAATGTTCTGATTTGAAGCTTATATTTGGCGGCCTTAAAATGTTTCAATGAGCTTGATTTTACAACAACATATCAGCTACATCTAAATTTGAGCATAGTCAATTTTAAACAAAATCTACCGACGGCATTTTTAATTATGACTTTTTTTAGTAAAAATAGAACGAATGGTGGACAACAAGAGCAAAGTAAACACCTCATCGTGTATGACTTGAGCTCACATTTTCCGATATCATTGCAAGCGATTTCTCTCAACTTTTCCAGAAAAGTAGTTCAATATCATTGCAACAATTCAAGTCTAAATTTGAGTTTTGATACGCCCGATTTACTTGGATTTCAGGTGATTGATTTAATTACTTTATTTACGCTTGAATTATATACTCAAAACATTTCATCGAAGATATCTCACAAACGCTCTCACAGAATTTGCTTGTATTCACTAGAACTAGAGACAATTATGCCCACTATAAGATCACAAGAGCATTTCCCAAAAATAACCCCCTAGAATCTATAGAAATCGAGAATATGTAGAAAGAGGAATGGGCGTGTAACACCTGTCACGTGACTTTTTAAATTTTCACCGAAGACAAACGAAAATACCATAACTTGAAAGAGCATACTGAAATTAGTAAAAGTGGAAAATTTCAAAGGAATCAAGCAAATAAGACAAAAGTTAAAGGCTTTCAAAGTTTCCCGCTTTGACAAGGATTTGTATGGGTTTTTCGCTTGGAGGGCAAGCGTTGCCCTCCAACATACATTTCCATACAAAAAAGGCAAAGTTTGAATACCTGTAACTATTGCCCTATTTACGTATTTCCCTTCAAACTTTCCACTTTTACTAACTTTAGCATGCTCTTTCAAGTTAGCAATTTGATTGGTTGATAGAAAACAATGTAGAAAGGAATGTTGTTCGAGTCTGAGCAGACGCAGTGGAGGAATGACGGGAACCGGAAGCGCTACACAAAGTCTGCATAGGAGGCTATCGAAAACCTGGATTTACGAATTTCCCAAATAAAAAAACCTGGATTTACGAATTTCCCAAATAAAAAAACCTGGATTTACGAATTTTTATTTACGATCTGATACGATGCAGTCTTCAGGATATTTTGTCAGACTAACACTCTAACACCTTTACGGCGTCTGACTGACGCCATTATTATTGTTCATGCGGAGTTCAGTTACGTGAAACGCCGATACCACATCTGATACAAATTATTATTAAAAATTAATAAATGTTTTTTTAGGCTATAACCTGGATTAATGATTTTTATGCATTCATTTTACCTGGATTAGAGAATAAAATGGCCCAAACCCCCCCCCCCCCCCCCCCCCCCCCCCAGGGTTCATTTTACGTTAATAACAATCATTGTTCTCTGCAGGAATTAATTGTGATCTTCAGTATTTGAATAATTTAACTTAATAGTGATAATACAACCATAAGAAAGGTTGGATTGGCTATGCAATTACCTTCTCGTGTCATGGTCAAAGAAAACGCTTTGCAATGTTTATAAATTCATGCTGTTTTTGCTTGGGCTTCCTGTGTCTAAAAACCGGTCTTCCTGTGCTTTACTAAAATAAACATGGCGTCCAAGCAAGAACTTTTTCTTCGCATGTTACAGCACAGGCAGCCCAACCATTGCTTTTGAGGCTACTAAATAATTCAAAAAACGATATTTGCGTCTTTTTTTGATGGGTTCCCTGTGGTAAAAGGTATGAAACTCCAGTCACGTGATGGCCTGATGTGCGCCGCGTTCGTTGGTGCACTTTTCCGTGAACCGAAGAGCCGAAGTCGTCGTACGCTACAGGCCCGTGGGGGGTACCCAGGGTGAAGTCGCTGAAGTTTTGAAAAATGGCGGAGATGTTGATGAAGCAAAACATGATTTTTTCGGTGTAAGCGTTTGGATTCTTTTCCTTATCCATGGTAAGTTTAGAAGTTCACAATTCATGTCAACTTTAAGTAGCTTTAGATGAAATTTGACGGTTTTAAAGTAGTCCTTTTTCATTTTGAATGGTGGAGAATTGTATGTTGTGCTCGACACACGACAGTTTGGTTGAATCGAAAACTAAGCTGAACTAAATATATTTTCTGAATTATTTTCTTGAGGTTTTAGTAGTTTTTGCTCTAACTGTTCTCTAATAAAAGACATGAAAGGACTTGCCTATACTATGGCAGAAGGGCTGCTTCAGTTAGTTTTCATAAATTAAGCTTATGACCGAGCTATTTCACTTGTACATGTGTACAGTTGTCATTGAAATATTAAAGACTTACACACACATTGTACACTTCAATCAAGTTCAACAAAGAACCTAGTACTTTATCTGTTTGAACATTATGACTCTCTCATCTATGTTATTCAGTTTGTGCTTTCTTACAGTACCTCTTACAACACAAGCCGGAACGCCAACACAGTGATAAACCTTGAGACGAACTCAAATTAATTCACTTACATCGAAGGAGTCCGGCATGATGAATGGCGATGGACTCATGAAGCAGCCGTGAACTAAAATTTTAACAGTTGTTCTTTATTGTCATTGACATAGTACAACTCATTTAGCAAATACTATCATCTGAGAGAAACACAGAGTAATTTTAAATATGGTTCACGGAAGAACGTAAGTAAGCTTTTAATATCGCACTCCGATGTTTGTTATTCATTCACAACGGCTTCGTCGATTGTGGTGACAGGCATAAAATTTATTAATTTTGTATTTTTATATACAAAACAATATCCATAGTAATACTGATCAATATAGTGAATGAATTGTACATTAAGAACGGCAAAACAGTGTGTAAAAAGCTAGTAAACTTATTTTAACTGATTGTTGAAATAAATACGTTTGTTTGTCATTTTGTTTACTAGCACTGATAGCAAAAATGTGTTGTGCAGTACTAAATATGGAAACTATTCTGCATTTATAAAACACAATGCCTCAATTTTAAAGCATTTTAATCGATAAAAATCAAAACACAATACAAATACTATATAAAAGTCAAAACAGAAAACAAATAAAGTATATTGTAAATGTTTTGACTTATGTTTAGTGAAAATATAAATATTAAAACTTGCAAAAAAGAGCACAATTCAGATTTGCCGAGCGCTTGCCGATGTCCTCTCGAAGGTAAAATCCGACTGCCTCACGGAAAAGTGCACCAACGAAACGCGGCGCACATCGGGCCACGACGCTCAAAATTTCAAAAATTAGTTTCTCAGCGTACGTTGAAGTTAGACGACTGACACTTACAATGTGCTTCGAGAATATGGTAAAGTTTAGTTATTCGAAGAAAAATTAAATTTTTACATCACATTGACAAAATTAGGGTCAAAAACGTATTTGTCACGTGATGGAGTTTCATACCTTGTTTCAATATACACATTTGCTGCGGGCGCATCCCGCAGGAGGCACAAGAAGCCCAACATAGGACATTACTCAGCACAGGGAACCCAACATATGTATTGCGCGCGCGCTCGCTTTACCACAGGGAACCCATCAAAAAAAGACGCAATATATCATTTTTTGAATTATTTAGTAGCCTCAAAAGCAAATATCGCACTCCGATGTTTGTTATTCATTCACAACTTCGTCGATTGTGGTGACAGGCATAAAATTTATTAATTTTGTATTTTTTATATACAAAACAATATCCATAGTAATACTTATTGGTTATTCCATGGTTTTCTATGGAATACGGGTGGATATTTCACGAAAAAAATATATTATTTGGTATACAACGAGCCTTTAGGCGAGTTGTATACTTAAAATAATATAATTTTTTAGTGAAATTTCCGTCCGTATTCCATTGAAAACCATGGAATAACCATATTATCCTATACATATTACATCAACAATTAAAATTTACAACGTTTTGATTGGCTAATACAAACTATGAAATACCGCTCTGTATTTCATAGAAAAAAACTATGAAATACCGTTCTGTATTTCATAGAAATGGTGAGCTCTGATTGGCCGAGATGTAATATGTATAGGATAATGATCAATATAGTGAATGAATTGTACAGAAAGAACGGCAAAACAGTGTGTAAAAAGCTAGTAAACTTATTTTAACTGATTGTTGAAATAAATACGTTTGTTTGTCATTTTGTTTACTAGCACTGATAGCAAAAATGTGTTGTGCAGTACTAAATATGGAAACTATTCTGCATTTATAAAACACAATGCCTCAATTTTAAAGCATTTTAATCGATAAAAATCAAAACACAATACAAATACTATATAAAAGTCAAAACAGAAAACAAATAAAGTATATTGTAAATGTTTTGACTTATGTTTAGTGAAAATATAAATATTAAAACTTGCAAAAAAGAGCACAATTCAGATTTGCCGAGCGCTTGCCGATGTCCTCTCGAAGGTAAAATCCGACTGCCTCACGGAAAAGTGCACCAACGAAACGCGGTGCACATCGGGCCACGACGCTCAAAATTTCAAAAATTAGTTTCTCAGCGTACGTTGAAGTTAGACGACTGACACTTACAATGTGCTTCGAGAATATGGTAAAGTTTAGTTATTCGAAGAAAAATTTAATTTTTACATCACATTGACAAAATTAGGGTCAAAAACGTATTTGTCACGTGATGGAGTTTCATACCTTGTTTCAATATACACATTTGCTGCGGGCGCATCCCGCAGGAGGCACAGGAAGCCCAACATAGGACATTACTCAGCACAGGGAACCCAACATATGTATTGCGCGCGCGCTCGCTTTACCACAGGGAACCCATTAAAAAAAGACGCAATATATCATTTTTTGAATTATTTAGTAGCCTCAAAAGCAATGGTTGGGCTGCCTGTGGTTACAGTAGGCCGACAGCAGCAGTAAAGGGAATACCTGTACTAATTCAACTTCTAAAACTTCAAAGGATTGAATTCATATGTCAGTAAAGCATGGAAGCGAAGTCCGAAAACAAGAATCAGACTTCCATCATCAGTAAAATTATATTAAAAGGTACGATCGATTCGCTTTAATTTTAAAATAAAACTATTTTTAGAGTAAAATTGTACTATGATTATATTCTTTTCTCTGTTCAATATTTGGAATATCAGAAATTGATCCCTGTTTCGTTTCTGGTTTCGTTTCTGGTTTCGTTTCTGGTTTCGTTTCTGGTTTCGTTTCGGTGTTTCGCTGTTTAGTACAGCCCCTATAAAAGCTAGGGCATGCTCCGTCCACAATTTTTGAATAGTAATGAGTTTCAATGTGGCGGACAATGGCTGAACATGGCTGAACAACGGGGTAAAATGATTTTCTTAATAAAATCACATTTCAACAGCAAAGTTA